>CM077178.1:26278840-26878840 GCA_039654105.1 Coreius guichenoti
AATTACTTTTGTAAACTATACCGATCCTGTTCCTTCATTAACACAACAAACAGAAGTACTGAACTTAAAGAAAAAAAAAAAAAACAGCATAACAAATGAGGCATTTGCTTGTGAAAGAGCTCTGAAAAGACAAACTACCTTCGAGTCTCAACACAGAAATATTTTAAAGCCTGAGAAGAATGTAAGCATGCCAGCAAATTAATGTAAATATTCTCTCTCGGGGGCACAGTAAGCACTGATGAGTGTTGTTTCCATGACAACAGACAAGTCCAAACTTTGTTTTGTTGTTGTTATTGTTCTTGCCAGTGTGTCAAAGAACCAACTCCCCATGAGTGAGTACATGTCAACAAGCGATCGCTTCTGAAAACACAATCCATAAATCAACAGGCTTCAGCAGCCCAAAAACAAATAGAGCCTGTTGTTATTCCCCTTCAATACCTTGAACAATTTTGGTGTGGTTCCCCGCCCAAAGTAAAAATAACATTCTTTCCTGCATGCACTGTGCATCTGGGTAAATATAAATTGCAAAGGCAAGGGGGAAAAAAAAACAAGAGGGGAAAAAGGCACAGTTCTGTGAACATAGCCTTTAAAAGACAAAGAGAAGTAATTCAGGGAATAAAATTACAGCCTAAACACAGTGAGTCACAGAAATAAGGTCCCAGTGCCCATTCAAAGCTTTCAGCCTTATGTCAGATCAGATATTATGGACCCTAGTGGTCATACACTTAGTCATTCCCTCTTTAAAACCAAAAATAAAAAAAGGTCAGGAACAATTCCGAAACACAATGCTCTTCTACAGTGTAAGCAATTAAATTATACAGAATCCCTCAAATAAGAATGAATCAAATTAATACAATAAACTGCTTTTTGAATTAATGATCTGTAAATTAAAATTACATAAAGCCATTTAGAGATTTTAAAAGCAAATTTGTTTGGGAAAATGCAATAAAAGCTTTATATAAAAGCACAGTGGGGAAAGAGAATATGTGTATTCAAGTAATAAATCGCCTGAAAAAGAGACATCAAATACCCGAACACACTAAAGCAAACATATCTCTTTCCCTCTCTGACTAAACTAGCAAAGCTCGCCTCAATACTCACAGACCTTGATAACTCCATTGGCGGTAAGAACAGAGAGCTGCGCAGAATGTTTGAAGACTAGTCAGAGTGCCAGTATCCTCCCTACTGTTTCTTTCAACTACCCAGCCTCACTGATCAACCCACCTCCCCCTCCAATAACACAATCTCAAATCTAATGTAACCATCCAGTCAGGTGGTTCAGGCTAGTAATCCCGCCCCTTCCACTTGCCATAGTGGCATGTTGACTTGAACTAGTATTGTCTATCTGAACCCTAGATCCACCTCTTGCATTCACATTCACATGAGACTCATGTAATAAGCATTCAATTCATGATGAATAAATAAAGGCAGCTGTGCACTGGGTGGCATATAGCTTGTTTGTTTGTGGCTAAAGCTCTACAGCTGTCTAATTCTCCTCTGTAGTACAGTCTTATCTGTTAACTGACAAGACAGAAAATACTCGTTTTACAATAGGCTACACACACAATAAAGTGGACTTGTAATCTTCCATCATAAAAATATGTAATAAAACAACCTTCAATGCCCCATCTGTTTATGACTTGTTGAAGGCAGCATAAACAAGTCGGTTTGTGTAATAGTGTAAACAGCCAGGTTCTCTGGAGGTGTGTGTGCTGCGGGTGGAGGAGGGTATGGCTCTACCTGCGTGTCTGCCTCCTTTTCCGTGCTCTTGGGGGACTTCTCACCACTCGTTTGCTGCTGCTGCTTCTGTTGTTGTTGTTGTTGAGCAACTTGTAGTGCCTGAAGATGCCAAAAAAACAATAACAAGTTTCTGATTGGTTTCTGAGCAGCTCTGCTCTCCCAGGATCACTCACATTGTTTTCAAAAAGCATGGATGCAAAGGCAACATATTCCGTAGTCAAGGTTTGTTAATACTTTTAAATTTCCTGTCAAACTGCGTTAAAAAGCTTGCTCACCCAAAAATATAAATTCATTTACTCATCATCATGTCATTCCAAACCTGTATGTCTTTCTTTTGCGGAACATAAAAGAAGATATACTACTTCAAAAGTGATGAATGCTTGTATATGGTATATGCATTAACCAAACCTGTATCAGGGCTCGACATTAACGCTTGTCCGGGACAAGTGGATTTTTTGAAGGGACAAGTGAAAGAATTTTACTTGCCCGGCCAGACAAGTAGCCTGATTAAAACATCAATAACAAAAAATAACTAGGGAGTCACCAAAACGCAAGAATGATTCTGCATTCTTTTAGTGTAAGTGGCGATAGATAGTGAATAATAATACATAATGTACTGACGGTAACAAGGTTGCGCTGTTGACGCTCACGCAGACTCATGAGGAGAAATCGCAACAAATGAGCGCAGCTCATACAAAGAAACTCAGTTAACTTACTGTGGTAAAAATTCAAAACGTGGAGTTTTTATATTTTTAACATATGATACAGTTAAGCAACATCACACGACCAAGAGTGCTGAATACCATCACGATTGAAAATGTGATACTGATTTCATTTCATCCTTTGTATGAATGACTCACTCATTAAGACGGTCACCTGCCGCCACCTACTGGCGGTTTAGTTTCATGCTTAAACGTATCGTTCTTTCAAACATTTCTTATTTGTATATTCAAAAAATATTCAAAGCAATCTCAATTTTTTTAATGCAGTTGTAATTTTTCAGTGTAAATGATTTAATTTGATTGGTAACAGCCCTATAGTGCCTTAGAATTTAAAATGAAAGATAAAGCACACATTTAAAAAAAATATATTTTTATATTTTATATTTCATTTATTTTTATTATACCTTTATAAAACGTAAAAAAAAAATATCATAATTATGCAGATTTAAATGTGTCAAAGCTGACTGAACACTGATGCTTCAGAATAAATTATATTTACAAAAAAAAAAACCTTTTTACGGACAAGCAAATGTTTTACTCTGACAAGTGAATGACCGATTTACTTGTCCGAAGGACAGGCACATGAAAAGGCTTAATGTCGAGCCCTGCTGTATGGAAAGTCATACACATTTGGAACGACATGAGGGGGAGCAAATGATGAGAGAATTTTCATTATTAGGTGAACTATACCTTTAAGGACAGCTCCACTGAAAATATCCAAGCGGCAAAAATGATGGTTTGTTATTGCTCGTGGACCATAGCCATAATGCTCTTGACAAGCCCTTACAGAACAAATGAAGTGATTGCACAACATTTTTATTTTATAATAACCTGTGAACATCCGGCTATAACAGTCACACACTGCACATTGCACAAAGTGCAGAAGATTCGACCTTTGATTCTATTAACAGCTGCAGTCCTTTGGTGATTGGATCCTATCATACATTCCTCTGAAGACTATCACATGGTAACATTTGTAAAAACATTAGCATAATTCTTTGCATGAGACAAACTAAACCTGCTCTTTATTTAAACCAGAACATTATACGCCTTCTGAAATGGAAAAAACAGTTGTCAGGAAACAGTAACAAAGTAAATACATCAGCTGTGCCAAAGCAATGAGAGGTCTCCAAAAGTTGATGAAAGGATGTCTCTCTCACTCTCTGTTGCTTTTGTCTTATTTTCCATTGTGAGGCCCTCTAGATAGAAATCAAGGAAAGAGAAATGCAAATAGTGAACGCGAACAATATCCACAGTGGTGGGACCATCCTCTCAGATCTGACCTCTTACACCTCTGAAGGGTCAAACATCTGGCCCTGTGGAACTCCCCTTTACAAAAAGAAGGGTGGAGAGATGAGCAAACGGATATGGAGACTTCAATAGACAAGTGTGAATAGAAAAGGGAAAGCAGACAGATCATGACACAGTAATCCTTGGGAGATGAAAACAACATGGGAAAGCATTTACAGGAGCTTTTTCGAGCCTTCTCTCATTGTTTTAATACAGGACGGTGCCCTGAACCCACAGCTGTCTGGCATATATTCCAGAAGTGACATCATACATCTGGAATCTGAACATGGGGCATTGGAGTGATGTGTGGGTGCTCTCAGCATCAATCATGAAACACTGTTGTCACAATTTTACTATGTGCACATCCACTTTGCGCACACACATACATAGAGATAATGACTATTTTTGAAAGACAAATTAAAATCACTGAACCCCCAATTCACATAAGACACGTTAAAAGAATGAAGATGGGTGTGTCACACAATTGCTCAATTTTTCTAATAAGCAACAAATCTATTGTGTAACAGATGTTGACATACCAATAAAAACTTCACTGCTTTGAGAAAGCATTTCCTGGAACGCTTTCAACACGTCTCTTGTAGGGCTTGGTATCGGCACAAATTTCACAATTCACTTCCGATTCAATTACAATTTTGATTCAACATGGATTATTTTTTCCCCTCCATGACAGTGCATAAGCATTGTGTTTCTGTTATCATATACTCAGCCTCATTTTGTATGCATGTTGATCAGTGTTTATATGTGAATAAAAACCTAAATTAAATCTGTTCAAATAAAGTGATTGTGTCTCTACAGAAGTCTTGTGCTACGGCCGAAATCGAATTTCCTATATAGTATGGAGAAACATCTCTTGATGACCTACTACTAAAGATTCTGAACAGCGATTTCAGATAGACACTTTACTATCCCATGAGGCCACAGGAGAGGATTTATGAATGGCAGTGAAGCGAAACAACTGACGCTGGCAGGTCACACAACAGTAACAAAATGCATATGTAGTAGTGCTGTCACGATACCAAAATTATGACTTCGATATGATACTAGACTAAAATACCTTGATACCGATACTGAATCGATACCATGGCAAAAAACAGTAAAGGTAATTGAATAATATGACAGAACTTACTATTCATTGTTTCATAATAAAAAAAAAAAATGCTTTAACTAAAAATTCACTTGGCCAGCATGTTCCTGCCCTGCTTTTTGACCATTCCCTCCTCTTATTGCAATAATAATTACATGCCAGTGTGAACATCCTTACAGAGATGATTGCAACAATCACATTATCAATCATGTTAACATTCACTAACCGTTCACTATTCTGAACAGGTTGGGATGACCAAAATCTTATTTGATACGGGTAATTTAATATATTTTTTGAAATGTAATTTCATAATTACAATATAGATATTTTATTTTATCTTTGTTTTTAAAAATAAGCAAAAATGCAAAAACAGTGCTTTATTTTTCAGCTACAGTAGGTCTATTTAACAGTAGCATTCAAGAAAAAAAATTAAATAATCAAAATGTAAAAAAAAAACCTGCATAGTCTTCACTCTATAAATTACCTATACACTGATTCTTAATAAATATATTAAAGTTATTCAGTCAAGCATGTTATTTGATTAACATTAAATCACACAGAATATTAGGTCCGGCCCTTTACCTGCACAGATCCAATTAATTTGAATACATCTGATTTCTTACTCAACTGTATATGTTCACTAAAGACATACCCGACTGTGTTTACCTGAATACTCACCAGGACGTGCATTTTTACATATTTTTGACCACTCAAACCCAATAATCTGAGAACTGAAGTCGCGATCGCATGTTGTCTGAAAGGCGTGTGCGCACGCTTCAGGTCAGAGCCCGGCAGCGCGAGCACGTCCCGCACCCCGCTTCATTTTCTCATGTATGCATGTTTCTGTTGCTTTCTTTGTCATGCGCTGCGCATATATATTTGACTGTTCTGCTTCCATTGTTTAGTGAACGGTGGAAGTGCACACACATCTGCACACACATCCTGACTCCTGCTGTCACACATCGACGCAAATAAAGAAATACTGCTCTTATTAGAGTGCTGTCCTTCTTAAAGTACCGGTACTAATAAAATTTCATCGTTTTTAATAGCAGGGTATCACGATACTTTTCTAGTACCGGTATATCGTGCAACACTAATATGTAGTACATCCAAATTTCATTCATACTACTCATACTATATAGAACATACGTTTTTTTTAATGGTCTCTAAGTAAATTCAAATGTATTACCTACTTAGTATGTGATTTCGGGACGTAGAGTTGAATTAAACCGCTCGATTTATATAGATTTTTTTTAAAGACACATTTTTGCACTTTTTGAGACTTAAACATTTTGATTATATAGACTTTTAACTGATGAGGGAAAAAAAAGTATTAAAAATTTTATTGTGTGTTCTTAAGATGAACAAAATCTTATGGGTTTTAAAATACATGAGGTTGAGTAAATGACAGAATTGTCATTTTTGGGCGAACTATCCCTTTAAAATACTAGGTAAATAAAACAATACAGAAAAGGAGATGACAGCATGTCTCCTCTTTAAAAACTGTTTAGGTGGTTTAGTGGTATGAATCACATGCTAAAAGTGGAAGGTCACATGTCCATGTCCCACAGTATTATTGCAATATTATTTAACATATTAGGTTTATTATTAAATTAAGTATCAATTGGTTACATTGACTTGATGAACCTGTACTGTACAGCCCTAATCACAATAAACTTCAGTTGAGGAGCACAGGGAATTGAAAAGTTACCAGAGTTAAACATGACCTGCAAAGACAATTTATCTTAAGTACGAATGGTCACAATGCTTAGAATGAGTGCAAAACACTGCACCAGAAGCTTAACTAGAAGCACAGCCTGCGTCAGGTGTCAGACAAGATCTACAGGACGAGAGGTGCACTACAAAATAAGGGATTAATATTAAGTTGTTCAAAGGTAGTTTATGATTAATCTGAAATTGTTTACCTAGCTCTAGTTTCAAGGCAAAAAAGAAACCTGTAGCTCATGTATTTTCAGTTAGTTTTAGGTCATTACCTGTGTTTGAAGTGTCTGGGCTGTGGATGATGGGGATGAAGACGTTTCTCTGGTTACTTTCTTCTCGCTCTCTGAGCTCTGACCTTCCTGCCCAATTGGGCTGCTATTGGTTGTTTGATCGGTCTTGGACTCCTGCATGTCGATACGACAACCTTAAATACAGGAGGGAAAGTAAGAAAAATAAGACATCTGCCAGCAAAACAAATTTCTTTTAACATAGAAGTATATGCTTTGGAAAGCCTTTTCCTTTATTTTATTTCCTTCTCCCCCCACATGAGCCCACAGGACTAGATTATGACAAAACATGCACTTTTCCAGCTGAGTTGACATCACAACACAAACATTTGTGTTTGTACTGTTCACAAATATGATAATGCTTTAAAAACAAACAGTTCTGAGAATTAAGCATTTGATGCCTACAGACATGTTAATGCAAATAATTGACAATTGCTCACAAAGGCGAATCTTATTCTTCTATGAAACTTTTTCTTCTATGCACAGTCCTTGTCTTTGGTAAGGGGCCTTTTGAAGCACTGAAATCAGATAAATATCGGTTTTGACCTTGAACAATCAATATTGCGCCTTCCTCAAAGTCGACAAACATCTGTGTGAAACAGCCTGATCTCATCAGTGTGTTTACAAAAAACTGACACGAACACAGACAACATTCCTCTCAGCCTGATACAATCAGCAAAGAGAAAGGTTCGAGTACTAACTGTACTTCACTTTCAGTATCAGAGACGCTGATGCTGTCTTAGTAACTAGGGCTGCTAAATCAATGTGTTATTATTGTGATTAATTATGATAACGTAATTAATTGTGCCACCTGACTAGGGTTGGGAATCGAAAAATCGATTCTGGAATCGGATACTTGTTATAAAATTCAAACTTAGATTCCTGCGTGCGCATTTTAATGTAGTTTTAAACCATTCAAGCGCAAGAAGACGCGAAAGAACTCAATTCGGCACTCACACGCTGTTTGAATTGAGTTCTCCATGTCTTCTTGCACTTGAAAGGACAAATACACACAAAATGATGTCAAAATATCCTCATAAACACAGTCGGTTGTGTTTTAGGTGAATGTAAACAGTTGAGAAAGTCGCCGTCTGCGTCTTTAATGTTAATCAAAGAACAAAAGAAAAAGAAAATCACTCACTGATCTTGACTGAATAACTTTTGTAATAATTCAAAGTGTTTTTTTTAGCAAACAAGAGGCAGGTTCTTATGAATATTGGTATAACCTGTCTGCCTGCCTTCCACGAAGCTTAAAATAAACCATTTAAGACAATGCAGCTGTGTGGGCTACTTGTACTGTTGAAAAACGATGATATGTTGAAGGTTCTCTTTTTATCCAATCCTCTTGATGGCGAGAAACTAGCCCAGTACACTTGTTTAAAGGTGAACTGGTCATACATAAGCTGAAGTTACATAAGAATATAGATCTTAACTTCGCAAAAACTCATTTCTTTCAATCCCAAGCGCTTCATATAGCTCTCCTTTGGCTTGTTTAACATTTCCTCTGGTTCGTACATAGTTAAACACTCTCCCACACAAGCAGGGGCAGATATTTGTTAAATAACTGATTGCCACCATGACTACAGTAAACACTGGGGCCCTGGGTTTGGTGTTTATTAACAAACACATCTTCCTTCTGGAGCAATTTAACATTAACCAGGTGGTACGATCTGCAGATCTGGCAGGTGCCATAATACACAGGGAGGGCCTTATGTAAACAGCTGGGAAGGGCGGGGGAACGGCTCAAAAAGCAACACAGCTAGAGTAAACAGCGAAGAAAATCTCTAGACAAACAAGCAACCCCTCTCCTGATATGAATGTGAACCAGAACAGAGCTCGTGGGATTTGAGTGCTTGTTATTTAGTGCTGCTAACACAGCCGCTGCCTGTTTCGGCTGGCAAACACTGTGTTGTACTTTCACTGAGAACGAAGGACAAATTTCAGATTGGTGTGAGGCTGTATACAAGGAGTTGAGGTCCTTAAAATAATTAGCATGGAAGATATGGACTAAACATAGAACGGGCAATTAGTACTCTTTTCCAAGTGTAAAACACAAGATGAACTGATCCAAAGTATTAAAGCTTAAATAAATGCCACATCATGTTCCCCAAGAGGTGGAGTCAATAGCACAATGTGCTTTGTGTGAACTACTTTGTCACTCATTTAAATTAAGATTATCTAACAAAACATCCTAATTGGCCCAAAGGTTTAATTACGATATGATGCACCAGAGGCATCATGCATTGTAAACAAAAACATAAGTCTGCAACCCCTTTAACCCATGAATATTCTTAACTTTTAGTGCCTTATTAATTTTATAAAACTGCCACTACATAACATTTTAAATGATAAATTCCAAATCAGAATTTATAGTTATTGATTTTATTGTGAATGATTTATCATTCACATTTTTATTTTTTGTTTTTTGCCTCCATTCAATCAACAACCGACGTACAGAACCAAGTCCCCGCCTACATTTTTTTAATTTTCGATATTCAGTTTTAGGGCTGCAATTAATTATTATTTTGATAACCGATTAATCTGTCAATTATTTTTTCGAATAATTAGATGAAAAAAATATTATACATTCATTATTACACAAATATTATAATTCATTATTTAAAAAAATATTATTCCACATCCTACCCAATGCTGTCCTCCAAACAATGTGTAATATAAAGCCTATGAAAACAAATATAGTGAATGTATCCATGTAGGCTATGTACATAAGCAAAAAAGGGTTAAAATACATTCTAAACCTAAAAACAACTGATTACTTACTATTTTAAAGCAGAAATTAAAACGACTAAATTAAAAATGATAATAAAAACAAACGCACAAAATGTTAACTAAGAACACACACATTCACTCGTATGAACATAGTAATTATATTACATTAATGGGCTTTTCCAACAATAGTGCCTTTACTGTTCCTGCTCTCATATGATTACTCATGTATATTTTTAAACCTACACTTCATTTCTAATAAAAAAAAAAAAAATTAAAAAAAAAAGTATTTTAGCAAAATTAGCACTTTAGTCAGAATCATTGCTCTACTGTTCTACTGTGCTCCGTCTGTTTGACTCGCATCTGCCCACCGGCGCTCGTTCACTGAACAATGAAGTTTAACGAAACTCACTTGTCAGAATATGCAAAATGGAAATACTCACAGGACTTTCTAACACTTACAGATAAGGTTATAACCATAAAATGCAAGTTATGCGCTGAGGAAAACACGTGTCAAAGGCATTAAACATCACACACATCTGTCAAATTTGCTGACTATTTCATTATCGATAATAATCAATTTTATCAAAAATTGATAATAGGGCTGCAATTGAGAATAGGGCTGCAAACAGTTGTTGCAGCCCTATTCAGTTGGATCACAATAAAGAACTAAAGATTTGTTGCTACTTTCATTTCATTGTGACTAAGCATTTCATTAAGCTATTTGTTTCACATCAAGGTTACACTGAATTGACCAATCAGCATCTAGGACCAGAAGTAAGAACCATTCACAGAGAAGGAAATCTGGAGCAAAACGGCAGACGGCAACGTAGACTGCACAAATATCCTGCTTCACATAACTCAGAGAACATTAGGGTACATGAAACATGTAAAATATGTACATAATGAGTGCATTACAATGAAATGCAACCTTTCCACAAATGTGGAAAAAAAAACATGAATCATGCACGAATCTCTGAGTTACACTGTGTCATTCTGTCATAGGCTGCCAACAGGAATGTTTGCTGTAAATAGATGTGTTAGAAATAACTACAAAAAAAAGCCAATCTGAACCAGTATTGGCCTGTTTGACTGTTTAAAAGAAACGCTAATGGACGTTTGTTTGGGTTTAACGTTCAGAAACATGCAAGGGAACAAAGGCTTGTCAACAGTGTAACTGCTGAAAAATGTATTGTGTGTTTATTTGACTTACACTGGCATCGGTCTATTTGTACAGATGATAGGCCTTCATCTCATGAATGTTCCTCTGCATTCCTAATGCCTCATTTTCCCATAGACACAAACTTTAGCCAACAAGCAACACAAACATGAGGATTTTAGGGGAGAGGTGAAGCCTCGAAGGACTTCAACTGTCAGGAAGGGAAAACATACACCAACCTGAAGGAATGCCTTTGAAGTCTCAATGAGGAGATATTGATACATAACACAAATAGGGAGGAAAGCAAAGCCATAAACACACTCTTAAGCTCTGAGCATAATATTAGGAGTTAGATTGCGAGGTGCTTAATATGACGTAGCATCAAGATGTGGCTCTTAAAATGAATTAGAGTAATAAAATTAGTAAGAACATCAACAAAAAAAGGTTGTTTGTTGTGCAATTATGACTAGGTCCGAGGATGGTGGGGTTTATTACCCGTAATGCAATTAAACATTCAACTGGACAATTAATATGCCTAGGCGCAGTAGGCCGAATAATAAAGAAAACAAATTCATCAGACTCATTCTACCTATTAATTCTCCATAATAGCAAATATCTGTTTTTTTGCCGACTTAGCTACGGAAAATAAAAACCAGTTCACCAATGGACAGCCACAGGCTATTCTGTTACAGAAAATTACACTGAACATGAAACGCAAGTAAGAATTAAAACAAAACAAAAAATAAGCAAACACCTCGTGCACAGTCTAGAAATGAATCACTCGATAAATATTTTTTTTTAAAAAGGGGCACAATACGTGGAGGAAAAAGCTTGTATTACAGGAAGGTGTTGGCAAAAAGGTCAGGAAAAAAGAAATAATGTTTGGCTAGTTAAATACATTCGGCTAATTATTCACAATATGATATTTTTACTACTTCCCCCAGATGCAGCATGACTGACATCACACCATCAGAATGTACATGGATTGTTATATTTACTATATGCTCCATATACAGTGGGGAGAACAAGTATTTGATACACTGCCGATTTTGCAGGTTTTCCTACTTACAAAGCATGTAGAGGTCTGTAATTTTTATCATAGGTACACTTTAACTGTGAGAGACGGAATCTAAAACAAAAATTCAGAAAATCACATTGTATGATTTTTAAATAATTAATTTGCATTTTATTGCATGACATAAGTATTTGATCACCTACCAACCAGTAAGAATTCCGGCTCTCACAGACCTGTTAGTTTTTCTTTAAGAAGCCCTCCTGTTCTCCACTCATTACCTGTATTAACTGCACCTGTTTGAACTCGTTACCTGTATAAAAGACACCTGTCCACACACTCAATCAAACAGACTCCAACCTCTCCACAATGGCCAAGACCAGAGAGCTGTGTAAGGACATCAGGGATAAAATTGCAGACCTGCACAAGGCTGGGATGGGCTACAGGACAATAGGCAAGCAGCTTGGTGAGAAGGCAACAACTGTTGGCGCAATTATTAGAAAATGGAAGAAGTTCAAGATGATGGTCAATCTCCCTCGGTCTGGGGCACCATGCAAGATCTCACCTCGTGGGGCATCAATGATCATGAGGAAGGTGAGGGATCAGCCCAGAACTACACGGCAGGACCTGGTCAATGACCTGAAGAGAGCTGGGACCACAGTATCAAAGAAAACCATTAGTAACACACTACGCCGTCATGGATTAAAATCCTGCAGCGCACGCCAGGTCCCCCTGCTCAAGCCAGCGCATGTCCAGGCCCGTCTGAAGTTTGCCAATGACCATCTGGATGATCCAGAGGAGGAATGGGAGAAGGTCATGTGGTCTGATGAAACAAAAATAGAGCTTTTTGGTCTAAACTCCACTCGCTGTGTTTGGAGGAAGAAGGATGAGTACAACCCCAAGAACACCATCCCAACCGTGAAGCATGGAGGTGGAAACATCATTCTTTGGGGATGCTTTTCTGCAAAGGGGACAGGACGACTGCACCGTATTGAGGGGAGGATGGATGGGGCCATGTATCGCGAGATCTTGGCCAACAACCTCCTTCCCTCAGTAAGAGCACTGAAGACGGGTCGTGGCTGGGTCTTCCAGCATGACAACGACCCGAAACACACAGCCAGGGCAACTAAGGAGTGGCTCCGTAAGAAGCATCTCAAGGTCCTGGAGTGGCCTAGCCAGTCTCCAGACCTGAACCCAATAGAAAATCTTTGGAGGGAGCTGAAAGTCCGTATTGCCCAGCGACAGCCCCGAAACCTGAAGGATCTGGAGAAGGTCTGTATGGAGGAGTGGGCCAAAATCCCTGCTGCAGTGTGTGCAAACCTGGTCAAGAACTACAGGAAACGTATGATCTCTGTAATTGCAAACAAAGGTTTCTGTACCAAATACTAAGTTCTGCTTTTCTGATGTATCAAATACTTATGTCATGCAATAAAATGCAAATTAATTACTTAAAAATCATACAATGTGATTTTTTGTTTTAGATTCCGTCACTCGCAGTTGAAGAGTACCTATGATAAAAATTACAGACTTCTACATGCTTTGTAAGTGGGCAAACCTGCCAAATCGGCAGTGTATCAAATACTTGTTCTCCCCACTGTAGGAGTCTAATGAAAGGCAATCAACACTAGAAAAGTAATGAACTTCACAGGCACAAGGCTACACAATCTTTACAAACACTTTTGCCTCAAATGCCATTCAGAATAAGTATCTATTATTTCACAGATCTTTGTAAAGAATTTGTACCCTTCACCACATTTGCCAAAGTATCTTTCAAAACGTTCCACCAATGCTTGTCAACTTACACTTGACTCTTTCCCCGCTATAGACAAATTTTCCAGCTTTCCATGTTTTCACTGTTATATCGTAGGGGCCGTTATTACGCATCTTCTGAAATAGAACAGAATCTCAGGATACAAACACAAGCGAAGAAGAAGTTAAAACAAAAGCAATAGAAGCATTGCCTATGCATATGTAAGCCAATGCGAACATCAAACATTAAACAGCATAAATCAAAACTGCCTACGTTACCCGATGAAAAGTCGAACCCACAAAGAGCTATAGGACTGTGAAGCTTTTGGGGTGTTGATGGACTCGATCTACTCCATCTATGTTTTTATTATCGTTCTGAATCCGATCCGGACGTAGTCTTAGACAAAAACTCTATTTTCTCATCTCAGATGTTAGGTCAAGGTTTTGTTTTTTTTTTTGTTTAAAAGCAGAGGCTCTGTTCTTTCTTTTGATATATTGCACGTTCAGATATTCATACAACAAAATACTCTAGGAGCCATGAAATTTTGTAAAAAATGATCAAAAATATTGGTTCTGGCTGGCAACTTTTCTTTCACAAAAAAAATGTTAGCAACAACCTGCTTATAGGTAAAGATCATGCTATATTTAGAAGCTTTTTAATGACTTTGGATGTCTCAGAGATTCAAAACTAACGACTTAGAGTAGTAATAAAATTTAGGCAACTAAATATAATCAGCCAAAACAGCAACAAAAAAAAAAGAAAAAAAAAAAAAGCATGTGACAGACAGTGGTCGGAAGAGGTCTGAAAAAGATGGCACAATGGACGATACTCATCTGTTTGCAGTACACAAGCTGTTTTGGTCTGCTTGCGTGTCCAGTGTGAAACAGGCGTTACTTTCTTCTATGGAACACAAAATAATGTATTTTGAAGAAAAGTCTTTTTTTTCTCTCCATACAATGACAGTCAGAGGGATCCAATGTTGTTTTAGACCCCTTTGACTTGTACTATATGACCAAAAACAGCTGAAACCACCTTCAAAATATCTTCTTTTGTGTTCCATAGTAGAGAGTCAGTCATACAGGAAGACATGAGGATGAGTAAATGACAGAATTTGCAATTTTGGGTGAACTGGCCCTTTAAGACAAGCAAGCAAGGAACTTACAAGATGACTAAAAGGCACTCAAGCAGGTGCCTATACTAGCAGAACAACCTGAATGTTTCACAAGACATCCGTATTCCATGAACTTTATGAAGCAATCAGACTTTAATCTGTACAGACTTATTTTGGAAGGCTAATTTCACATGCTAACACTCATGAGAGCTGTACTTTATGACAATCGTGTACAGTCTCACTCCATACACATCAGATACTTTATTACTGCTAAAACGGTCTAAAAATTATCGAACAGCAAATAGTCTGTAGATGGCTAAAAATGAGCATCATAGGTTCATTCAACCAAGTTTGACAGTAGGACGAGGCTAATGGGACTATGTAGTAGGCTATAGCATGGTGTCTGGATGCATGGGTCTATTTTTAGAGAGGTTTCTGAGATAATGGAAGAGGCAGCCCTCATAGAATATCACATTTCATAGCCGGGCTACGAACACATGACAAATTGTGCAGATACACAAAACCACACTGTACGGATACAAGCCAAGTAAAAGATAGGCAGGCTGCATCAGTGAAATTACAGGGCCAGACAATATTATCTTGGAAATGTGTGACAGGCTTAGTACAGAGAGCAGTTTGCTATAGTGCCTGCTTTTCATTCAGGTGTACTACTATGTAAATACACTTTACTGAGATGGAAATGTGGTGGTTTCTACAGAGAGACTGAACATCAGGGTGATGAATGCTTGTCAAGCATTCGATTTTGAGTCCATTCAAAGTTTTAAACTTCACAAATAGAGTGTGCAGATTACAAAAGTCAAGGCTGAAAAGCAAATTTTGTTGGCAAAGACATAAGAAAGATAAGCAAATAGGACTGTAGTTTGGTAATATCTCCTTTTGCTTTTTAATACATTGTATTTTTTTTGGTTTATGATTTTAAAATTGAACAATTGAACAATATTGGGGGACGCACCAATATTAAAAGTCTGGCCAAAACTGATAAGCCAATAATTATTATTTCATGTTATGGACGATACCAATAATACAATTTTATAAAAAAAAAAATTTGTCCAAATATACTACCTAGGGCTGCAACTAAAGATTAACTAATGATCGATTAATCTGATAAAAAAGCCCCCTTTTCTTTATTTTATTTTATTGACAAAACACACTATTCCACATCCTGCCCAATGCGGTCCTTCAAACAAACATGTCAACTGAAAGCTATGAAACCATATATAGTGAATATATCTATATCTTTGCTATGTGCAAAAAGAGCTATAAAGCAAAATGACAGTTTAAATCCCTACATTAAACATGAAGATAATAATAAAGATAATAAAGGAAAATAAAAGCACAAACTGCTGGAACACACATTCACTCTGGACTATTTATCCTGTAAATCCTGTAAAAAAAAAAAAAAAAAAAAATGTCTTACATTTATATTCAGTTACACACTGTTGTGTTATCCCTTTACCGTTACCACTCTCATGAAATACGTAAATTACATGTTGACTTTTAAACCTAAATTTAACGTTCAACAACAGATATTTCAGCCAAATTAATATTTTTGCGCTGAATATTAATTGTCTCGGCAGATGCGACTAATCGATAATGACATTTGTTGTCAATGATTTTCATTATTGATTATTTGTTGATTATTTGTTTGTTTTAATTCCTACCATTCAAAAGTTTGGGGTTAGTAAGACCTTTTTGTAAAAAATGTATACTTTTATTCAGCAAAGATGCATTAAATCGATCAAAAGTGATAGTCACATTTATAATGTTACAAAAGATTTCTATTTCAGATAAATGAAAAAACAAACATTCGTCTGCTTTTTGTGGTGTTGAACATGAAAACTAACGCACGGTCTCTGTTCCTCTGTTCTCTTCTTAAATAAATAAAATGCATAATATAGCCTAAATGCTAATCCTGCAAGTTCATGATTAAAAATGAAAATGTGAACAAAATAGTATTTTCAACCACACTGAATCATTATTTCAATATTACAGTAATTCAAATTAATCCGAAGTACTGGGATAAAAGTTTACAGTTCGAATATAAAGACTGATGTCTACGGTAGCGATCAAAAAAAAAAAAAAAGTAAATAAATCTTATTAAAAAATAATAAGTAAATCACCTTTTGAAAGTAGGGCTGCCCCCAAATAGTCGACCAAAAGTTAGTCGACGAGAAGAGGCTTGGTTGACAATTTTAACGACCTCAAACATGACTAAAAACATTAGCCACCTCACATGGCCGCTCACTCTAACGTTAACATTAACCTCGATAAATGTGCGCTAATATCAGGCGCATATCCAAGTGTTTTTGCAAAGTGTGGAAGTTAAATTACTACTGTACTTACCGCATAACATGTTTAACTTAACTTCCGCTTCTACGGCATCGTAACATCTTCTCAAAGACCGGTGAGCAAGACACGGAGCTCACTTCTCCCCGACATTTAAAATGTATTTTTATTTGAATATGCTTCAAATATAAATGTATCAATTACATTACACCAGTAGGTGGTCACAAGTGACTGTTAAACATGTCTTTGTCATTGAATTATTCATTCAGGTGATTTGTTCAAAAACACTGATTCATCCAGTAATGAAACAAGGAGTCTTTATGAGTAAGACACTGGCTACGTTTACATGCAACCAAATTACATGCTTGATCCAAATAATTTCAATCGGATTGAAAGGGGTGGTTTATTCCTTTTCTAATCCGATCAAGAGGACATGTAAACACTTGATCGGATTGAAAACCGAAACTGAAAGGACTGCGCATGTGCAATGATGTAGAAATAATGTACGACGCGTTGAACAAACTGTTCTTCCTGTTGAATAAAGTGTCATATAAATGAGTGTCCCGTCATTCTAAAATTATCCTTTCACTCGGCGTCTGTGACGTGGAGCAGGACAACGTCCCACCAGTCCTTATCGGCTTCTCATCCACAGACGACTGGTTTTGGGCGCAGGCTGCGGAGAGAGGCATTTTTACTGCGTGATAAATATAAGCAGCACAGCAAAACAGTTCATATGCTCATTGTCTCCAAATTATGACCAAAAATGGATAAATATCAAGTCTGCTGTTTAAAACAAATAAAGAACCAAAGTAGGAGAATAGTTACGCGCAAACAGCAGGAAACTCTGCATATTTGTGCAGTGTGCGAATGTCAAAAAAATCTATTCAGATTTGAAGATTGTGACAAATGCGCAGATCAACCCGATCAATTTATTTAGAGTCCATGTAAACACTAAATTTAGATTCATCAATCGGAATGAATTCAGTCCGATTGAAACAAAAGTTGTGCATGTAAACATAGCCTTCAAATCATTCATTTATTAATTACTATTGATTATTATTTTTATTTTCTTGCAACTCTGCAGGAAGGTAGCCCTCCAGGAGCAGGGTTGGACACCCCTGTTCTACCATAAAATGAGCTGTGTGAAACTCTGCAAGAAAATATCTAGTTAAAAATGCAAAGCTGTAGTCAACAAAATGTAATAATATCAGTTTTACATGTGAATATTAACATTTGAAAATTTTTTTAACTCAAACTACATAGATTGAGAAGGGGGACTGTGTACAGTGGGCCCAGAGGGCATATAAAGGGTCTTCCCTAAGGGCCCCGGTCCTGAAACGAAATTTCTACTGGCCCTCCCACCACCCACAACCGACCTCTCACTCGTCGCCCCGGAATTCGCAATAATGCAATGACCAGTACAGGGAGCCCAGTTCACCTTGAAACACCATTCATTGTCAATACTGTGGATAATCCTTTTTTTATACCCTAAACAGGCAACATGAACTGGGAGATACATACTTTTCAAAACGCGGTAAATAACAGCATGAGCAACATATAACTTAATTTTCTTTTTCAACATCTTAGGACAATGTTCACAATTAATATTAGCAGTTGTTGTGCATTTTTTTCTGAAAAAAGTAAGATTAATATATATTTACTTATCACAAAATCTGAATGTCCTGCACCAATGGTGCCCATGTTGGGTTTAGGTCAGGCTGACTAATTGATCACAGAAAACTTGAAACAAATCATGTGACCAGCATACTGAAGACAGACCAGGCTATGATAAATGATAAAAGGATTTCTTATGCCCCAAACAAGACACTAAAGAGTATGTAACTCGTGGTTCACGTTGCCTGTTTTAGGGTTAAAAACAAAAAAAACCTTGAACCCTAACTTTCGAATGGTACTAGTTAGGGGTGTAACGATACATCGTACAACGATACATCGCGATATAAAAATAGCACGGTATGTATCGTTGATGTAAACGATATGGTTCGCGATATAGTTTTTATCCAAGGCTCAACTTACTGTATTTATAAGGTATAAGTCACCCAAAAATGTAAATAATGTCATCATGTACTCACCCTTATGTCGTTTTGTTTAACTTCCAAACACAAATGAAGATATTTTTTGTGAAACCTGAGAGATTTCTGTCCCTCCATTTAAAGTCCATTCCTCTAAAACTGAAAAGATCCAAAAAATGTCATATCAAGGGATCGTAAAAATAACTGATCGAGTGGTCTAATCCAAATCCAGGTCTTCTGAAGAGACACAATGGCTTTATATGATGAACAGATTTACAACGACACGCATACTGTAGTAAACACAGACGTTCAAATGTGACGTGACGCGTGGAAACAACATGAGAGTGAGTAAACGCAGAATTTGAATTTTTGGATGAGCTAAACATTTACAGTTTGGGAACAGTCATTTTGACATGCTTTCTTGCGATTAGAACTGACTGATTGCATTGCTCATCTGAAGTGCACGCGCTGCCGGAACGGCGTTCCTTGAAGTGAAAGACCAAACATCATTTAAATCACCAGATCACAATTAGTTTTAGTAGTGTGATTACTTAAAGCATTTCAGATGGTTTATTCTTATATAGTGCATTAATAGCGGGAGAGGCAGGACATAGCAAGCACCGGGAAAGTCTGTGTGTGCGTGGCTTGCATTGAAAGTGTGAGTACTGCGTGAGGGGAGGGAAAAAAAAAAAAAAAAAAAAAAACACGTTTACAGAGTTAATAACTTTACTACATTAAACGACTATATAATGTTGAATATAACGTATACTAATGCAATAAGGGGAGTATTTGTGGGTCCTGATAATAATAATAATAATAATAATAATAATAGTAATAATATTTTAATAATAAAAAAAGCAAAAAAACAAAACAAAAAAAAAAAAAAACTTTATTTTGGCTTAAAATATTGCAATATGTATCGTATCGTGAGTTCAGTCTCGTGATTTGTATCGAATCCTGACACGAGTGTATCATTACACCCCTAGTAGTAGTGTAAATAAAATATTAAGAACTAAACTCAAACGTTGCTAATGCTACAAGTAATTTTAAGCATCATAACATAATGTTCATTATGAAAAATTATATTAAAATACAATAAAATAATATAAATGTAATAAAACACCACTAAGTCTTGATGCAACCTAAAGTATTTCCAATAACCCACCGGTAACCTCAAGCCAACAATTCATATAATAAAACAGACATAGGCTCCTCTATAGATCACATCAGTGGTGCAAAAAGTGCTCAAACTCTCCAGGATGGCAAACACAGATAGCATAACCACACTTAGTGTTCCGGAACATTTGAATAGGTGTGTGAGTCAGTTGAGATAGGGCAGCAGAATAATCACCATTTCCATAGATTACACCAATAGACAGCGTAGAGTGACAAGAAATTCCTTTTCAACTCTTCAGCAACACCTTTCCAGCCCACAAGGTTAACATGCGCTTATTTATCAGAAACCGATTATTATGCACATACATTATGAGCTATAAGTTTCGTTTGCTTCAAGAAATAACCCACACGAAGGACTAGGCTTATTCACTATACTAACGGGAAAAGGTAGTGACTGAATAACACTAACCAAAGAACGAACCTGTCACCTTGGCCAGCCAAGCAACCAGCCATTACACTTCCTCACCACAACAAAGTTTGCTCAATGTTAGCGCCCTCTGAAACCCATTCACCTGAGGGGGAAACCCTTGGTGAAGCCAGAATTTAAGAAAGGGGAAACTGAACCTAAAATTTCCACCTAAAAAGGAAATATCTGTCACGTTCATCTATGCATTCACGCCTATGAGCACCACACGTGCCGCTTCCTCGGAAAGAACAAACCGCATTACACTTACTCCTACATTCTCTCATGCTCGTGGCACTCCCTTCAACTATCACACCATTTGTCTCAACAAGTGCATAAATTGCTATATTGCATTAACTAAATACTGTTGTTTCGTTTCACTGTAGGACGTGAGTATGATATGCCATAAAGGTGTTTTTCTAGACGTGTCAAGAAAACTGTAAATCATTATTACATCTGACCATCTTATTCAATGTGTACCAGGAGGTGAGGGACATTATGTCTTTAAAGCTGTTATTACACAAGCATGGCAAAACCTGTCAATCGCATAATTTTGTGATATTTTAAATATTAATTAAACGTCAGGAATATTTTTTCAAACGTGTTTGTGTCACATCTTTATTTGATTGGCATGTGCCACTGAATGTTTTGTAATACGTCACAAACTGCCCATTCTAGGAAAGACACGAAATAAATCTATCATGGGTCACTACGAATAACGCATTAACAGTCACGTCCGTTACGGTGTCAGTATAAGTGAGTGTAACACTGGCCAGCGCAAGATTCTCATCTGTGGCTTTAATATTTCAAAAATAATTGTATCAAATTATGTATAATAATGTTGTACACATTAACTCAGTGATGTAATAAATCATATGTTTGACAGCATAAAGCAAATTGTTATTCAAGTGGCACATGGCACAATCCATTGGCACATCACACGTTTTAGTGACACATGCCACTATCCACTGGTACATGCCAGTTGGCCTGTGTCACTTGTGTCAACTGACATCTCTTTATGTTGTGGCACATCCAGTAGTGACACCTGCAGCTGTCTGCCTGAGTATAATGTAGATTATGTAACATATGCACATAGTTTATTTGTACAAAAAAAAAAAAGGATTTTATTTATTGGATAATTCCATAAAATTATTTTTGAAATATTAAAGCTACTGAGGAAGGTCCTGTGTGGGATTTTTTAATTTTTAAAATGCACTGAGCACTTTTTTGCACTTGTATAAATAAAGAAGATTGCTAGTAGCTCGGTATGTAATCCTTTTCAGATACGTAGCCTAACAAATGATTCAGTCACTACTGGAGGTGTCAAAACACACGGCGACATCTTCCACGACTCGGTGTCATGTCAGTGTGTTGCGATAATGTCAGTGACACATGCCACTATCCACTGGCACATGCCAATGAAGACCGTGGATGTGCCAGTACGCATAGTGACATGTGCCATTGGCTTCTGTGCGTCAGATGCCATGTCACTTAATGTTAATACTGCTACTCAGCTTATATAGGCTACTTTCACACTGTCACTCTACATTAACCGACAGCAGCTTTTATATCTGGGTGGAAAGCTGAGCATTTGAGTTGCGCGTAGAACACAAAACTGACGGGAGCAGCTCCGGTGGAGAACAGTGACTGGATCTAAAACTTTCAGATGACATGCTGCTCATATCTCCATCGCTGTAAGTTACCGAAACCACACATGAAACCCCCCAAAACATAGACATGCGTTTGAGCAGCGCAGAGCGGCTCTCTCCCACTGTATGACATGACAGACAACTAGTTGTCCAGTCCGGTTCCGTTCACACTGCATGTGTTTTTCGAGAATGCAGCTGTACGTCCTGAAAGTTTACAGGTGTGAGTTTGGTTATAGAATGCAGTTGTCACTCCCGTAAATAACTGAACTGTGTGTGAACGTGATTAAGGACTCAAATACAGGACTGACAACCGTATTCTGCTGCTGTGTGAACATAGCCATACTGTCTTTTCAAAGTGGGAATTGGGAAGGCAATGTGTGCAAGGTAGGGGTGGGCGATATACCGGTAGACACGATTAAACGGTAGAAATGTGTCAACTGGTAGAGATTTTGGACTATCGTCTCTATTGCGGTTACGCTCATGTGACATCACGAAAGCTTATCATTTGCATGCGTTTTTAAGCATTGCGGTGTAAAAACAGGTGATTTTAAACCATTGAAGCACAATTAGCAGCGAAAGAGAACTCATTACTCATTTATATGCGCACACTCTCTGAGAGACTGTTACTCAGCGCTGTCCGAGACGCGCAACATGACACCGCTGTTCAGCTCGTGCTTTTTGCCACCTAACTGACCATACGCACGGTTACTTCCTGGTTTTCGATAAGCCAGGTTTCCGGTGAACTGTAGCTGTCATTCTGTATTCGCTGTACATTGACACAAAACCATTGACTTTTTAAATGTTGTATTTATATTTTAATGCAGTTATCACACTTACCAAATTTGCCTATAAACCACTTTTACTGATTACAATAAAGACTTGAAGCTAAAGGGAACGTTGGAATAAGAAAGACGGTCGCTGCGTCCCAATTCGCATACTATCCGTCCTAAATAGTATTCGAAAATAGAATCAGTATGTCCCAAATCGTAGTATGTTGAAAAGAGTATTCCAAAGATACCCGGATGGTCTACTATTTCCGATCGACGCACACTCTAACGGCTAATATTGCACACAACCCATTGCGAGTTGGACGAGGATTCGATTAGAACTACAAACGTGGATAAAAAGTGTTAAACTACAAACATGACGGATGTGCGAGTCCGACGGTTAAGTAGAGAGGTTTAAATTAAGGGGGTTGAGTGATCAATTATCAGTATCTAACCTGACGAAAAGATATTTATTCAATGTTATCCACATTATATTTCACCTGCAGCAGCATTGTTTAGAACAGCAAATTGTTTAAATATTAACTTAATATCTCAGGGTAATATCTTTGTACTTCAAGCAAATATTTCTATGCAAAGGGGTTTAGCTGAAAAAAAAAAAAAAAAAGAAGTTTGGAAACCCCTGCACTAACAAATGAAAACCTCTTGAATGCTATACTGAAAGTGTTTTCTATGGACAGATAGATCTTCACAATGGACCATAAAGTGAGGGAACCCGATCCTAAGGGAAGGTAAAACCTGGTTTAAGAACAGACAACTCAAGTAAAAAAAAAAAAAAAAGACAGAATGGGATGCCTGTATAAGTGCTCCAACAAATGATTAACTGAATTGAAAATGCTCGGAGGCAAAAGGAGAAATGAAACCCGTCAAGGGGCGTTGCATTTTTTGTTTGTTTGTTGTAGTTTCAACAACTTCAAAGAGTGAAACTGAAGGAGAACTTTTTAACTCCTTAGTACACTCATGAAGAATAGAGAAACTGAGCAAACAAAAGAAATACTGGCTGTGAAAATCTAGTGTTCTGCCAACTTAGTGGCATTATTAGGTGCCTAAAAATACTGTCTAGGAAGTATTCAATGGGTTGTGACATATAACCAAAGTTACACCTCTATGAGAGGATGCATGTGAGTCCCTGTTTAAACCTGCTGACCAAAATCAAACCACCCAGTTAGGATTAACACTCAGTTGAATGAGCTTTGACTAATGCCAAACACTATAATATAGGCTGTATAATAATAGTGTGGAGGGAAAAAAAACATCTCAAGAGTTTGAATGGCCGAAGATGCTTTTCTTTTGCTTTATTTAACCTAAATATATTTATTTGATTCACCCGTATATTAATGTATGTATAATTCGTACGTTTATAGATAAGATTATACATGTACAGTACATATATTTTATACAATCTGTGTTGATATGTTTTGTTATCGCAACAGTTTAAAAATAAAAAAAATAGTGTTGTAGGTGATTTACGACAGAGACAGGCAGTGTCTTGAACTGAAGTTACTCAGGCTGTTTTTGTTCTCCACATGAACTGAACCAAAGGCACATGTTAGCCTGCTAACACTCCCATGAGGGCTTTAAATAGTGTCCTACGGCAATAACAGCGCGTTATGCAAGCCACCGACTCTGTTCGAGGCAAATTACCTGTTATAAAATACTAAATAAATGGTGATAATAGTGTGGAGAGCTTTGAATTAGCTGCTCCTCCTGTCTGCTCTCCAGAGCTGCCGTTAGTTGAGATAAGGCTAATAACTAGCAAATCAACCTCGCATGCAAATTAGGAATAAACACAGAGAAAGAAACTTGATAAAAAGAATATACTCACCGGGGATGAAATGGTTTTCAACGGACAGAAATGAAAACTTTCACGGTGACCGCGGAACGAACTTTTGCGAGCTGTAAAGCGTAGTGCGTCGGTCTCCCATGAAGCTCGCGTAGCCGCGCGCTGGCCGCCACACTGCCGCGTGCAGCACAATGTAAACAAGTGTATTCCTCCGCAGTGCGCGTCCCAGGGACTACTTTATGGACAACGCGACCCGCTTTTGCACGTATACGATGCCGTTTACAGCGAGCGTTGCATTATAAACATTAAACAAGATTAATTGTGTACAGTTATTGTGTGAGTCGTGGCAAAACGGAGTTTTCTGTCGTACGTTTCAGAGTAGCTGTGGAGGCGTGACGTCACGTCCACCTGCTGAGGCTGAAGTGATTCGTCGCTCAAGGATTCTGTTGCGCACAAGAATAGATACGAGTCATTTCATGATGCATTAATCAGTAACATGATGAACACGAGCGGGCGGTAAAAAAAAACATATATAGAGCTTTCACATATATATATAAAAATGTGAATTAACTAAATGTACTGTAGATGCGGACGACGAGTGAAGACGTGAAATTGCGTTTAATGGGTGTGCTGTGCCACCTTGTGGTGAACAAATTGTGCACAATTACAGGATACTTCATTGCAGACTACATGTAAATACTTCAAATAAAAGACACTACAACTTTGTTGAAAATAACTCATAAATACTCATACTTCGAATTCTGCTTCGTATTTATTCAATATTTCAAAACCTATAAGCAAAAGAAAAGAAAGAAAAACTAATAATATAACTGATTAAATACATAAGAGAAAAACAAAACATTCTATCAGTGAAACCTGGGAGAACACAAGGCACCATTCCAAAATATTGACAATCAGTTTGAGGTTTCAGATCCTGATTGGGAGCCTGGAAAAACCGACAAATGCGCCAAAAAAATAAATCCAAAAATCCACCTCAGTACTCGCATATCAGTGATAGGTAGGAAAAGGCTGAAATATGAAAAGTCAGCTGCATGTACAGGTTATTTTGCACATCCCTGTCCATATGAAGGACAAACTCATAATTGTGCTTTTTTTAGTGCATTAAGAGACCTGGTTCATGATGCAGGTCTTTTTGGGCTTGACAAACCTAAATAAAATCAGCACACAGCATCATGGGAGACAGTAGAAAGTGAGATACTGAAAAAACATTGGTGAAGACAAACATAAGAAACGCGGTTGTAACTCCCTCTATGCGAGTGCAGAAGGATGCAGGACATGATAAATTATAACATAGGAGAACAGAAAAGAAATCTCTTTGGTACTGAAAAACTAAAAAATATATGCTCTGATGATTACACAAGTCATTTTCAGTTACATAATTTGAGAATATCTACACTAGCCCCTCCCAACTCATAGGTTTTCCAACATAACCATCCATCCAAACACAATAAAACTACAATAATAAGCACTCTGAAACAAGACACAGTGTGATTATACTGAATAAAAAGGCAGTTTGGAGCAAATGCGTTAAATGAGTTAAAAAGGTTAAACTTATATTAAAGCATTTGGACTATTCTGACACAGACAAGACACTTATGGGGAAGGGGCTACAGTTAATAACATAGAACCAAATGCAGGATATCAACCACAATGCAGTAACCAAAAAAGAAAAGAGAAGTTCAACAGTGCTCTGACGCCATTCTAAAACAGCTTTCATTTACATAAAATACTACAAGAGGAGGTCTGGATACAGTTTTCTAAATCATAAAAGCAAAGCTGTTTGCAAGATGCAAGATTTTACCCTCACGTGATTAATTCAGGATTATTTCAAATTACTTAAATATTCAGCTCGGGTGAAAGCGAGGAATTGCATATGCATTTTGCTGTATATTTACGGTTATAGCCAAGGTTGTGTTACACCCACTTGCGTTTGCTCTGAAATCATTAACCTCCAAGCCAAAGAGATTTTTCCAAAGAGAAATGTGCAATACTTTTGCATAAAAGATAGTTTCTTAGAAACACATTAAGCTTAGCCTTGGACCTTTTCTTTTAGTTTAAGGTTATGCCTAATGTGCGTCTAAGAAAAACAGCCCTAAGAGTTTGTTCCTAATGGACGCTCTAACTCTGCAAATAAAATTTCTAACACATCGAGTATATATTTTGACAAGCAGCAACTGTCACTGGACTGCACATTCGATCAATAAACCTAGAAATGGGGGGGGGGGTAACGATAACAATTGGCAACCTTGCTCTGTTGTGATGATTTATATTACCTATGCTACTGCTATGTGATCTTTATTGATATCGCCTAAACATCTGGTATGACAAACTCCTCACAAAAAGCATGGAGGGATCGTCTGCAACGCTTACAACTTAAAAACAGGGCTGTAACATTCCCTATGATATGAAACAACTGCAAAACCCAAGAGTTCTGTTCGCCCAGGAGGGATTTTGTTTTCCGTTTTCAGTCCATTTTCTAGGATCCATCAGTCCAAAAAGAATGTGCAAAGCTTGCTAATGTCTTGAGCGACCACCTTCAAATGCATGGTGCTCCTCGTGTGCTGAAAAAAAAAAGTTTTAAATCAGTCATTGTTCTTACACTTAAAATGTGTTAAAGGCACAATATGTAGCTTTTCGCCTCTAGAGGTCGCCTATTCAAAAACAAAGGCGTAGCTTGATGACGCAGAGATTGAGCGCGTATTCATGGGAGATGTCGTCTTCACCTCACAGTCGGTGGAAAAGAATCGGGACGAGGCAGAAATCATGTTCATGGATGAGATTTTTAACGTTCCTGTAGTACGAAGCAGAGCAGGGCCGAGTGTTGTGGGAGCGCAATGAGGCCGCTGGAGCGATTGCTAATGAGAGACGAGCGCGACACACGGCTGGAGAGCAGTGGAGCTTTTATTATGTCGCATACAACCGCTTCCACTTCTTCCGGTCATGCGTATGTGGGGTAACGCAGCGCTCTTTTATCATTTTAGATACATTTAAGTGTGTTGAAAGTTATGTTATAATGCTACTCTGTGCATTCGCTCGGCGGCTACTATGAGACACTTGTTGCACACTGCAGTAAGCTAGATCGATATTAGGCATGGTAAAACATGGTACTCGCGGTAAATCAAGAAAACGAGATTCAAACAATAAAACTAAAGGCCCGTTCACACCAAGGACGATAACTATAAAGATAACGATAAAGACACTTGAGACACTTGTTGCACACTGCAGTAAGCTAGATCGATATTAGGCATGGTAAAACATGGTACTCGCGGTAAATCAAGAAAACGAGATTCAAACAATAAAACTAAAGGCCCGTTCACACCAAGGACGATAACTATAAAGATAACGATAAAGATATAATTCTAAAAATCGTTCTCAATATTAAAGAATAGCAGAGTTCACACCACAGCTATAACGATAACGATATAGAGAAACAATATCGTTGGAATCATTTTCAGAACGATTTTATCCAGCTGATGAACGATAAAAACATTGACAGCCAATCAGAATCCATCCTGCTGTAACGAGCTCGAGCATTTAAAGAGGCAGACAAGCACGTGCTTAGAATAAACAGAACGATATTGTCCGCTGGTGTGGACGCCAATATAGTTATCTTTATAGTTATCGTTCTTGGTGTGAACAGGCCTTTAACATATTGAGCTATATAACAATGATTCGTTTTCTGTCTATAAATGTATCCAAACAGTTGCTCACCTGTCTAATAAAACACATAATATATTAAAGCGTCTTTGATATTTCCATGGTTTCTACAAAATAAAATCTAGGGAAATCTAGAGTAACGCAGGTATGATGTCATTGATAGGCGACACACAGACACGGTCCGTGTCCTGGTTAAAATTGCTTATTTCTCTGGATTTAAACATTCTTGGAAACATCTGGGATAATGTAAGTACACAAGTCAACAAAATATATAACATTGTTCTAGTGGTTTTTGGATATTTGAATCCAAAAATCTTACATATTGTGCCTTTAACCGACTTTATAAATACAAGTCGAATAAAAAATGTATAACATTGTATCAAACATAAATGAACACTATTAGGGTTTCATCTAATGTTACTAATCCCACGCATCTAATGTTATAACAATAAACAGTGAACTCAGCAGGGACAGTGTGACATGCAGTGAGAAGAATGTAAACCACTGACACTTACGTTTATAAAATACTGCTTTAAAAGATATCTGTGGAAGAAGTTCGTAGATTCTTCCTAAAACGTTTGCCTCGTTGGCAAAAGAGGCGTTTCCATTCCAGACCTGAACCACATCTTCTCGTTCTCTCACACTGACGCTTACTCCTACAACTTCATCCTCTAAAAGACATACAAATAATATTTTTCTTTAATAATTCTTATTCATTTTAATTGAACCCTCTGGTGCTCTTTGGTCACTTTTGACAAAAAAACAAAACAAAAACGTTTGTGTACTTTATTGGAATGGTATGACACTGTGACTTGTGGCGGGAAAAAATTGTGGACATTATTTCAAAAAGATTAGTCCTAAAAAATGGACACATTTGTACTCCTCACATTCAAAAATTACTACCACAGAAATGAATGGGAAATTAAAAAAATATATTTTTTTGGGGGGGGGGGGGTACAATCTACAAATCAGCCACAATGCAAAAATTGCAAAAGCAAAAGCAAATAAGGGGTTCACTGAAAAATAATAAAAATATTCTGAAATAATTGATGAATTAATTGTATTGTGGATAAATGGATCATAATTATTGCATAAATCTTATTAAGTACCATAAAACTCCCTCAAAATATTAAATAAAAAATATTGGTAACACTACATCAACTTCTGTATATGAAGGATCTGTATATGTTAATGTTTGTTAATGTTAGTTAATAAAAATACAGCTGTTCATTGTTTGTTCATGTTAGTTCACAGTGCATTAACTAATGTTAACAAATACAACTTTTGGAGTTTAATAATGTATTAGTAAATGATGAAATTAACATTAACAAAATTAATAAATGCTGTAGAAGTATTGTTCATTATTAGTTCATGTTAACTAATGTAGTTAACTAATGTTAACTAATGAAACCTTTTTGTAAAGTGTTACCAAAATATTACATTGAAAAAAAGGTTACATTTGTACAAGGCTACTTTTGACCAGGAGGATTATGAGTGACCCCTAAATGAGGAGCACCAGAGTTATCAATAAAATAAACAACTCATATAAATAATTTAACAAAACTTATTTCTTCACTCACCTGAAGCACAATAATCAGTGAATTGTTCACCAATAGTAGCCAACAGCAGCTCTTTCCACACAGCTGACTGTAAAAAAAACAGATGCGGGCAAAAATTACAATCTGGCAGCGATTAAACACACCAGAAAGTATAGGAAAATACTGAATTTGTGTAGTGTGAATTTTATGTATTTACAATTATGCACTCTAACAGTCAAAAAGATTTAGGCCTGAATTGACACCATTAATAAACAGACTTACTGTGCTCTCCTTTGGCACTTTCATTTTCCAAACACCTCCTTTTGCATTGCTTTCCTCTTCCCTGTGTTGATATAGAAAACAATACATTTTTTTCAGTGTCACATGATCCTTCAGAAAATATTCTAATATGCTAATTTGGTGCTCAAGAAACATTTCGGTAACACTTTACAATAAGGTTTCATTTGTTAACATTAGTTAAATACATTAGTTAACATGAACTAGCAATGAACAATACTTCTACAGCATTTATTAATCTTTGTTAATGTTAATCTCAACATTTACTAATACATTATTAAGATCAAATGTTGCATCTGTTAACATTAGTTAATGCACTGTGAACTAACATGAAAAAGAACATTTTTATTAATTAACTAACTAACTAACTAACTAACTAACTAACTAAATGCTGTAAAAATATATTTCTCATTGATAGTTAATGCATTAAAGGCACAATATGTAAGATGTTTGGATTAAAATATCCAAAAACCACTAGAACAATGTTATATATTTTGTTGACTTGTGACTCCACGAGTCATTCTTTCCAAGAATGTTTAAATCAAGAGAAATAAGCAATTTTAACCAGGACACGGACCGTGTCCGTGCATCGTCTATCAATGACATCATACCCGCGTTACCCTAGATTTTTGGAAACACCAAAGACGCTTTAATATATTATGTGTTTTATTAGACAGGTGAGCAACTGTTTGGATGCATTCATCGACAGAAAACTAATCGTTGTTATATAGCTCAACACTGTTAGTCTTATTGTTTTAATCTCGTTTTCTTGATTTACCGCGAGTACCATGTTTTACCATGCCTAATATCGATCTAGCTACTGCAGTGTGCAACAAGTGTCTCATAGTAGCCGCCGAGCGAACGCACAGAGTAGCATTATAACATAACTTTCAACACACTCAAATGTATCTAATATGATAAAACAGCACTGCGTTACCTCACATCATATACCCACATATGCATGACTGGAAGAAGCAGAAGCAGTCGTATTTTAATAAAAAAGACGGCATAAATTAATAAAAGCTCCGCGAAACCAAGGCGTCATCAAGCTTTGCCTTTGTTTTGAATAAGCGACCTCTAGCGGCGAAAAATTACATATTGTGGCTTTAATTAATGTTATCAAATGACACCTTATTGTAAAGTGTTACCAGCATTTCTTATTATCAATGTTGAGAACAGTCGTGCTGCTTAAGATGTTTGTAGAAACATTTTTTAGGATCATTTGATGAATAGAATGTACAAAAACAGCATTTATTTAATCATGATCAATAACGCATCCTTGCTGAATAAAAGTGGCTGAATTTTCTTGCATTAAAAAAAAATAAAAAACATTTTTTTAACTCACCATAGTGGTCTTCTTTCCCCTCGCATTAAGTGATAGCTACACCTCAGTGGAAGGCAGGACACAGCGGGGATGTTGTTGTACACACCCCAGAAACTCTATATGCAATGAAAAAGAGGTGATGCACAATGTATGGGTGACAATATTTTTTCCAAATCTAACAGTGAACCTTTTCTGCTAGTTTACAAAAGCATTAAACAGTTATTTGTGTTTATTACTGTACATTATAATGTTTTGATTTCTAATATCACTTAAGGCATATATACATCCAAAAATGAATCATGCAATATATTTATTATCAGTTCCAACATCCAAAACATCAGTAATTAGCATGGCAAATTGTGACTGAAATGTTATCCTCCCTCCACCTCTGCATGTTTCACAACGAAAACTCCATAATAACAGAAATAACACCACACCTTCATAGATATTAACATGACTCATTTTTCAGGCTGATCCAGCAAAACAACTGTAAATAGCAATTAAAAAATATGTATAATAAAACTGCAACACTTACCTGTACAGTGTGGACGGTATATATCTTTTTCAGATTTGATTCACACTCTGCTGCCGTTGTACCTGGTAATGACCTGGAAGACAAATAAAGCAGAATTACAAGATAAATAGCTTTAAAAGAATACAAATGTAAATTCTGTCATCATTTACTCACCCTCATGTCGTTCCAAACCTGTGTGACTTTCTGTCTTCTGGAACAAAGGTGAATTTCTGAGTAATATCAAAAGAGTGGCCAGGATAATGAAAGTGAATGAGAACCGGTGCTGTCACGCTTCAAAAGGACAGCTGGTTGCTGTGAAGAGCTGTGCTTTTTGTCATTTTGGAGCATGACAGTCTCATTTTATGTGATAAAGAGCGGTCAGGTCAGGACATTGTTCAGAAATTCACCTTTTGTGTTCCACAGACAAAAGAAAGTCATACCATTTTGCAATGACATGAGGGCGAGCAAATAATATTATATATAATTTAGGTGAACTATCTCTTCAAATGAGACATTTGTGCTTGGGCACATTAACCATATCTGTGTCATAAATCATAGATTCATAGAGGTGTTATCTTCTGTCTAATGTCAAGTGCAGTGCAGTGATTGTGATCATGCAATGAGACAGAAGCATTTCACAATTGTTATGGCAACCAAATGTCAGTAAACAGGACTTCAACCCTTTGAAAATCATTACCAAAAGAGAATTCTACAGAAGAGAAGCTGACGAAAAAAAGAAACTACATTATCAAATGTTTACAGCACTGTTTTCAGTGAAGTGTAAATCAAATTTTATGAAAATTGACAATCAACTTAGATGTTTAGAAGTTATTTTGCATTGACAGAGTCCTACATTTTAAGAAATCTCAAACAAAACTTAACTGGGCTCATTACAAAGCCTTGAGGTACACCCTTACCATATTACACTGTCATATGATTTACAGAGCTTCAGAAAGAACATGAGATCTGATATTAAATAACAACCATGACCTACAGGTGACTCGACCTACTTTACTAAGATATTATATCAGCTCTGCGTTATGGAACCCAGAAAACTTACAAAAACTAAATATAGGCACTTGAACCATGTAATAGTGTAAGATGTGCTCGTTTAGAACCTGAAAAGAGTCAGCTTAACTATGAAAAAAAGAGAAATATAATTCTTGGGCCTTTGTTGGCAGGCTTGTGAATGTATAAAGTCTAATCCATAATAACAGTAATATGACAACATCACCCTACCGATCCAGCCAGAAGGTCCATGGAGAGTGCAGAGGCAGAGAGGTGCCGTCCTCGACGCTGTTGGTGATGTTTTCCAGCTCTCTCTCGTCGATGTGGATGTTGTTTTCTGTAGAGTTCACAGGGCTGCTTTGTCTCGCCGTGTTCAGCTGCAGGTTTGGGGCTGCAGGAACCGCCATTTTTGCTTTATTACCTCTAATCGATATGTGAGTGTTTTGCTGGGAGACCTATATTAACCCCCTACATCCAAAAATAGGCAGATTATTGATGCTGACTCATTTGCCGTTCGGCCGGCTAGACTTGCCGCGTCACCGACACAACAACAACAACAGACTAGAGTCGGACGGGAGAGGGTGAAGTCAGACAGCGCCCTCTGTCTCATCTACACTTCAAAATAAAAGCATACAGATATATTTTAAAGTGCCCCTATTATACTATTTTAAAGTTTCTTAATTTTGTTTTGGAGGTCTACTACAACAGGTTTACATGCATTAAAGGTAAAAAAAAACACTTTAATTTTCTCATAATATACATTGCACATCACCACATTGTTCAATGATTCTCAAATGACTGGTTGGATGAATCAGTCTCTCTAAATCCTTCCTTTCCGCGAGCTACTCTGATTGGCCAAATGGGCCAGTCTGTTGTGATTGGTCTACCCCTTGTCAGAAGCTAAACGCCCATTACCATAACTGAACTTCAGCTCCGGAGGCTTCATCAGTAGCGCCGGTTTTACCATATCAATCTGAGCATGAGTCAGATGATGAAATATTGGAAGTACTAGTTATTCAACCCGAACCTCCATCGCAAGGACGGCTTGAGCAGGACGTTTCTCAGTAATATCCTACTCATGGAACTCATGCTACTCAAACCACTGCCGCCTGCTGCTTCTGCTACTGATTGCTTTTAAAGGGAAAAGCTGCCCTGCTGGTCTAGGATCTGTTTTCTTCGTAATAATAGCATGCTATTAGCAAAAAAGAGTTGGCAAAAGATCCAGTGCATATCTGTATTTGCGCTCGTCAAATGGTTAAATTAGTGTTAGGGTTAGGGCTAGGGTTTGGCTTCAGTGAGTAATGTAACCAATCACAGACATGTTTGTTGATTTCTAGAATGCAATGGCCAATCACAGGTGTTGAAGTTAGAATCCACTCACCGCTCTAATTTTTGTCCAGTGCTGAGTTCAGTATGCGCGCAAATCCTCTCTAAGTGTAGACATTATGTATATAAGAGATTCAGTGTGTCGTCAGCTTCACTGATTAATATAACGGAACTTTGTGAGATCGCGTTCATTGAATGAGTGACAGCTTTTAGTGATTATAAAGGGAGGGCTTGTTGCGCGCTGTCTAGGCAATATAAAAAAAAATAATGAATAGGCCTATAATATATTCAGAACTATTTTAAAACTTTTGTTTTCCATTCTTGACAAGTGGCCACATACACGCTTCAATACATAGGCCCATCCGCATATAAATGCAGGATTCACTCTCGAAATTGTGATGACTGACAGTGATAAATATTTATGTATCGAAATCAGCCTCATATAAATGTCAGGAAAACATTCCTGGCTGCATGTCAATATCCATGGATCACTGGATCTTTGGTAAGTTGTAAGGAACACTATATCGAGTCCAACCTTTAGTTTAAACTGATAACCGTTTGTTTCACTCGCGTTTTCCCCTATTAACTCCAGTCATGCAGCTGCTCTTCTGCCACTGAGTCCCGGCTGAGGGGGCGTGTTCCAGCAGGAAATTGACGTCGATACCCTCTATAGACACAGTTTTAGGTAATAGCATTATAATAGCAAAAATTTGCATTTTTGTCAGGCTCCTAGGTTTCTACCAAAGTACCAGTACTTCTGAATGCGAGGCTGGGATTTAGCGTGTTTGAAGTGAAAGTGTTTGATGAACGCGAAGAGCATTCAGTATTATCTCATTTTTGACCGAGGTGGCTTTTAGAGGCTTTTGCATTGGAACTCTTCATAAATGCATCAATAATTAATCATACTTACAGGTTGTGATTCTGAAGAGCAAGCTGGTCCAAATAAACTGAGTACTGACCCATCTTTCAAGAGCAAGCATTTTGCGAATCCTGTGTTGAACTATTTGAGAAGCAGTCGTCAGTAAAATGACGTTTGTGGGCGGGTCAAGTTGTTTGCGGGCAGACAATGTACAACATAGGCGGGCATTATGCAAATGTCTTTCTAGTGATGTAGAACTGTCACGCAGTGAGATTCGAAACACAAACGACTCGTTTAGGCGGTTCAGAGTCGATTCTTTCTTTTGGGAGACAAGAACCTCATTTATCGTGCACTTTCGACTTTACAACTTTGCTGAACGTTTACATTCACAAACAGCTTTATTACACACTGCATGAAAGGGAATATTCGAAAAACCAGTTTATAAAACCCTGATGAAAAAGCAGTCCTAAACTGGTAGCTGATTTATAGCCTGTCCATTTGCTGGTGCTAGTTGGTTGAGCATCTTGGACCATTACCAATTTCGCATTTAGAAGATATAAGCATTTAAAACTTTCATTCTCTCACTTCTGCCAATATCGATCAATGATTTTGATGACATCACCTTGCACTTCAGCTTCTCATCAGATTTTCTGTCCCTACATTATAAATAGACGCTGATGCTGCGGCTAAAATCGGTCACTTGTTCACACATTTACTATTTTCTATATGGTGAATGGCACATAGTGCACTATTATAATGGACGATTTAGACTAGTGTTGTAAAAAGTACCGACTTTGGTACCAAGTTGGTACTGAAATTTTAAAAATGTGACGTTACCAGCATTTCCCTCTAGCATTTTGAGCACTGTTAAACGGATTCTTAAACTCCTCTGATTGGCCTGTTTATCTGTGTAAGCGCTCGGTGAAGAGCATCATAGATGTCTATTTACAAGTTTCTGAAGCGTTGGTCATTGTAGCCATTCACAGACATATATGTTGAGCGTGTGAACACAACGGCCAATCAGAGGTGTTTAAGAATCCGTTCAACAGCGTTCAAAATGCTAGAGGGAAATGCTGGTATCGTCACATTTTTAAAATTTTGGTACTTTTGACAACACTAATTGTGTAAACATTAGTGTAAATATGCTTTCCATTGGGGCGAATGAAGTCTGGTTTCACATTAGTGTTTTACGCAAACCACTGCCGCACCACGTCTGCTCCGGTCTAGAGACACAATAGCACAGAGTGGATCATATGCGCGAGTCAGTGGAGACCCCAAAACGCATTGGATCCATTTGAATTCTGCACAGAATGCTGTATTTCAAAGCGATATGGAGGAGATGAGAAACGGTTAGAGATTAGGAGGAAACTGCGGCTTTACCAAGCTCAATGGCTCTGGCCGTGCTGTGATATAAACTAAATGCTGTTGGCTATTTTAAAAAAGGAAAGGAGCTGTTTGATATGTCCCGCCTTGTCTTCCTGTTTCAGTGGATATTACGTCAACACATTGAATAATGCTGCGTGTTTCAAGGCACTTCATTGGCCCTTTTACACTGCATTCACACAGGGCGTCAACATATGACAGAGGCCGTGTCTGAAGCTTGGTGCTGACGCAATTGTCATAGCGACAACAGCCAATCACATTACTTTTCCGGTGTTGCATGAACGCAATTGGCTAGCGTCTGCGCTGGGGTATTTGCATAGGCGATTTAATTGGCTGACGCCTGCATTTGCACTTGAAAAGTGGAAAAGCTTCTGCCGCAAGCAACGCCAGTGACGTGACTCAACGGAACCCACAATTCAGTTCGTCAATGCATGATGTCACCCATTCAAAGTAAATGAGAAGTGTTAACGCCAATGCCCTATGCGAATGCACCGTAAAAGACTTTTATTAAAAGTGAAAATTTGTGATTAGATTAGTGAAAATGAGTTAAGATAATGTCATCTTGGCGCCTAAATTGAAGTTGAAGTATTGAAATTACAAAAATAATAAATATAAAAATGAATAAAAGCTAAATAGAAAAAAAATTGACAAAAGAAAATAACAAAATATCTAAAACTAAATAAAAATATTAATAGTTTATAAATAATACAAAAAATAACACCAAGCAAGTTTGCTGCTTTGACCAGATTAAAGTCACCATGAAATCAATATTGACAATTCTTATTTTTTATGGAATATTGCAGTTTTTATTATAAATGATTTATTCGTGCACATTAAAAAAAAAAATAATAAAAAAATTCATGTGCCCTCGTAATCTTTAATCAAAAGAATGGCTTCCCCTCCCTTTTGCGGGGAAATCTCTTCTCTGATGACGTGTTTATTGGCGTGAGGGCGGGACAACCTGTCACTCACATGAGATCCACCAATAACAAACCACAACCATTCAATCAATTTCTGATAGACAAAATCAAGTCCCACTCTAAATTTTTTCTTGCTCAAGAAGCTGTTTCACTCAGACATACATCACAATAAGGAAAGAAAAGACTATCACAACTTACGTTTCATGCTGACTTTAAGGTGCTATAGGTAGATTTTTGGAGCATAGTAGCTGCTAATGACCAGTTCAGACCAGAAACCAGCTATTTTGTTCCAAAACACAGCTAACACCACCAGAGCGTGGATAAGACACATTACTGTATCAACATCCTTTGTTTGCCCTCCAATTTAAGGGTTAGGGGAATGGGATTTCAATTCATTGTTGTTGCAGTAATTTAAGAAACAACAAGAGAGAAATATGTCTTACTTTTCTAAATCAAGCTGTGCAGGTTTGCTAAAGATGGAGTTTTTTTTGCTTCAGGCAGTGGGGTCATGAACAGAAGCCAAAACATCAACATTTAAACAAATGATCATTAAGTATATTTCACTTGGGGGAATGAAGTCGATTTATCTGGAATAAAGGATAGATGATTAAGTAATGCTATACATTTTAGTATTTTGTATTTAGTATGCAACATTGGATGAGTATAGAGCTCTAGACTATAACATCAACACTTCAACAAAATTACTCAATGAACTTGTGAAAGAGCTTGTATGATTATGTGCAACCATCTTAAAGAAATGGAATTAAATGAAATGCAAGTAGCGACAGACATTTATTTCCATATTGCGACATACATCTGAGTGTAACGGTTTATCGGGGGAAAAAAGTAGGGTGGGGACTTGGTTCTGTGCATCAGTTGTTGATTGGATGTTGAGATGTGGCCGTTGCTCTAAAAAGTGGAGGCATTCTCTAAAATGATTAGAGAAGTCCTTCATTTCACCAGAAGGTACAGTTATGACATTTTGAATAAAAATTAGGAGGTCCAAAAGAAAGAAGGAAAAAAAAAAACAAAAAAAAAAAACACACAGGACTGGTTTTTATATATATATAAAAAAATAAATGAAACGTATGCACAGATAAATCGTTCACAATAAGATCAATAACACGCATTTAGAAAATAGATAGGATAAATTTCCATTTCATGCTGACTTTAGCACAGTAAACATTGGTTACTATACAAGAATATAACTGCTTGTGGAAACCGTAAATGATCACATCAAAATGCCCAAAATGTTTGGAGACCTTAATGAGTTTGAGAAGGTTTTTATTAGCCTCATAAGCTTCTAGATTTTTAACAAAGGTTAGAATGAGTGTGTAAAACCTGTGCAAAACGTCCTTATGGGCGAGAAGAAGCCAATTTTTACAACACAACGCTATATTGGGAGTATTAATCAGTGATCAATTTTCAGTAGAGATCTTGGTAAACCGTAAATATACTGTATGAAATCTCACAAGTAAGCTGCTTCATATTTCATGTTTCTCTCTTCACACTTTCTGAGTTTCCTTGCCATGAAGTTGAATAAGAGAGTCCTGTGAATCTCGATATAATTTTACAAGAAATATTCAAAGGTTTAAAGTCTAAAAACAGAGAAAGATAAAGAACAATATTCTAAATACTCTCTTATCATCTTGTGAACCACAAAACATGTCTACATGGTACACCTTATGGATTTCAAAGTTGGCCTTGCATTTATAATACTGTAAACTCACATAAATCACAGTTTGTGTTTCCACCATGTAAACACACAAGAGTTTGTCATATGAAATAATAAGGGAACAAATCTCCCTGTACACGGTGGTCAAGCGTGATCTTATTGTCGAGAACTGGCGTTCTACAAACAGCTGCAGCAACACATCGTTGACTCGGAGCTGTCTGAGAGATGGAGAAATGAGCGCAGATACTGTACATTTAGCATAAACGATTCTACGTTCTAAACACAAAGTCAAAACAGCCGTCTGCACGATTTAATGACAATGAACAATAATAATGCAAACTTGGGAGCGCTGATTTCCGTGGTGCACAAACATGGATTATATCTGGTAGGAGTAGGGCACAGAATATACAGTGGGTCTCGGCGTGACAGTGACTCACGTGAACATCAACACATCAATCTACAGGGTGCTCCACGAGGGGTTTCGACAGGTACGTTTCTGCCGGTGTGTGGACATTGTCTGAATGGGTTGGAAAGATCCCTCTTCCATGTACAGTTACGAGTGTAGGAGCTCCAGGCCTCGTCCAGTGAGATTGCGGTGTCTGAATCTCTTTTCCCCTTCACAGGGTCTCATTATGCCCAGAGGAGTGGTCTCTTCTGGGCGTAGAGGCGCGGGACGACCCCTTGTCCGTGCTCTCCGAGCTGGAGCTCAGGTGCTGCTGCTCAGAGCCAGCACTGGAGGTGACCGTGGAGGAGGAAGTGGAGGAGGAGCGAGTCTTCTCCTTAAAGTCTGTGATGATGACAGTCACATTGCCCACTGTTATAGCGAGCTGCTGAGCCGAGCTCCTGTCTATGTTCTTCAGTTTAGGTCTGAAGTGCAACAGAGAAACAGAGCAAGAAGGAATTACACAAGTATATATTACACGCATATATTACTGTAGTGTTCATTGCACAAAGAAAAATAAATTCGGTCCTCATTTACTCAACCTCATGTTGTTTCAAACAGGGTTATTATCGTCAGTGTTGGGTGTAATGCATTACTAAGTAATTAATTACTGTAATGTAATTACTTTTCCCATGTAAAAGTACAGTAAAGCATTACTCTTCATTTTCCTGTAATTTAATTACAGTTACTTCTGATGTAATTGCATTAAATACTGTATAGACTACAGAACAATTCTATATAAAACAACAGTAGATTTAACATAAAAATGTAATGTCTAATGTTAAAATTTATTTAAAAGAGCAGTTTCATGTCTATCCTTTTATTGTTCAACTGGTCAAGGTGGATTATTGGATTTACAAAGTAAATAAGTAATGCAATACTTTAAAGAGAGTAATTAGTACAGTAATCTAATTACATTGTTGAAGATGTAATTAACTAGTAGCACTGTAAAAAGTGATCAGTTGACAACTTAAAAAAAAAGTGAGGAAACCTGTTGCCTTACAATTATTAAGTAATAAACTTCATGCATAATTGAAAAAATTAAGTTGCATGAACTTGACAATTCTACATAACTTATTTTTTTCAATTACACAAAAGTTTATTTGCTTAATTTTAAAGCTTAAATCCTATTTTTTTTTTAAGTTGAGTCAACTGTTGAGTCATCACTTTTTACAGTGTAGTAATTAATAACTTTTTTAGAGTAACTCTCCAAACTAACATTAAAACAATAAAAAAACAATTTACATTACTTGAAATAAATGTTAAGTGAAATTCCCTCCATTGAAAGTTCACACAACCAAAACTTTAAAACATCATGAAGTACAAAAAATCCATATGAGTCAAAGAGACACAATCGCTTTATATGAACAGATTTAGGCTTTCATTCACATATAAACAAAAATTGTAAATGTAAGCTCAAACATGATTGCTTGAGCCACGACAACCAATGAGGTTTGTTCTCTCACATCAAGAAAGTGCGTATGAGCTTACATTTACAATTTTTGATGTGCTCTATATGCGTTGATCAATGTTTATTGATCGTGTCTATTCAGAAGACTTGGATTAAACTGCTCAATTCATATGGATTAATTTGACCATCTTTTATGGAATTTTTTGGAATGGACAATGGTGTGACAAAAATCTCAGGTTTCATCAAAGATATTTTCAGTTGTGTTTTGAAGATGAATGAAAATCTTACGGGTTTGGAAAGACATAATTAATGACAGATTTTTCATTTTTGGGTGAACTATCCATTTAAATATAAAGCAAGTAAGCAACGTTTAAAGGTGTGACAAGTAATTTTTGATTGTTTTGGCAGTGGATGCAATATTTGCAGTAACTTCATCATTCTGAGTCTTTCCAAACACCATTGGCAGCTAAGTGTATTGCAGCATCATGCAAAAGAAAATGTTTTTGTAACCAATCATTAATTTACTCTCTCTCTTAAGAGGATAAAGAGAGTATAATTTAGCTGGTCATGTGACAACATCCTTCATAAGGGTTGGGCTCTCTTATGCACAATAAAACAGCTTTTTCTAGGCCACTAGTATACTTTGTGTAAGTGTAAACCAAGTGTGCCACACGAGTCTTGAAAACTGAAGCCAAAGCATCTCGATCGCTCCCAGGTGGCTGGATGCAGTACAGGTCATAAACCCTGCCCTCTCCATGAAATGTAATGGGACATAGACAAACTAAACAAATCAAATTACACTTCAAATACATTTTTTCCAAAGATGGTTTCTGTCATTTTAGGCTGTTATAATGCTGATGTTAGTTCAAGTGTTCGTTCTTTAAATAAGTTTGGTTTTAGTTAGTTATTTAATGCTATAAAAACGGGGGTGTGACGTTATGATTGGCAGCTTCTCTGAGCAAAGTAGTCACTGAGGCACTAACGGACATTTTTCAGGAGGAGATTGGAGCTTTAACTTTAATTTCTACATTTCCATAACTGTTTATTTCACAAAAAGTTATTGATTAGGCGGGAGTGTGGGCGGGACCTTGATATCGCGGACTACTGTGCAGACTCGAGACCCAAGTTGTCAGCGCCATATTTGAACACTGGCAGCTTCACTTACGTCAACGGAAGAAAGTGAAGGCGCATCGTCCATCTTTTTTACAGTCTATAGTGTATACTAAAAGTACTTTTCATTTCACTTTCATTATGGAGTGTATCTTTAAATGTTTCATTCGGCCCACAATTCTGCATATATTATGATCCAATTTTAGCTCTCTACATTGCAAGCAAGTTAAAGATCCCATGGATTATGCAACGGAAAAGACTATCAGCTGCTCAATGGATTTCCCCTTAATAACTCAAAGCAGTAATAGTTTAAATTGAATGAAGTCTATAGGAATCAAGAATACTCTAATACAGGTAGAAGCCTGCCTTAAAGTCACAGTGTAATGGAAGCAACAGATATTTTTTTTACGTATTGTGATGTACATCCAAGTGTAACGAATTATCGAAGAAAAAAAAAAATGTAGGGAGGTGTGGGGGGGATTTGGTTCTATCCATTGGTTGTTGAATAGATGGATAGATCCACTCATACCATTTCATGTCGACTTTAAGAAATCAGTTTTGAACTTACCTTGAAATTATAGATTTGTTATTCTTCGTGACAGACTTGCCAGCCTTCATGCCATTACTTTCCCCAGCTGGACCTTTCTGAATGAGTTTGGGCCTGTAATGTTACAATATGCCATTAGTAACAAACAATTACAATTCAATTTTTCCCACACTTTATAGACTTAATCTTTCAAGTGTAAATATGTTTTTGTAGCTGGCCTGCAGTCCTCCACTAGTGTTTTCATTAACATTTACATTTATTCATTTAGCAGATGCTTTCATCCGAAGCGACTTACAAATGAGGAACATCACAAAAATGGGTGCTTGTCTCATTTAAGCTTAGCACATGAAATATCACCAGTTCAGTAATAATTAAGTCAAGTGTCCAAAAAATAAATATTTTTGTACAATACTTGTACTGCTCCTGTTTCAAGCAGCCCTGAATAGAAAGAAGACAAAACAGAATGAAACTGTTATAGAGTGCAACAGCGTCCGCCCAGTTTTGCAGCGGCCTTGGTTCCGGAAGCATTTTTTCCCATGTGGATTTTTTTTTTTTTTTAAAGTTATAAGCCATGAACCAAACCAACCAGCTACGAGGTGAATCACAACATTACAAATTGATATTTGAAAGCAAAAAAGTATTTGAAAAAAAAAGAAAAAAGAAAAAAAAAAAAGGAACAAGGAACATGATTATGTACTTAAAGGGTTAGTTCACCCAAAAATGAAAATTCTGTCATTAACAGAACACAAATTAAAATATTTTTGATGAAATCCAAGAGCTCTCTGACCCCACATAGACAGCAACACAACGACCACTTTCAAGGTCCAGAAAGGTAGTAAAGACATTGTTAAAATAGTCCATGTGACTACAGTGGTTCAACCTTAATGTTATGAAGCAACGAAAATACTTTTTGTGCGCAAAAACAAACAAAAATAACGACTTTATTCAATGATCTCTTCTCGTCTGTGCCAGTCTCCTACACTGTTGATGTTGTGCAAACAGTGCAGCACTTCCGAGTTCTACGGCTCACCAGAGGTGTAAAGAGTACCTGAAAACCATACTTGAGTAAAAGTACAGATTCCTTACAGCGAAAATGACTCCATTACAAGTTACAAGTCACCAATTCCAATACAACTTGAGTAAAAGTCTTAAACTATCTGATTTTAATAGTACTTAATTATTTTACTCATACTTAATATAGGCTCAACGATGCACTAGCCCTCGACACCTGAGAGACATACCAGTGAAAATAAGAAAATTGATTTGTAAGATGAGAAATCATGTTTATTTTCTAAAATCAAAATAAAACTGAACACCTCAATACTGAGGTCGACACAACAGCCTCATAAACGTCTACAAACTCTCAATTCTCAGTTAAGCTCAAGTGCACAAAAGGCCATAAATAAACCAATATCGCTCAAAAAGGTCTCGTCAATATAGCGGATAAATAAAATAATGTTAAGTAAAATAGTCAAAGCCTTCTTGCACTGGATGTGCTGGTTTCAGCCTCATCACCGGCTGCAGTCATGAACTCATCTCATAAATCAAACACTTGCAATTCATCAACTACCTGCTAATGCACTCGCATTCATGTAAAGTAGCCCTTGTTGACATGTTTGGGTGAGTAAAGGCAAAACGCACAAGATATAGTACCTTCAATGCCCTTCAATATCGCTTCTTTATAGCAGAAACAAACTGCTGCAGAAAAAGTTAGGTGCCATGCAAAATGTAATGTGTAATTGCATTACTCAGCACAAATGTATTGGAGTAAAAAGTACATTTACTTGTTCAAAAATGTAGTCAAGTAGAGAGTAAAAGTTGCTGGCGTTCTGACGTAGTGCTTCGAAAGCACTGCACTGTATTTACTACGTCAACAGCGTAGGAGGCTAGCACAGACGAGAAAAAAAAAAAAAGTATTCTCGTCGCTTCATAACATTAACATTAAGGTTGAACCACTGTAGTCACATGGACTATTTTAATAATGTCTTTACTACCTTTCTGGGCCTTGAAAATGGTAATTAAATAGCTGTCTATGGAGGGGTCAGAGAGCTCATGGATTTCATCAAAAATATCTTAATTTGTGTTCCGAACATGAACGAAGGTCTTACGGGTTTGGAACGACATGAGGGTGAGTAATTAATGACAGAATTTTCATTTTTGGGTGAACTAACCCTTTAACAGCTTTAATGAAGGAAATAACTACAAACCAGAGGAGAACTGGCCCTCTGACTGAGCCTGGTTTCTCCCAAGGTTTTTTTCTCCATTCATATAATGTCAACAACACGAGCGTATATGGAATCAAGAGTTATCCAGGGATAATGCCATGATGTATTGTGTGTGTCATAGGTGTGTGTGTGTGCTCGTGACTCTTTAACTCCGCCCACTGCACGCCTGCACGAGCTCGGCTGTTTTCGGAAAGAATCGGTACAGTGTTTCTGTCTTTCATAAATCTGATAAAACAAAAGACTCTTTGGAGATATGAAGGATGCAATACTCTATATGTACTCAAGTTTAACATGAAATTGGCAGAAACTGTGTTTTATGTACCCTTTAAAGGGACTTTGAAGGGAGTGGGCGGGCGCTGAAGTGTTCTTTTGGTGCCGTTTGCTTGTTTTATTGTGGAGATTCTCTGCAGAATCATTGGTAATGTAGTTTTTCACCAGGAATCCCCCTGTTAAAGGTAGGGTAGGCAATTTTTTTTTCATAAACACTTTGTTATTCTGGTTGAAGCTCTCTTCAAATCCTGATAGCAGTAAATAATAGAAGCGGTCTAAATATTTATATAAAAAAAAAAAAAAACAATTTTTAATAATATGTACATATCTCTTCTGTGGAAGTCTCAGAACCAAAACATTTTTCGTCCAACCATTGCATTCAGTCTGAAAGCAATGATAGGATGTCCTACCTGCCTGTCAACATATGTATTTCCACCTCCGTGCACCCTGCACGCACAGACATCACACGTCATCCTCATTTCATGAAGCTATGCAGAGTTGTTGATAGACAGGCAAAAACAAACAGCAGCAACCTTTTACAGTTCCTCTTGAACCAAAACAACGTGCTTATGCTACGTTCACGCCATGTCGTAACCATAATTACAAGATAGCAACCCATGACGTTCTACCCAGTCCTCAGACTCGGATTTATGCATTTCTACGGCAACACTATCAACGCCGAAATTACGAAATCTCCGAAATTGCCTACCCTACTTCTAAACATTATTATTTAAAAATAAGTTGAAATAATGCAGGCTGATGGCTTCCAACAAATATACCATCAGTTGACAAATGTGTAGCTCACAGTAGTCATTGTGTCTTTAATTGTTTATAAGTTATCATCAAAAATCAATTAGAAATGAATGGGCTTTTTACTTCTGGAACCCGACTGTTGCACCCTATAATGTAAAATTGACAACGTGTCAACGTTAGTTGCATGTGTGTGTTAACTTTGACAGCCAGGATACCATCTGATTGGATCAAACCAAGACCATAAAAGACTATTTGCAGAGCATGGTTGCATAACACACTCACTTCATCTTCTTGGCAGTGGGTTTTTTACTGGGCGTGAGGCTTTTATGTCTCTCTTTGTGTTTCTCCATCATGGCTCTCTCTATTTTTCCTTTTTTGAGTTCCTCTCTCTCTGCACCCATTCTCTCTGCCGGCTGCATACCAGGGCTTGCCGAGTGTGGATGATCTTTATCCATGTGCTCTCTGTGAGGCTGAAGTTTTTCCAGCATTGCTTTGTCCGTGTGCTCTCGGTCTGTTCTGTTTTGCTGCTGCTGCTGCTGTTGCTGCTGCTGCTGCTGCTGCTGTTGCAGCTGTGGCTGCAGCAGGTTGGGGGTCAGTCCTGCTCGCTCAGGACCCCTGTCTGTATCGAGCGTTTGCGGTTTGTCCAGTCCACGTTCCTGTCTCCGATCCTTATGAGAATGTCCACGTTCCTGCTGACTACCGTCCAGACTTAATCTCTCGGGATGGTCGGAGTCAGGGTGGAGACTGCTGAGTCTATCTGAGTCGGAGTTGTCCATGTCGAAGTGGTCGTCGTCAGGCAGGTGTCTGTCTGTCCTTTCTCTTCTTTCTTTCTTGGCTGGGGGTGGGGCGGCGCACTGTTGAGCGACCTGCTGTGCCACGAGTTGAGAGTTTATCCTAGGTTTTCTGGAAAAGATGATGTTACCAGAAATCAAGTGCTTTGCCAATACTGATGCCAATATATAGAGAGCAGGACAGGGTGAACTCAGGTAAAGTGGGACAGTTTCTGCTAATTTATCACTGGCGTTTTAATATATGTCAGACGACCCTCACACAGCACCATTTTAAATAAAGATATCCGCTATAATACACAGAGCAAAATGAAGAAATCTAAAATACAAAACCTTACATGTCCCATTTTACCTGCATTCATCATTGGTTACTACTAAGATATGAAGCAGCACAACTGTTTTCAACATTGATAATATTAAGAAATGTTTCTTGAGCATCAAATCATCATATTAGAATGATTTCTGAAGGAACATGTGACACTGAAGACTGGAGTAATGATGCTGAAAATTCAGCTTTGCATCACAGAAATAAATTACATTTTAAAATGTATTCAAATAGAAAACACATTTTAAATTGTAATAATATTTCACAATATTACTGTTTTTTTTTTTTTAAATTAATGCAAATTGGCCATAAGAGACTGCTTTCAAAAACATTTAAAAGAAATCTTACCAATCTCAAACTTTTGACCTGTAGTGTATTAATAAAAGAAAAAAAAAAAAAAAAAAAAAAAAAAAAAAAAAAAAAAGTTAAAATATTTGAAAATGTGTATTGTTAAAGACTGTCATTATATAAGAACTGATGGGAGCTAGGGAAAGCAACTACTTCTGTTTGGAAAAATGGCATGCTTATTGCAGCTATATGGCTAATGCAGACACTCTCAAAATGGCAATTCTTGGCTGATATATCATCCTATCAATAATTCCAAAACATGGAGTTTCATGTCTCAATAACACTATATCATAATGGCATAGCAGAGAGCATTGAGAGATCAATTCTAGGCAACCAAGTTTGCTTTAAGGGTATGAGTGAGTAGTGTATTCTGGAAACATAACCTCTCTGGGAAAAAAAAAAAAAAAAGTGAATTTCAGTTAAAGAGGACCTATTATAAAAATTTCACTTATAAGGTGTTTGAACACAGATGTGTGTCCACAGTGTGTGTAAACAACCAGCCTATAATGGTAAAAATAATGGTAAAAAAATCCACCCAATACTTTTTTTTTATAATCCCCATCAATAATTATGAATCTCTCATAATGCACTGTTTCATATTTCCCCCTACTCCTACATAAGAGTAGGGAAACCCCACCCATGACTGTTGATGATCTGCCCTTTTAGACACACCCTTGAGTGAGAAGCACAGAGACCATCATTTCTGTTTACTCGTTGTATCAGCTAGCTAGAGTATTACAATGTCTGCGCCATAAAACATTACAAATGTTTTTTTGTTGAATGTACCAAAGAACATACGAGTCTCCATAGAGTCCCTGCATCTGAGCCACTAAGGAAACCGTGGTTGAATTTCATTTTTGAAGGAAATATGCCGAAGAATGTTGGTAAAATGTTATATATTTGCGCAAATCATTTTACGCACGACTGCTTTACCAACAAGGGTCAGTACAACGCTGGATTTGCAAAAAAGTTGTTTCTGAAAGATGGGTCAAAACCAACGCTTCGTACTCTAACTTCATATCCAGAACAATTAAGGATGGCACTTCACATTTTGTGAATGTTTGCAAAATTCATTTCTGAATGAGCTTTCTAGAATGCTGTATGGCTAATATGGCTAAAGCTACCATAGTTGCTGACTGTATTCACAGAGACTAGAGCTATGTCGTTAGTTTTATCCCGAAAATGCTCACCATCTGCATAATTCATATACGCACATTTATTATGCATCGAGTCAGGTGACTTTTTTTACGTTTCCACACGAGCACCTATACAACAATTTATAGATTAACATGACGGTACATGCTAGTCGATGAGTTGAATTAACGTAACTACTAACGTTACATAAATGTATCCACTAACCATTCAGAAACGTCCAGGTGCAGTCGAAAGGTTGCAACCTCCTCCTGAGCCTCTCATCTGTGTCCGACTCCGGTTCAAACATGCAAGGCTACACTCCACAACTGGTTATTTCTGACATTTTGGCTGAGTGAGATTTGCCTGTATTGTTGTTGACAGAGTATCCGAAGCTTGTGTAAAGGATCCGTCCTCTTCTGGAAGGGGGATGGGGAGCAGCAGCTTATTTGCATTTAAAGGGACACACATAAAATGGCGCGTTTTTGCTCACAGCCAAATAGGGGCAAATTTGACAAGCTATAATAAATTATCTGGGGGGTGATTTGAGCTGAAACTTCAGAGACACATTCTGGGGACACCAGAGATTTATATTACATGTTGTAAAAAGGGGCATAATATGTCCCCTTTAAGGGAGAATCACAGTAAATATTCATGGATCTGAGTTAATAATACCCCACTGGCAGTTCATGTCATTGATTGGCGGCTCTCTATGATGCTTTAATTATATTACCTGTTCCAGATTTAACTTCACACTGACAGCACATTCTCTCCATCCCCATAATCTCATTATTTAATTTTGCTAAATAAATCCAAATAAAAATAGTCTCTTTACTGCAGCATCCTAAACATTAACATAAACCCTTTCTTATAATATCTAGACTAGTGAAATTTTCAAAGTTTGACAACTGAAAAACATTGACAACTGATTGACAATTTTTTGCATTATTGTAGGTGTGTGGTCCACTCTACAGCACGATGCTGGGTTTCTGTGCAGGTTTGTTTGTGTGGTACTAGGGATGCGCCGATGTATCAGCCAATAATTGGTATCGGTCGATGAAAGCAATAATTTTTAGCCACCTGTTCAAAAACAGCTGATGATCAGGAACAATTATATACTGTCAATTAAAAGGGAGCAGAAAAACGTGTCAGACTGCAACTCATATTATGTGTGAAGAAAATGTCGTGTGTTGAATCTAGGGCTATTGTCTAACGCGACAATAACGCATTCAGTTAAAAAAATAGCAACATTAAAGCCACAATACGTAATTTTTCACCGCTAGAGGTCGCTTATTCAAAACAAAGGTGTAGCTTGATGACACCTTGATTTTGCTGAGCTTTTATTATGCCACAGACAACCGCTTCCGCTTCTTCCGGTCATGCGTATGTGGGGTAACGCAGCGCTCTTTTATCATTTTAGATACATTTGAGTGTGTTGAAAGTTATGTTATAATGCTTCTCTGTGCGTTCGCTCGGCGGCTACTATGAGACACTTGTTGCACACTGCAGTAAGCTAGATCGATATTAGGCATGGTAAAACATGGTACTCGCGGTAAATCAAGAAAACAAGATTTAAACAGTAAGAGTGTGGAGCTATATAACAATGATTAATGAATGTTGCTCACCTGTCTAATAAAATACATAATATATTAAAGCGTCTTTGGTGTTTCCATGGTTTCTACAAAATAAAACCAAAAATCGAGGGTAACGTGGGTATGATGTCATTGATAGGCAGCGCACAGACACGGTCCGTGTCCTGGTTAAAATTACTTATTTCTCTGGATTTAAACATTCTTGGAAACATTTGGGATAATGCAAGTGCACAAGTCAACAAAATATATAACATTGTTCTAGTGGTTTTTGGATATTTTAATCCAAACATCTTACATATTGTGCCTTTAAAGCAGGCTCTATTTGACCCTATGAATCACACCAAACATTATTTGTAGCACGCCCCCCCCCCATCTAATAATCACAAAGAGCTTTGTTACTTCTGATAAGAAACAATCTTTTAAATTCTGTACATTTTATCAAGAAATTAAAACAATAAATGGTGTTTTGACGCTTTTAAATGTGATGTGACAGATCGCTGTCTCTCTTCCTGTTCAATACATGTTATAGCACAAAAAACCATGCATGAACATCATAAGGCATGTTGTAAGATACAGTACAACTTACGGAAATGTATCACGTCTCATGAAATTGCTCAATCAGTGTTTCAAGCACGGAAAGACGTCAATAAAACAGCTTGTGAATGCATTTTGGAAAGGTATCCAATGTTCAGTTTGTTAGTTAGCTATACAAAAAAACACTAGAGAGGAGCTTGTTTACCGTTAAAGGCACAATATGTACGATTTTTGGATTCAAATATCCAAAAACCACTAGAACAATGTTATATATTTTGTTGACTTGTGTACTTACGTTTTCCCAAATGTTTCCAAGAATGTTTAAATCCAGAGAAATAAGCAATTTTAAACAAGACACGGTCCGTGTCTGTGCGTCGCCTATCAATGACATCATACTCACGAGTCGCGTTACCCTCGATTTCTGGTTTTATTTTGTAGAAACCATGGAAATATCAAAGACGCTTTAATATATTATGTGTTTTATTAGACAGGTGATCAACTGTTTGGATACATTCATCGACAGAAAACTAATCATTGTTATATAGCTCAACACAGTTAGTCTTATTGTTAAAATCTCGTTTTCTTGATGTTTTACCATGCCTAATATCGATCTAGCTTACTGCAATGTGCAACAAGTGTCTCATAGTAGCCACCGAGCAACGCACAGAGTAGCATTATAACATAACTTTCAACTCACTCAAATAATGTATCTAATATGATAAAACAGCGCTGCGTTACCCCACATACGCATGACCGGAAGAAGCGGAAGTGGTCGTCTGCTGCATAATAAAAGCTCCGCGAAATCAAGGCGTCATCAAGCTACGTCTGTTTTGAATAAGCGACCTCTAACGGCGAAAAATTACATATTGTGGCTTTAATTACACATGTATGTTTGAATAAAGTGTTTATAAAAACTACCTGATGAGCAACTGAGTTGTATACAAACATTTCTATTTTTATTTGAGCGTAATTATTATATCTAAAAAAAAAATAGCAGTTGAATATAATATTTTGGGCTCTGTTGTTTATTTTAACCTTTAATATTATAGTAATGCACCAATTGAGAGGGTTGCCTGTATAGTTTACAGCATAAGTTGGGAGAGATTTTTCCTTAAGAAAATTAAACTATTGGTATCGGCAGATATCATTCTGAATAATCGGCTATCAACAGGGAAATTTAGTGGTACCCTGATTCCCTCAGCTGTTGCTACTCTGGTGTAGATGACACTCACTCAAGTTAGCAGAACGGCATCATCAAACAGCCTACAAGAGAGCATGGACTGATCCCGTTGCTTCAACAAAGCTAGAAAAACAACATTCAAGCATGCAATTTATGCCGTGAAGAGATGCCTGCGTACTTCACACCGTACACAATACATGAAAAGACTGTCACTTCAGCAGAGATATAAACACCTGCGTTAGAGCCAGAGTGCACTAGCCACATTCATCCCATTATATTTTGCTGAAAACATGTAGGTAATGGAGTGTTCCTTTCATGACCGGTCAATTTCAAGAGTAATCCTTTTAAAAAAAAATAATAATATGAAACACTTTGCAAATACAATCGGAGTTTAAACATCTGAGACCACTACATTTTTCACAGTATAATACAATATTTTTCATTAGAATTATGCAGCATAAAATGTGAATTTAAAAAATGTCTTTGGTACGTCCATCTTTTTGAGAAAGTTCCAGAAAGAACCTAATGTTTCAGTGGAAGCATCTGATATTTTGTACAGTGCAGTTCACATGTTCAACGCCACAGACTTGCTTATTTGATTAGTGACCTAGAAATCGTGTCAGAAATATCCCCACTGTATCTCATTATCCACTACTGGGACATCTGAAACTATAAAGCTAACATAATTATACACTACCATCTGTGCTTTGCTTTTGCAAAACAATTACGCACATACTGATTATCAACTCCAATTTTAAAATGCATTCTTCACCATGGGCCTATATATCTGGTTTTTAATTTTCAAGACGGACCCCTTTTCTTGGTTGCATGCTATAGGCGCCAATCGTACCCTAAATTCTAGCACATAACGTCATCAGTATGATTAGTGACAACAGCAATACATCAAGCTGCAAAAAACAGCAGCGTGTTTCATATTTTGCACAGTATTGACCAAACAGCTCAGTGTGCATTACAAAAACAACAACGTCGCACTAACAAAATCAGAGCTGTTTAATGCCATTTTTACATTTCCCCTAGGATCAAATAATGGGGCCCTGCGCACAGACCAGGATACTTCCATACCAGCCGGATCCTGCCGCCTGTCCTAGAGTGTCATTGAAATTCTACAGGAATCAAATGACGTCAGCAAGCATAAAGACACAATCCACATCAACAAGTAACAATATCAATTTTGACATCCTCACTGCATGCATGTGCAATGTGTTTATGATGGCTCTGAATGCATAACTCCCTCTTATAAGCTGCAGTGTCACTTTACCTTGTAGATGTACCTTTCCGCACATCACATATACTGCATTTGAATGCCTCTGCACTGTTTTTGAAGGTGCAGACGCTACAGTCCCAAAATCCGTTGTCTGCAGAGGGCTTGGCTTGTCTTTTTGGCCTGCAAGATTTAAGGAGGAAATGGTTAGGGTATTTAAATAGCACGCTGCACCCTAATTAGTGCAAGTGTCATCATATGCACTTAATTCTACGTGCTGTGGTAGAAGACGCCTGCCCTTTACAATCACACAATAACATTTGCAATTTGACGATTTTGCATGCCTAAAGGGCAAACGGGCTTTATCTGTTGAAAAAAGGCGAAGAAAATAGAAGAGAGGAGGCGTTTCCTAAATTCCCTTTGTCTAAAGCTGGATACCGGGAGTCAGGCAAGGCTCCGTATCCGCCATGGCTGCGCTTTTTTCCGTTAAATCCGAGCAGGAAAAATAAGTAGACTTCAACCGCAATACGCGGTTATTCTTCAATGTACACAAACGCGCTAAATGCTTTATGAAAAAACAGAGCAAATGGGATGTTTCTATACCTGGATGGGCTTTTCTTGTCGCCCATAATGGGAGAAACACCGTCTTCCAGAGGAGGGGGCTTCTGTAATGTACAGTGTGAGCTCCAGACAGAGCCGCTGCTGCTGTTATCGCACACTTGCACTCGCTGACCGCTGCAGCGCAAGGCGTCGGTCCGTCACGTGGCCTCGTCCTGAGCCAATCACAGCTTCCGCACGTTTAAAAGTCTAAATGTTTTATAAAGAAATGTGCTCCTTTGAAAACTACGAACAAACAGCATACTTTTATTGTAACCTGTGAAACAAAATAACCAAAATAAAAAACAATAAATAAATGCTGGCAAGTCCACACTGAACATGAAAAACTGGCCATCAAAATGTAATTCAAACCTGGAATTAAACAAAAATGTTTAGGACTGAAAACCACTCTGGATAAAATAAAAATAGCTGAGATGATTTGCTGGTCTGTCTGCAGAAAAAAAAGATTTTGATATAAATTGAAAAATAAATATTTAAAGGGATAGTTCACCAAAAAATGAAAATTCTGTCATTAATTACTCACCCTCATGTCGTTCCAAACCCTTCATTCATTAAGATATTTTTGATTAAATCTGAGAGCTTTCCGACCCCTCCATAGACAGCAATTTAATTAACACTTTCAAGGTCCAGAAAGGTAGTAAAGACATTGTTAAAATAGTCCATGTGACTACAGTGGTTCAACCTTAATGTTATGAAGCGACGATAATTCTTTTTGTGCGCTAAAACAAACAAAAATAACGACTTTATTCAATTTATTCAATTTCGTTCTAGCCTGTGTCAGTCTCCTACCCAAGTATTCTCGTCGCTTCATAACATTAAGGTTGAACCACTGTAGTCACATGGACTATTATAACAATGTCTTTACTGCCTTTCTGGACCTTGAAAGTGGTTGTTGTGTTGCTGTCTATGTGGGGTCAGAGAGCTCTCAGATTTCATCAAAAATTATCTTAATTTGTGTTCTGAAGATGATCGAAGGTCTTACGGGTTTGGAACGACATGAGGGTGAGTAATTAATGACAGAATTTTTGGGTGAACTATCAGTTTCAACAACTCACTAATTAAATGAGTAAAGGTGTCATTGATCTTGTGACTTTGCACAAAAGGTCAAATTCTGAAGCATAAGATGCTCTTTGGATCATCTCAAATCATGATCATCACTTAATTTTATTTTTGCAATTCAAAAAAAAGTAGTAGATTAGAAAATAACAGCAAAATCAGATCAGACCCACACACACACACTTAATACAAATTTGCTACTTTCTTTGTCTATGTACTGAAATTAATACCAATACCTGCACTTTTTGTTCTGTTTTTGACTTTAAATTAAATATTCACTTTCTTCATGGCATTGTTTGCAGGGAAGATAAGCTATTTTATTGTATTGCATGATAATTGGACGTTTTCACTGTAGTTTTGCAGAATTCCGTTCACAATGTGCTCGCAAGGATAATGTTAAACCAAACAAATTTTTGCAATTAAAAAAAGTAGTAGATTAGAAAATAACAGCAAAATCAGATCAGACACACATATACTCTTTATAGTACTTTATGAGAATTCAGATGTCATTTGCAGTTTTAAAGAAAACACATGAGTTTAGACATTTCAGCCCATTGCTTATGAGTTTTGTTTTATATACTATATGTATGTATGTATGTGTGTATGTATGTATAAGCTCATTTGTTGGATCCCAGAGAAGCTATTTACACTGAACATAAAGAATTTAAAGTAAGGTTAGATGTAACAGAGAGGAGAAGACACTATTAAAAAGAGAAATGTTGGTTGTAAAGGTAAGACACATAATGGACAGTTTCTCATATGAGCGCACAATTAGTTTTTACTAAATTAACATCTGTTAATGTTTACAGACTATTATTTATTTATTCTTCAATGATATTCTTCATTGCATGGTATTGATAAGTGCTATTTTAATGCAACCTCATAAGCAAGAAATAAAAGATCAAAACCAACCAGAACTGCTTTATTATGCTCTTTCTGGGTCGAGAAATCACTGCCTCTGCCTAAATCAGCAACAACTAAATATATACAGTATAAATGTTACAAGTTCTGCTATTACCTTCAACGTTTTATTTGACGTAGACGGATGTATAGGGGTTACAGTTTAATATCTAACAAGTTAACAACCAGCAAGATAGTTTCTTGCTCCTCTATGCAAAATGAGCAGTTTTCATAAACATCCAGACCTGGCGCATGCTCAGCAGCAGCAGTCAGAGAGTGACGTCACCGGCGCCATATTAAAGATTTGCTGCTGTTTTCTCCGTGTCGCTGTTGCCATCTTTCTGTTTCCAGCTGGACTCAGAGAGACCACAGAGTAGCAAACATACCTCCACAATGGAAATCGACACACTTCTGGGAGCATTTAGAGGTACCGCTAACAAATAACGAATAACAGAAAAGGTTTGGCAAATTCGTTAGCTTGTAAGCTAAGCTAGGAAATCAAACTAGCAGCCAATGCTAGGTGCTGGTCATGCCGGAAAAGCATTAAATATCACTTATAATCGATATCGATTGATTCTCAACAATACCCAGAGAATGTGTTTGAGTTGATCTTGTAGATGTACCACGTCGGAAGTTGATAAAGTCCTCTGCTACCCGGGAACAGATAGAAAGCCGGTTAGCTATAAGCTACACTGCTGTTACTATGCGAGTACAGAATACACTGGTGTAGTCGCTTATTTACTGTCTGAAACTTCTTACTTGCATTAACTTAGCTGCACAGTCAGCAAAAAAGTTAGTCGGACACTTATTTGTGTGACTTAACTTTGTAGAGGTGTCTGCAGCAGAGAAATGTCAGTTTCAAAGTGCTTCATTGACATTTTTCATACACAATTGGCGCATGAATGCACATCAAAAAGCAATGACAGGCAATAACAATAAAATATAATGCCAGTAATTTTGACAAACACTATAGAATAAAATGAACATTCCACAGGACATTAATAAAGCATTATTGTTTACTGTGTTGTTCACTGTAGATTTCGAGAAGAAAGGAGAAAAAGAAACCTGCCCTATTTTGGATCAGTTTCTATCGCATGTTGCAAGAACAGGAGAGACCATGTAAGTCTAGCACTCTCACAGACAGATTCCGAGTCAAATGCACTTTAGTTTATGCTATTGTAAAGAGAATATTGCTTTCACAAGTCTTTTAAAGTCAGCATGAAATGGAAGTTCCATTCTGGTGCGGTTCCTCCACTTTAAAGGGTTAGTTCACCCAAAAATGAAAATTAGACCATGATTTACTCACCCTCAAGTCATCCTAGGTGTATATAACATTTTTCTTTCAGACGAATAAAATCGGAAGTTATATTAAAAATGTCCTGGCTCTTCCAAGCTTTATAATGGCAGTGACTTGTTGGGTCATTTTTGAAGTCCATAAAAGTGCATCTATCCATCATATAACTGCTCCACACAGCTCTGGGGGGTTAATAAAGGCCTTCTGAAGTGAAGTGACGCATCAGTGTAAGAAAAATATCCATATTTAAAACTTTATAGACTAAAGTAACTAGCTTCTGGCGGTCAGCGGTACGCAAGTCGACTTACGGTGAAAGAGTAACCCTTGACGCATGTGTATTGACGAATGCAGAAGCGCAGAGGATAGAGCAAAACAAAACACTGGTCATGAATTAGAAGTTTAAAACGAGAATTTTTAAAGAGAAATGGCGGAGGATTTCGATATAAGAGAAGAGGGGCTTGAATTTTGTTGCCCAGCCCTATCCGCAAGAGGCGTCAAAGCTTGCGATGCTCCTGTACATTGCGTCAGTGGTTACTCTTTTAGCGCAAGTCGACTTGCGTACCACTGACCGCCAGAAGCTAGTTATTTTAGTCTATAAAGTTTTAAATATGGATATTTTTCTTACACAAATGCGCCACTTCGCTTCAGAAGGCCTTTATTAACCCACTGGAGCTGTGTGGAGCAGTTATATGATAGATAGATGCACTTTTAAGGACTTCAAAAATGACCCAACAAGTCACTGCCATTATAAAGCTTGGAAGAGCCAGGACATTTTTAATATAACTTTTAATATTTTATTCGTCTGAAAGAAGAATGTCATATACACCTAGGATGACTTGAGGGTGAGTAAATCATGGGCTAATTTTCATTTTTTGGTGAACTAACCCTTTAAGAGGATCGCCCTATGCTGCATATTGAAATTAATACCGATACCTGCACTATTTGTTTTTGTTTTTTACTTTAAAGGGTACATAACACACACAGTTTCTGCCAGTCTCACGTTAATCTTGAGTACCTATAGAGTAGTATTGCATCCTTCATATCTCCGAAGAGTCTTTAGTTTTATCATATTTATAAAAGACAGATACGTGTACCGATTATTTCCGAAAACAGCTGAGCTCGTGAAGGCGTGCAGTGGGTGGGGCTAAAGAGACACACACACACACACACACAATATATCATGGCATTATCCCTGGATAACTTTCGATTCACTATACGTTCGTTTGTGTTTACATTATAGGCACTTACGTGCCGATTGCCAACAAAACACAGACATTTGATGCAGTTTCACTCACCGCCTGCGGTTTTGACTCGTGACAGGGAACAAACAAAAACACTTGCAGAACTCTGTTGCTGCATCCACTGTTTAACGCTGGGTTATTTGGCAAGCTGAACAAGGTTCTTTCCCTCACAACCAAAAACACACTTCTTTAGTGACAGTGTTGATTTCGTGGTCTAAAAACAAAATGACAGCGCTGCCGACAGCTTCCGAAGCTCGTTGATGGGCGGGCTCTTGCTCTCGCTCTGGTTGATATGCACATGTGCTTATTCGGCAGAAGTGCCCATACAAGCAATTCCGCCCTTTATGAAGTCATACACGGCCATACTCGAAAAAAAGTGTCCAAAACTTATTCGAATCCTGAAGGAATGTATTTGGCACAGAAATACTCTGTCATACGTCCAACTCGTTTTTTGAAATTTTGGCCATGTTTTGCATGAGAATCCAACTCTTTAACTGTGTAAATAAATCAGAATGCATGAAATAGCATTAGAACCCCCCCCCCCCCCCCCCCCAAAATTAAATATTCACTTTCTTCATTACATCGTTTGCAGGGAAGATAAGCTATTTTATTGTATTGCATGATAATTGGATGTTTTCACTGTAGTTTTGCAGAATTCCGTTCACAATGTGCTCGCAAGGGTAATGTTAAACTAAACAATTCAAAGCTTTTAAAAACACTCAGTAATGTGATTATTTTATTGAGTGATAGGCAGTGGGTTTAATCAGTGACATTATTAAAAGATTTGCTATCCAGTGTCTTTTCGTCATCCCCTCAACCTGCTTCCCTTAGTATTTTTACACGTAAAAAAGAAACTTCACAATGGCAATTCTCGATGCACTGCCTTAAACAGTTAGTGCACCCAAAAATGAAAATTAGCCTATGATTTACTTACCCTCAAGCCATCCTAGGTGTGTATGACATTCTTCTTTCAGCCAAACACAATTGTAGTTATATTAAAAAATATCGACTTTAAAGTAAAAAACAAAAACAAATAGTGCAGGTATCGGTATTAATTTCAATATGCAGCATAGGGCGATCCTCTTAAAGGGTTAGTTCACCCAAAAATGAAAATTAGCCCATGATTTACTCACCCTCAAGTCATCCTAGGTGTATATGACATTCTTCTTTCAGACGAATAAAATATTAAAAGTTATATTAAAAATGTCCTGGCTCTTCCAAGCTTTATAATGGGAGTGAATGGTACCATAGATTTTGAAGCCCAAAAAAGCGCATCCATCCATTATAAAAGTAATCCATACGGCTCCAGTGGGTTAATAAAGGCCTTCTGAAGTGAAGCGATGCGTATTTCTAAGAAAAATATCCATATTTATAACTTTATAAACTATAATCAGCGGCTTCTGGTAACGGTCGTATGTGTGTCGAGTTCCGCCGGAAGAGTGACCTCTGACCCATTCGCAGCAATTAGCAAACAACAACAGTCCAACCTTTATAGACAAAATTAAGTCTCGCCCTATGTTTCTTCTCATTCGAGAAGCCGTTTCACTCGGATATAGGGATAATAGAGAGGAAAAGGTGATCATAATTTTCTTTTCCTGCTGCAACAGTGTGTTGTTAGAGTAAACTGTTAGAATAGAGAAGTTTCTAATTTCCTTTATTGAATCGCCTATTTCATCGTCTTTATTGAATCATTTACATCATTCCTCAGCATTCAGTGGTCTCAGTTTAAAAACTACTTCCTCTTCAAACTGGAGAAAGTGATGGATGATTTTAAAGCCTCATGTCCAGAGCAACGGGGACCTGCCAATCCAAACGTTGAGTACATTCCCTTTGAGGAGATGAAGCAGAGGATTCTCAAAATCGTCAATGGATACAACGGGTAAGAGACAACAGACATATTCCACAGTTCAGGTGGGGAAAAACATTGCTACAGCATAGTATCTTGATATTGAGTTGGGCTATTTTATTGATAAATGGAGGCCAAGTATGAATTGATTAAGGGCCTGATTTTTAGCTCAGGATTGCGATTATTGTGCATAAATGCGGGAAATAATAATTTCAAATCTTTCTCTCAGCTGTAATTTCACAATCAGCACAAGCAAATAATTTCTCTATTGGACACACACCGTGAAAGCATTAAGAAACCGCATTATCACAATATTTATTGTAAAAACAAATACATTGGCTTGAAATGTAAGAAATTTAATTTGACAACTAATTTCTATTAAAATGTGTAAAATATGAGGAAGGAAAATATTGAACGAAGGAGATGGATATGAATATGTGAAATGAACAGACTGAGAACTTTATCTTATTAGATAAAAACGTATATGGACAAAGTTTGGGGACATTTGCAGTTGAAAAAAGGTAATCGCAATGCATTTTATTGCAATACTCAGCATATTGCAAAATGTTTAAAATCACAATATTGTATTGTGGCTTAAGAATCGTGATAATATTTTGTCATGGGGCCTCTTGTGATTCCCACCCCTAGTTGTTTAGTCCCTGTGTGAAAATATTAAAATTAAAATGATTTTTTCTTTAGGATTCCTTTCACTATTCAGCGTCTTTGTGAGCTTCTCACTGAGCCAAAAAGAAACTACACAGGAACAGACAAGTTCCTCAGGGGTGTGGAGAAGGTATGTTGCGTTTAAGGAAATGAACAATTCTATGGGAACAGATTATTTGTATTTGATAATTAAGGCAGATTAAAACTCTGTTAAATGTTTTTTGTCTTCTTCTCCTTCTCCTTCTTCTCTCTCCTCAGAATGTGATGGTGGTCAGTTGTGTGTATCCTACCTCAGAGTGAGTTAAACTTTCTTTCTGCTCTTGTATGGTTTTGTGAGTGGGCAGCTTTCAATATCAGCTTTTAGTGATGCTTGTAATGTTTTTCAAAACCATTCCGCTGTCCTTAATATGCATCTTTTATTTTTAAAGGAAAAAAGGGTCAGGTTGTGTAAACAGAATGAATGGTGTCATGTTCCCTGGAAACACTTCAGCTTTTCCAGATAGGTGAGGTTATCATTTTAACTTTGAAAATAGCCTTGTGGGTCACTAAACCAATTCAGTAATTCAGTTTGAAATGTTAGTGCTCACTGTAAAGAGAGACTAGTAGATGAACCAAATTTTACTGTCCGATGGTTTGATGTGTTTTTTGATTGTCTGTGATAGAAATGTGAATGGTCCAGGAACACCCAGGCCACTGAACAGACCAAAACTCTCCCTGTCCAGCAGTGTAGCTACCAATGGCCTTCCTGACAGCACAGAAAGCAAAGAACAGGCCTCTGAGCAATCAGAGAGAACAGTCAGGTAAGTCCAGTGTGTGAATGTTGTCACATTCAGCGCTTCACAGCCGTTACATATCACATACCCCGCACTTGATTGGTCCTGGTTAACTACTTCACTAAAACACTCCCAAACTGTACTTTTCTGTTTTATTTTTAAATCTTCTTTTTGAAAATTCTCTCAGATCTGTTTTGCCTCCATTGCTGCTAAAACAACTGGACCCCGCAGCTGTGTAGCTTAATGAGAGTCTGCAAATTAGTGCTTGATGGAAAAATTAGGCTTTAAACACATATTTCCATCATTATGTTGGAAAACACTTAAGTTATTAAAGGGATAGTTCACCCAAAAATGAAAGGTATGTCATCATTTACTCACCCTCAAGTTATTCTAAACCTGCATGAGTTTCTTTGTTCTGTTGAACACACAAGAAGATATTTTATAGAATGTTGGTAATTGAACAGTTGCTGGTGCCCATTGACTTTCTATTGTAGGTAAAAAAAAATACTATGGAAGTCAATGGGGACCAGAAACAACAAATTTCAAAATATCTTCTTTTGTGTAACTTGAGGGTAAGTAAATGCTGACAGAATTTTCAGTTTTGGGTGAACTATCCCTTTAAGCAATATCTCTTGCATTGTTTTATATAATGACCACTAGGAGGTGCTCTAGGCATATGTTTTCCTCGTTTGGTTTTTCGTGAAGAGATATACGTTGTTGTTGTTGAAAATGGAAGTAAAAGAGAGAGTCCCGTTCGTTGCATTCTACCGTGTAATAACACATTAAAGGAGTAGTTCACTTCAGAATTAAAATTGCCTGATAATTTACTCAGCCCCACATCATCCAAGATGTTCATGTCTTTTTCAAAAACCTTAAGAAATTAAGGTTTTTGAGGAAAACAGTCTAGGATTTTTCTCCATATAGTGGACTTCAATGTGGTACAATGGGTTGAAGGTCCAAATTGAAGTCTCAATGCAGCTTCAAAGGGCTCGACACGATCCCAGCCGAGGAATAAGGGTCTTATCTAGCGAAACGATCGGTCATTTTCTAAAAATGTATATACTTTTTAACCACAAATGTTTGTCTTGCGCTGCTCTGCGATGCGCCACATATTACATAATAACGTTGGAAAGGTCACGCGTGATGTAGGCGAAAGTACCGATCAAGTGTTTACAAAGCAAATGTGCAAAGACTAAGTCAAACGCCCTTCACAAAAAAAGGTAAAATGATGTTAGAGGAGAAAATGAGATGCCGTTTTCCTACTGCGGTACTTCCGCCTACGTCACGTGTGACCTTTCCAATGTGATTACGTAATACGTGGCCCATTGCAGAGCAGCACAAGACAAACATTTGTGGTTAAAAAGTATATACATTTTTTTTTATTCTTTAGAAAATGACTGATCGTTTCACTAGACAAGACCCTTATTCCTCGGCTGGGATCGTGTCGAGCCCTTTGAAGCTGCATTGAGACTGGAATTTGGACCTTCAACCCATTGTACCCCATTGAAGTCCACTATATGGAGAAAATTCCTGGAATGTTTTCCTCAAAAACCTTAGTTTCTTTTCGACTGAAGAATGAAAGACATGAACATCTTGGATGACATAGGGGTGAGTAAATTATCAGGAAATTTTAATTCTGAAGTGAACTAATCCTTTAATGATTTATCTCTCATCCACCCACAATTAATTGAAATGTAATTTTTTTTTTTTTTTTTCTCTTTTTTTTTTTTATTACTTGGCCACCTGACCCACAAATTGTCTGCGGATTATAACCGCAATCTGCGCATCACTAGTTTGCATGTGACCCTCTTGTTCAAACCGTGTAGCCCCAATTTTTAAAGACCATATGGAAGATTTGAAATATGAAAAGATATTTACCTTTCTAATTGACTGCCTCAAAAAAACTGCCTCAAAAAACTTTCTTCGAATTTATACAGATTTCCATATTTTCCGCCCTGAAAAGTATGACCTTGTGTAAATCCAAGAAAAAAATGGCTGGGGTGGAATGCTGATTACTGTATGATGATTGAAATCGTGAAATAGACTTTAACAATAACAATAAACTGCAAAATGTTACGTTTTCTAATACATTTATTTAATGCATGGATTGCTCCTGACAGCGCTGCACCATCTGCGGGACATTATTAGCATGGGTTCAAAGCGCCAAATGTGAGTAAAAATCGGCGTTGAAGCGGTGTTACTCACCATTTGCCCGGTAACTTTTTCTTCTAATGAAATGAATGAATCTAATGAATTTGACAATGCATGGTGGTGAGAATGTGATATGGCTTAGTGTGATCATCAAATCGCAACGGTTGTGATGTAATTATAAATATGTAATCTGACACGCAAGTCGCTTATTTCCATTTGGGAAAGCAAAATTCATTTGTCATGAGAATTATAAATATTCGTTTATAAATCTGTTGCTTTTCAACAAAGAGAAGCGATAAGCTCAATGGGAGTTTGAAAACCATAAATGTTAGCATTCTAATTTTACTGTTCTGTAAAATAAAATAATAATTAATAATTGTTACATTAATAACCGTTCTATTAATACTTTTATTACAGCTCATACTTTTATTATAAATTCATGCGTACCTGGTCACTTTATGTGTTTTCTCTAAACGGGTAGCTATCCAATCGTTAAAAGGCTGAAAGAGGGGGCGTTTTTTCGCATCTGGTTGTTGAAGACACAAATGTAAATTTTACTCCTAAAAATAAGTACATACAGTGGGGAGAACAAGTATTTGATACACTGCCGATTTTGCAGGTTTGCCCACTTACAAAGCATGTAGAAGTCTGTAATTTTTTATCATAGGTACTCTTCAACTGTGAGTGACGGAATCTAAAACAAAAATCCAGAAAATCACATTGTATGATTTTTAAGTAATTAATTTGCATTTTATTGCATGACATAAGTATTTGATACATCAGAAAAGCAGAACTTAATATTTGGTACAGAAACCTTTGTTTGCAATTACAGAGATCATGCGTTTCCTGTAGTTCTTGACCAGGTTTGCACACACTGCAGCAGGGATTTTGGCCCACTCCTCCATACAGACCTTCTCCAGATCCTTCAGGTTTCGGGGCTGTCGCTGGGCAATACGGACTTTCAGCTCCCTCCAAAGATTTTCTATTGGGTTCAGGTCTGGAGACTGGCTAGGCCACTCCAGGACCTTGAGATGCTTCTTACGGAGCCACTCCTTAGTTGCCCTGGCTGTGTGTTTCGGGTCGTTGTCATGCTGGAAGACCCAGCCACGACCCATCTTCAATGCTCTTACTGAGGGAAGGAGGTTGTTGGCCAAGATCTCGCGATACATGGCCCCATCCATCCTCCCCTCAATACGGTGCAGTCGTCCTGTCCCCTTTGCAGAAAAGCATCCCCAAAGAATGATGTTTCCACCTCCATGCTTCACGGTTGGGATGGTGTTCTTGTGGTTGTACTCATCCTTCTTCTTCCTCCAAACACGGCGAGTGGAGTTTAGACCAAAAAGCTCTATTTTTGTCTCCTCAGACCACATGACCTTCTCCCATTCCTCCTCTGGATCATTCAGATGGTCATTGGCAAACTTCAGATGGGCCTGGACATGCGCTGGCTTGAGCAAGGGGACCTTGCGTGCGCTGCAGGATTTTAATCCATGACGGCGTAGTGTGTTACTAATGGTTTTCTTTGAGACTGTGGTCCCAGCTCTCTTCAGGTCATTGACCAGGTCCTGCCGTGTAGTTCTGGGCTGATCCCTCACCTTCCTCATGATCATTGATGCCCCACGAGGTGAGATCTTGGATGGTGCCCCAGACTGAGGGAGATTGACCGTCATCTTGAACTTCTTCCATTTTCTAATAATTGCGCCAACAGTTGTTGCCTTCTCACCAAGCTGCTTGCCTATTGTCCTATAGCCCATCCCAGCCTTGTGCAGGTCTACAATTTTATCCCTGATGTCCTTACACAGCTCTCTGGTCTTGGCCATTGTGGAGAGGTTGGAGTCTGTTTGATTGAGTGTGTGGACAGGTGTCTTTTATACAGGTAACGAGTTCAAACAGGTGCAGTTAATACAGGTAATGAGTGGAGAACAGGAGGGCTTCTTAAAGAAAAACTAACAGGTCTGTGAGAGCCGGAATTCTTACTGGTTGGTAGGTGATCAAATACTTATGTCATGCAATAAAATGCAAATTAATTATTTAAAAATCATACAATGTGATTTTCTGGATTTTTGTTTTAGATTCCGTCTCTCACAGTTGAAGAGTACCTATGATAAAAATTACAGACCTCTACATGCTTTGTAAGTAGGAAAACCTGCAAAATCTGCAGTGTATCAAATACTTGTTCTCCCCACTGTATATACGAGAGCGTGTTATAACAGCTCGCGGCCCAGTGGAACAGTGAGAAACTTAAAAATGGCACTTCATGACAAAAAGGTTGCCAACCCCTGGTTTAGATTATCATAGTTTTAGATGTGCAATAATTTTTATGTTAGATTTTCATTGTTTAAGATTCAAGTCTGGTAAAACAAAGGTATAACAAAATCAATACTTAAAGCATTTGAAAGTAACAAAAAATAAATGAAGGAACCCTTTGATATCAATAAATACATGACTTTGGCAGTTAACTTGCCAAATAAAAGCAGTGAAACTTACATTGTAATTTCATAGATCTGTAACAGTGTGTATTTGGAGTCTTAAACTTTTTTTTTTCTTTTTTAGTGAGTCGTCATCAGAAGCAGAAGGTTCACACAGTGGTCCAGTGAAGAGTAAACATTGTGAAGATGAGGACGCAACGAATGCTGAAATGCAGAAAGCAAAGAGGCTCAAGTTTGAAGAAGAGGAGGAGGAGGAGGAGGAGGAGGAGGAGGATGATGATGATGGAATGGAGAAAGAAACAGATGAAAAGCAGTTGTCCTGCATATCAATAGCAGAGAGCTCATCGGATCTACCGCAGTCCTCATCAGACGTCACTGCAGAGGTGAAGGATAATAAACCTGATGAATTTGTCGCTGAAGACCAAGGTATGTCCTTTTTACAGTTTCAGAACCTAACCTTGTTTTGACTTCTCTAAGAAACCACAGAATTACCTAGAAAGGGGCTTCAGAGCACATTGGCATACACACATTGCTTCTAACATCCTGTATAGACAGTAGGGGTGTACCGGTTCAAATTTCTCACGGTTTTAGGGTCACGGTTTTGGTACGGTTCGGTATGTGCTATGTTCATGGGGAAAAAGGGCTACTATCAAAAAAAGAAAGAAGAACAAATAATCTAACTACAAGTAATAGCACAAAAGAATACAATAGAGCAAAGATACAAATATAATAAACAGTGCTTTACAGGTTTTTCCGGTAGGTCTAACGGTAGTTTTCAGGTACAGAATAAATTGATTAATCATTATTAAAGTTACAAAAATTCAATCTAGAGCAGTGAGTGATTTCTTTCTTTTGTTGTTTGATGAACATTAAAGGGTTAGTTCACCTAAAAATGAAAATTCTGTCATTAATTACTCACCCTCATGTCGTTCCAAACTAGCAAGACCTTTGTTCATCTTCGGAACACAAATGAAGATATTTTTGATGAAATCCAAGAGCTCTCTGACCCCTCCATAGACTTCAACGTTATTTCAACTTTCAAGGTCCAGAAAGGTAGTAAAGACATTGTTAAAGTAGTCCATGTGACTCCAGTGGTTCAACCTTAATGTTATGAATACTTTTAACGACTGTATTCAACAATTTCTTCTTGTCTGTTCCAGTCTCCTACACAGTTTATGTTGTAAATGCAGTATAGAGCTTTCAAATCGCTACAGCGGCTCACCATTGGCTAGCTCCTGTGTCAGCATCACACGCATGCATCGTGGTGCTCACGTGAACAGCGTCGGCCAATGGTAAGCCAGCGTTCTGCCGTAGCGCTTTGAAAGCGCTGTACTGTATTTACAATGTAAACTGCGTAGGAGGCTGGCACAGACAAGAAGAAATTGTTGAATAAAGTCGTTATTTTTGTTTTGAGAGTAATTAATGACAGAATTTTCACTTGAACTAACTGGGTGAACTAACCCTTTAAAAACATAGACAGCAGGAATATTAGGCTGCTGTCACTTTAAGACATAATACATGGATCCAATACACTGAACACACACATGCCTTGTCTTTCTCGACTGTTTACATTTACTTAAGATATGACCTACTATGTTTGCTAGGATACTCGCCAAGATGGACATGTTGACAATTTTTGTGTGAAAGTTGGCATTTCAAGCACACGAAGATTTGAAAGTGAACTCAACTTAGACACGCGTTGTCCGAAATGCGGCTTTCTGTGTGCGCGCTTCGGATGTGTACGCACAAAACTTCTCAAACAGCGTACGTGAGTTCTCTTTCGCGTCTCCTTGTGCTTGAAGGTTTAAATTGCCAGTGATTAAAAAAAACGCACAAATGATAAACTTTTGTGAAGATGCAGCACTGGCCCGTCAGTTCTGTCAACTGTCCCGAGCGAGACGTGTGTTGCGTTCTTTAACGGTCCGCCTCGAAACAAATGCTGCGACTCCAAACTCCCTCGTGGAAGAAGAATGCTATCGTGTTTACAGCTGTGACAATGAGCGCTCATCAGGATCAACTAAACGCTGGATTTTCAAAAGTATGTGAAGTTCGTGGCTCCATTGTTGAAGTAAACTTGTTGCACAACGTTCTTGAATTAATAATTTATAGATGCAAGTCGGTCTGTTATTGCAGGGACATCGAGTTTACGTTTTCATACCCCTAAACATGACGCGTAACAAAACGAACTGTGGTTGGTTGCGTTACATGTCAGTCAAACGTCCTCTTGGGCGGTCCTTGACCAATGAAAGCTGCAACAGAGTGCAGACCTTCTACCGTCAGTCTGAAGGTCTGGCTACGCGAGACTAGCCCCGGGCTATCGGGCAGTCCTTATTGTTGAGTCCTGCCCAACGCTTTCATTATTGTTTTGTGCCTGTTTAAACACAAAAGGCGATGTATGCTGATTCGGTCTCACCTGTGCTCGCGCACTATCAACACCCAGGACAGGTAATGATGACATAAATGACTGGTCAAATAAGAGCATACGGCACTCGCATCGAACACAAAGTTTACAAAGATTAACTGTTTTGTCCACGTTTTTTTGACCATCGCTGTTGTAACAGATTGGCAAGCCAAAATGTTCCCAGACAGGAGATTTCTGTGATGCAGGCAGCGGCTCTATCAGCAGCTTGTCTCCTTCGCTTGCCATGCTGAACTGCAACACACACACCCCAACATGTGAGGAACTGTGAGTTCAGCAACAGATTTGCATGCTAACAGTTGATTGATCAGCCACTGGCATGTGAAACGCATGCAGTGTATCCATCGACAGAAACATACATCAGCTGAACTGTCTGTTTTACGTGCGTGCCAAACCGTGAGTGGAGAACGGTACGGTTAGGGGTTTGTTTTTGTTTTGTTTTTTTGTACCGAGAACCGTTACACCCCTAATAGAGATTGAGAATGTCAGGTCAATTTTAATTGAAGCATCTAGACTGCTTTATTGCTGTTGGATAATTAGCGTATGAGACTGTCTTAGGCTGGTTTCAAATTTGGTTTGATTGTTTGGTCCAACCCTCAGTCTCATTCTTCCAAAAGTCTTTTTAATATTGTATTATGTGGCTCAGATCCACAATGCATTTGTGTTATCAACATGAGTACTAGCAGCAGCAGCTGTTTACCACTGTAGCTAGGTAACCGTTCATGAGTACATGCCAAAAATGGAAAGTGCTATTTGGTTCATTTTTTTTTTCCTTTGCTAGCAAAACTAAATCCTGAAATGCATAGCAAAGGAAATTTCTGCAGAAAATGCATTATACTATAATAGGCTTCCACATTACAAACCAGATTACTTTGATGCCATTTGCTAACAGTCCTGGAGTTCACACAAACCCTCCCCCAAAATCCTATTTTGAAGCTTTGGTGCGCAGCCTCATTCAGAAAGCATACTCGTCCCCTCTGCCTGTCAGTCTGGTGGGGTTTATACTGGACATTTAAAGGATTAGTTCTCTTCAAAATTAAAATTTCCTGATAATTTACTCACCCCCATCTTATCCAAGATGTTCATGTCTTTCTTTCTTCCTTCAGTCAAAAAGAAATTTACGTTTTTTTTTTGAGGAAAACATTCCAGGATTTTTCTCCACGTAATGGTTTTCAATTCAAATCAATGCAGTTTCAAAGGGCTTCAAAGGCTCTGCACGATCCCAGACAAGGAATAGGGTCTCATCTAGCAAAACCATCGGCCATTTTATACTTTAACCTCAAATGCGCGACTTCAGTGTTCTGCTTTTGCATGACGTATGATGCCATCACGTCGGAAAGGTCACGCACGGGACGTATGTGGAAGTACCGTCCCAGTGTTAAAACGAACGTGCAAAGACTAAATCAAATGGCCTTTACAAAAATAAAGGTAAAACAACGATGTCGAACGATTTTAAAGTTGGAGGAGAACATGAGATGGAGTTTTTTGGCACTGGGTCCTTACTTCCGCCTACGCATTTGAGGTTAAAAAGTATATAAATGTTTATTTTATTTAGAAAATGGCCGATGGTTTCAATAGATAAGACCCTATTCCTCAGCTGGGATCGTGCAGAGCCCTTTGAAACTGCGTTGATATGGACCTTCAACCCGTTGGTTGCCATTGAAGTCCATTATATGGAGAGAAATCCTGGAATGTTTTCCTCAAAAACCTTAATTTCTTTTTGACTGAAGAATGAAAGACATTAACATCTTGGATGAGATGGGGGTGTAGACTGGGTAAACCCAGCCTGATCTGTCGGCGATTTCGCCCTGCGACTCAGTCTGGAAACCTGTACATTCATTTCTACTGCTTCTGTTACACTTTTGCGGGAACCAATCACAGACTGGCTTATCCACCTGGTGCGCTATTGGCGGGTTTAACATGATGACGGATAGAGAAGCGATGGGTTGTTGCCCGTTGATCACGCCTCTTGTGGTCTGATTGGTTGAAGGACTATCCAATTGCATCAAGAGTCATTTGAATAATGCTCGTTTATCAGCCTCTTGTGCAGTAGAAAATACAGAGCAGACTCCCCAGACCAATGTTCAATCTTAAATAGAGCTTGATCTGGTGATAGCCAGACAAATGGGGGTGAGTAAATTATCAGGAAATTTTCATTTTGAAGTGAACTAATCCTTTAATGACCCGGTTTCACAGACAAGGCTTAGATTAGGCCAGAATAAGGCCTTAGTTCAATAAGGACGTTTAAGTAGTTTTTATAAGCATGCTTTAGAAAAAGAAACATTACTGGTGTGCGTCTTGAGACAAAACAATGACACTGACATATAAAACAGCTTAAACATGCAGTTTAGTCTGGGATTATCTTAAGCCTTGTCTGTGAAAGCGGCCAAATATGTCTTAAAGCATATTTCTGTGTTATTGCAGGCTTTTATATTTATTTTTATATATATATATATATATATATATATATATATATATATATTTATTTCTTTACTTTGGAGGTCTAAAAGCAGATAAGCCCCCTTCTTCAACAAAAGGAGAGATGCTTTGCAATTATACACAAACAGTAAAAAGTTCGGACACATTATGAATTATTACTATTACCGGTATTATACACATTTTAGAATCTTAGGTCGTTAACTAAGAAATAACACACATGAAAGTATGGGAATATAATTTTGAATATTTATAATATTTGTATTTATTATGATTATTGATGATGGTTATTAATATACTTTTTGTGACATTTTTAGTTTTAAAATAAAATCTTCAAATAAAATCTTTATTGAAGTTTCTATTCATCAAAAAATCCTGAAAATGTATTACGGTTTCCACAAATTAAGCAACAAAAACTATTTTTAATAATTGAGCACCAATAATAAAGCATCATATTAGAATGATTTTCTGAAGGATCATGTGACACGGTAATGATGCTGAAAATTCAGCTTTGCCATCACAGGGATAAAATGCATTTTAAAATATTTCACAATATTACCATTTAAAAAATAATTCCTTTCTATTTGAATGTTTTTTTTTTTTTTTTTTTTTAAATTCAAATAAATGCAGCTTTCATGAGCACAAGAGACTATAAAATCTTAAATGTTCCAAACTTTTGACTGTGTATATCCAGTATTTGGGCTCAAACAGTGTAAAATAAGTCCCTAATGTTGGTCATGTGAGTAACTGCTGTGCTAATATTTTTATATCTTTGCATATCAGCAGCTGTTGAGCACCTCTTTGCATACATGACATTTTCTGCTCCTCTCTCTACAGAACCCTCTAGTACACAGTCAGAGGTCGTAGAAAACGGGGTTGACAAATCCGCTTCGGAAGATTCACCTGACCCTTCCCACAATCAGGCGACTGTCAAGGAATCGGACCTATCCGAGCAGCAGTCAGAGAGAGAAGAGAGCGCTGAGGCTCAGGAAGCGGAGGAGAAAAATGACCCAGTCAGCAGTAGCAGCAATAACAGCAGTGATGAGGGAGTGTCCAGTGCAGAGACTCTATCTGCATGTCCCAGCAGTTCCACAGAGCTGGCAGTAGAGGGCAGTACCACTGCAGAAATCAGTTCAGACAGCACAGAGACTGCAGATGACACCATGGAGCAAGACTGAAGTGGGGCCCCACGCTGTTGATTTTTACTCTACTGTACAAACACCCCAAAAATCACTTACCCTGCAAGTTTAGCAGATCCTTTATAGACCAGGAGAGGAGGGCATCTGGTGACGTCCCTAAAGACCTCTCGTGAAACATCTCCTCCTTATGACCCTTCTCAGGGCATCTTCACTTAATATGGGTTCTTCAAAAACTGGAAGCTCAACTTTCTGGTGGTTTAGTGGAGCATTTGCCATTGAATAACAAGAAAGCCTTTTGTACATGGCGCTTTTCTGTAATCCTGTTCTAATCATGAGTGTCTTTCACTTCACATCAATCTCTCTCCTGCTCTTCTAAGAGTGAAAATGTGGCAAATCTTTGGTTGAATTTGTGTGAATGTGTGCATATGTTTGTAGGGGTAAGGGGGTGTATGTGCACTTCCTTTAGTTTTGATTAGTCAACGAATTATCTCAGGATTCCCGTTGACCGGCAGACCAGTGTCTAAACATTCCAGGAGAACACCCCTTTTCTCCCAAATTGCCTTCTGTATTCATCTGCTCAATAGCAGAATTTGACAGATTTCCTTTCTTTCCTTTTTTTTTTTTTTTTTTTTTTTTATAGATCCTTTTGATTTTAACTGCCTTCCCAGCATAGCACCGAAATGTATTAATCCACTGATGCTGGTAAATAGATTCTAAAATGGACTAATGTGATTTTCCCATGCACTAGATACTCGAGTGCTGTTGGTTGCAATGTGTAACTTTAATATAGTGAGCTTGTCTTTTCAAACGACATAATGTGCTTAACCACTATTGAGCCATCCTTATTTGTCATGAGCTTTTCATTTTGTTTTATCAAACAATGGCAAACAGTTGTATGAAGGTTTAAATGAGCAACACTGTCAACACCCACATCTCTTAAACTGTACTTTACATGCTTCCTACAGAAGCATGTATACAGGCTGTCCTACCCATACTTATTTCCACAGCTCCTTTTTGATATGTAGAATTTTTAAATTAGATTTTGTAGATTGATAAATGTTCACTGCTTTTGTGAAAAGTGAAATTGTATGAACTCCATGTGAACTGAATGCTTGGGCTTTCAACAGTATTCCTGAAGAGCAATAAAAGTTCACGTTAAAAGCAGTGATATGCTTAATCTGAGGCATTTCTAACCTTTTATCTGAATAAAACTCTTTGGAATAATCAGGTCATAGACACAATTCATTTGCACTACAATATTTGGTGAGAGGAAACCTAAAACTGATAGCCATCACATTTAATAAGATTTGCATAAGTTCTTATATAAACTATGATCAGTCGTTTAATAAAATGTCATATTATAAACTGATGTGAATTTTTGCTGCGGCCTCAAGTTTGAGATATTAAATCTGTACTTTGTTTCATCATCGTTACTTCAACACAAATTGCTATAGATTAAGTCCTTAAAATGACCCACCTCCTTAAATGAGGCAAGAATTCCCACACCAACCCGCACACAATTTTACACGGTAAACTAGTATAGTGCCCTAAACCCAAAAAATCCCTTATACTGTAGTCACAGAAAGAAAGGAATTATATAGTCTAGTCCCATCTGTGGGCTTTGTGCCATGTGTCAGCAGCTCCTGAATGGTCATCCAGTTGTCAAATATCCTCTTGTTCCTCCTTTTCATCATCTTTTTATGGCTAAGTTGGATAATATCAGGCTCCTCCTTCTTGTTCATTGCTCCTGTTTGTCCCTTGTTCTCCATGTGGCACTGCTTCATGAGTTCCCTCTGTTGACGCTGTTCCTTGGCTCGTGCCACATGCTGTTTGCGCTCCTCTTTGTTCCAGTATCGACCCAGCTTTAGATCACTTGCTGCGTCGTCATCTGTAGTTGCGCTACAGCGTTCCTCTCGAATGCGCAAAGCGCGCTCCTTCAACAGCTGATCCCTGATGGGCCTTTTGGTGATGTACCTTGTTCCATCGCTACGGATCTTTACCTTCCACCCCATCTTGGGCCTGGCATTAGTGGCAGTGGTTTCAGGGTTCTTGCACAGGCTGGCCAAGCTGACTTGACTCTGGACGTACTCCACAGCCGACTTCTGCTGGATAAGTTGCATGTAGCTTTGGTAGTGTTGTGCATGGGCTGGGATGTAGGTGTTCTTGTATGAAGAATGGTGTAAGGAAGTCAAAAGACTCTTCCTTGGGTTCTTTTTCTTACTCTGCTTTCTTTTCCCTTGATTTGTGACCTCTGGATCTCCAGGTAAACTCTTGGAGGGGCTGATCTCCTGAATAGGAGAGAGTTGATGTTTGGAGCATGCTGTTGTTGAGTTGCGTCTATGCAAGGGAGATCCTTTAGTCTTGTCTCCAGGAACCATCCTTTGGGAGTCAGGAGAATCTGACTCCAGAGCAGGATGTAAGCTCCAACAGCTCTCTCCAGTGTTGTAAGCACTAGTAGAGCCTTCGTTGTCCACCTGGTTATTGATGAGGTCCTGATGGACTTTAGCATTTATTTGCTCAGTTAAGTGCTTGGTGCAGCAATTTTTGGCTTGCTGATCATCACCTTCAGTATGAAGCCTGTGTGCTTGTAAGATACTCAGGCACTCCAGCTCAATGTTCAGCAACTCCTCATTAAGCATCTGAACCTCCTGATCATCAGAGTCTATACTAACCAACTTTTCATATAGTGTGTCGTCATGCTCCTGAAATCCCTGAAGACCATTACCATTGACCAGGTATTTCAGTTCAAGCTGTTTCTGGAAACGTTCACATGCCGTTCCAGGTATACCAAGGAAGTTTCCACTCTCTCCATGGTCAACTGAAAGGAAGGAGTCATTGCTTAAGTGTATGTCCCTACTTTCAAAAGTGCCTTGACTATACTTCTTGTGGTTTTCTGGGAGAGTGTCACAAAGGGAATTCTGGTCATCTCCCAAGATGTCCTGCTCTGAGCTTTCATCATTACGAGTGCTTTCATCAGTGCGGCCAACACCACTGTCTTTCTCGTGATGGTTGGACGGCAAGGTTGCCGTATCAGTAGTGCCTCCATCTTCTTCATGTGTGCTCTGTTAAAGTGAGTTGATGTTTTAATAGTTTGCAAATCACTTTTATAGTGATGTTAGCACCTTTAATTGGATCAAGGAAGCAATTTATTGTTGACTTGACCCTCATTAACTTATCTGCTGTGTGAACTCCCTGACCTTATGCTGTTGCTCCAGCCCGTCCATGTGCAAGTCATCTGCCATATTGTTTCTATCTTCCTCCAACCAGCCAACATCCTGTAACCCAAACCAAAATGCAATGTCATTCTTTTACTCAAATCAGGAATCTCTAAACCTGCTCCTGGAGGGCCACCTTCCTCTAGAGTTTTGGTCCAGGTGTGTTTAAGGATGTGGTTGCACTTGGCATGTTTGGTTCGATTAAAATGAACTCTGGTGCAACTGCTCTGTTAGTGCGGTTCATTTGAATAAGTGTGAGCGTTGCAATCCAAACCCTGGTGCGCACCAAACAAGCAGACCAAGACCACTGAAAAGATTGGCCTTGGTCCGATCTCAAACAAACTCTGGTGTGGCTCAAATGCAACACGAACCAAAGACATGCAAACAAACCAAAACGGGACACTGTCACAAGATGCGACCCTACAAAGGACAGAATACTCAAGCAAACCTGTTTTTCTTGTCATAGTCGCGACGTTGCCCATCACAGTTCGGTACGGGCATCCTCCCAGCAGATCTTCATTTGTGTGTGTGATGGAGGGATACCTGCTGCTGTTTTGACTTTTACATATTTTATAAGGTCTTCACAAGTTCTCAGCTGGTAAAAATACCATCATATGTAGGCTACGCACATACAACAAGCGCATTTAGCCTGGCACACAGCATTGTTTTGAATGTCCGGTAAGTTCCGTCTTGAAAAATATGTAATAAAAGCCGACCAATCAGGTTGTGAACATATCCCTGTGCCTTTAGGTTCGGTATCTTTAGGTTTGGTGTTAAAATGCCAATGTGAACACTAAGCAGACCCGGACTAAAAGGTTTTTTTTTGGGCCTTTTGACGAACCAAGCAAACAGAACTACAAGTGTGAACACCCCCTAAATTGGGTTGATAAACTTTGCAGAAAGGTGGTCCTAGAGGAGCAGGTTTGGAAACCCCTGACATAAATCAAATCAAATGAAATTTAACAAAATCAACATCTGCAAGTTCACAGAACAGTTAGCAGACCTGACTTTCTGGTCGAGCCACTAGCAGGGTCACATTCTTACTCTCCATTTTGGTCAGAAGTTTCACTGCCTCCTCATGGCTCTGGATGTCCACTCCATTGATCTTCAACATGTGAAAAGTAATATAAATTTTATGTTTTAGTCAAAATATTCTGAAAAACAATATGAAATAAATTCTACCTGGATAATCTGGTCTCCTTCCTGGACTCTGCCATCCTTTGCTGCAATTCCTTCTGGATCAATCTAAGCAGAGTAAGAACAGTTTAGCCTAAACATTTGATCTGTAAAACACTGGAATACTAAAGCTGAGCAAGTCTGGTAAATATATACTGAGTGTATACTAAATCAGAGGTGTAATTTGACATTGCCTGATTTAAAAACACTACCTCATTAATATAGATGGCAGTCGTCTCGTCATCAGTCTTGTAACATAACATCAGGCCAAGCTTATCCTGAGTAGTTTTCCTCTGCAGATCCACTTCCTATGAAAACACAGATAATTGATTTTAATGACAGATTTTGCATTTTAATTAACATAAAACATAAGCCAAAGCATGTCTGAGAGTTACACACTATAGATAATGATTAATTTGCAAGGTAAATCCATGTGCAATTAAAGAGGTCTTGGGAAAATATTATAAAGTAAATGAAATCAAAATTAAAATTAAAATGACCTCAGGAGACACCGAGAACATGATTTAAACATGCACTGTTCAGCAGAGTGAGTGAATGCAGTCAATGCCAACACAATACCTCATATTCCAGTCCTCTACTCTCAATGTCTTTCTGTACGCCATCATGTAAGTCTGTGGGGTAAGGGGATTCACGACTTGCCATTTGACACCTTCAGTATAATGTAAAAATTAACATTAACTGAAGCCTTATTCACAGCAAATCTAATTTTAATAGGAAAATTGCTCTCAAGTTTCACTTATGATAAAGCTGGTCAAAGAAATGCTTGACAAACGCTGACTAGCACTTACTGTGAGGGTGAATGGAAACTGTCCAGCACAGCCATACACAGTGGGGACGGTAACTTAGCCATAGTCTCCATATGTTTCAAATATTTCAGAGTAATGTTGGTCTGAGTACTGTTCTCCACTCCTCGGGCTGGTTCATGAGAATTGCGAGTCTTGTGTGCCACCCTGCGCAGTACCTCAACCTCAATGGGGTCTTTGGCAGCTTGGAAGGCCTCTACTGCTTGGTCATGGGTTGCGACGGAAAGGCTCCTTCCATTTACCTATGCAAAATAGAAGGGAAGTTTAAAAGAAAAAAGGTGAGACTTTGGAACATTGTTTTCAGAATAATAATGTATAGTGCAGGATGCTCTTTTATAACCTTGGCAGGCAGTGTTGGGTGTAATGCATTACTAAGTGATTAAAGGGATAGCTCCCCAAAAATTAAAATTATGCCATAATTTACTCACCCTCAAGCCATCCTAGGTGTATATGACATTCTTCTTTCAGACGAATACAATCAGAGTTATATTAAAAAATGTCCTGGCTCTTCCAAGCATTATAATGGCAGTGAATGGCTGCTCAAAATTTTATGTTATAAAGTAAAATATCTATAGCTTCCGGCGGACCACCTTCCGTATTCAACTTACGAAGAAAGTGTAACGCCTCTCGCAGTTCAAAACGCTACGTCCGACGTTATCGTCGCACCAGTAACACTTTCTTCGTAAGTTGAATACAGAAGGCGGTCCGCCAGAAGCTAGATATTTTACTTTATAATGTGTTGAATATGGATATTTTTCTTACACAAACCCCTCGATTCGCTTCAGAAGGCCTTTATTAACCCCTGGAGCCGTGTTGGTTACTTTTATAATGGATGGATGCACTTTTTGGGCTTCAAATTTTGGGCTGCCATTCATTGCCATTATAATGCTTGGAAGAGCCAGGACATATTTTAACTCCGATTGTATTCGTCTGAAAGAAGAATGTCATATACACCTAGGATGGCTTGAGGGTGAGTAAATCATGGGTTTACTAATTTACTAATTTTCATTTTTGGGTGAACTATCCCTTTAATTACTGTAATTTAATTAGTTTTCCCTTGAAAAAGTAAAGGATTACTCTTTATTTTTTTTGTAATTTAATTACAGTTACTTCTGATGAAATTGCGTTAAATACAGTATACTATAGAACAATTAAATAAACCAATTTAACATCAAAATGTAATGTCTAATGTTAAAATGAATGTTTTTAATGTAACCTTCTCCCTTTAAATACTTTGGTCAGTTCAAGAATAATTTATGCAATTTTATATTTTTTATTTGAATTAATTAAAAGAGTATTTCATGTCTGTCTTTGTATTGTTCAAATGGTCGAGGATGATATGGGTATATCATCCATGATATGGATATGAAAGTGATTACTAATAATTCAATTTTTTTTAGTACAGTAATCTGATTAGACTGTTAAAGATGTAATTAGTAGCTAGCAATTAATTACTTTTTTAACCAACACTGCTGGCAGGTCAAGTCCACATTAACTTTTACTTACAATAGTATTTTTGGAACCTTATTATTGATATTTTGCAACTTCTTTTGTGGGTCAGTTTGTGTTTATTTATGTGTAAATAAATTGAACCCAAAGCATATCGAGTTTTCCCTGGGATTCGAACCCATGACTTTGGCATTGCTTGTGCCACACTCCACCAGTTGAGCTACAGTACAAAAGCAGACTTTGCATTCTCCATGAGCTCTGCTTTTGCAAGGTTCACTTCATATTGTAGTCTTCTACAAGCTGACATGTTCATAACGTAAGGAGAAAAAATATTTTATATATTTCTATGAAATTCATACTGAGCATTTCATTATATTTTAGAGAATACATTTAAAACATCACTTTAAAATCTCTTTTAATCGTATGCACTGCGCTTGTATGCATTGTCATCCCACCTTTACAATATACACTGAACTTGAGTGCCATGGATGGCTGTACATTAACCTCAAAACCAGATATGAGGTCAAAATCCAAAAACCTGTCTGACTCGATCTATATTTTGATCATCATTCTGAATCCAATATGAACGTAGTCTCAGCTTTTTGTTTTTTAATGAAACTTACACACATTCAAGTGTTGATAAAAAAAGAATGCATGAAGCTATATTTTGATATATTGCATGTTCAGATAGTCAACCAACAAAATATTCTGGGGGCCATGAAATTTTTGTGAAACTTATCAAAAAATGTTGCCGCTGACTGGCAACTTAAAAAAAAAAAAAAAAAACAGAACACAGGTGGGGAAAGAGTTAAAGTACAGTTAAAGGTATATTTCAAGTGTAAAAATTAATACCTAAATAGGAATATAGTAGTATACTCAAAGTGCAGAAATAATATACAAATAGTAAACTATAAGTATGATGTTAAATTCACTTTAAGAAAACTTACAAGTATACTTGCAGTATAAAACTACCACACTAGTAGTTTACTGAGAGTATACTTAAAAGTGTACTTTCATAAACTAAAAATGTGATACAAATATTTAACTAGTAAACTATCAATATACTTATAAGTTCACTTGTAGTACAGATGCAGTACAAACGAAAAATGTAGTTGTAAACTAGTTTCAAAGTTTACTACTGTTGCACTTAAAGTATACGCTTTTATACACTAAAAAGTGGGCAAATTTAGTCCCAAGTTGTATTGAAATGGTACATTTACAAGTATACTACTAGTACATTGATATCATTATACTTACTAAAGTATACTTAAAAATATACTTGAACTTTACTTAAGTATACTTAATAAAATGAACTTGAAGTATACTTATTTTTTGTGGTACAGAAAGACAATACAGGTCTAATACTGTCCATTCATTCATTTAATAGGCATATACATATTTATTTTTAAATGATTAAACTAGCTGACTGGAATGAGAAAAGGTTGTTAGAGTTGCAAAACAACCTGCAAAGACACAAGTTAATGATTTGGTGACTCGGGACAAATGTTGTCATATGAAACACTGACTTCTTGACCTAAAACAGTTCATTTGGCTAAACATTGCAAAGTCATTCCTGAATGTGCAAGGGCAATACACTGAGATATTTATGTCCGGAAGCTGAGTTTTAACATTATCACACAGTTAGTGAGATTTCATTCATTGATTGAAGTCCAACAGGGTGTGTAAAAGCTTTTAAATCACACAAGGAAATGGCTATGTGCCAGACAGCTAATGGGAGAGAACTTCATTTATCAAAGCGCTGTAAGACTCAAATCTCCAAGCTAATGTCCTCAGGGACCTCGACTCAATCTGCTGTCTGTTCTGGAATCTTGCAGTGGCAATAACACACATGGGAACTTTGTCAGTGTGCCCATTCATGTGTGAGCTGACAAACTACTTTAAATTCACTCACTCACACTGCTTCTCTTAGGCCTTTTGGCACACGGGGCAGAAAATTCACTGAATATACTTGAGTTTAATTCAACGAGACACCCTTTGCTGACTATAGCGACTTTTAAAGTTGCAGTAAAGCACGTTCTGGTTGTAGAGTTGTAGTTTGATAACCGATTAACCTGTTATTAATGAATTAATCAAACTTGAACTTTATTTCAAACTTTATTTCCAACATTTTATTGAAAAGCATGACATTCTGTATCTTGTCCAATTGAGGGGCTATAAACCAAAAATGAAAATGTACGCAGTTGTGTGAATAAAAAAAATGTACGCATAAAAGGTTTATTTTTGTTATAAATTTCATTGATTGGCAGCTGCGGCCTTAGCACATTAAAAATGTATAGATGGAAAAATTAAAATATTTTTACATCTTATTTGCAACTGGTACTGCTAGGAAATTTCACAAATAATTACAAAGAAATGCATTGCATTGAATTAAATATGAAATTTTGAAGTAGAAAGACTGAAATAGCATTTTCTTGTAAAACATACTCCAATAATCTTTAAAAAATGTACAGTGTACAACACAACTTTTTGTTTGCTTACCGTATAAAAATGACCTTAAAGTCAACATCGAAATGTATATATATTTCTATTTTACAACCTGTTCATGTTGCCATCTGCCTAATTTGGCTAGTTTCTGCAAAGTGATGCACCAAAATATAATAACGTTTGTTTTGCTGCACTGCCTGTGATATGAAGTTGATAAGCCTATTTATTTTGTCATCATAACTATGTACAAATATGTGTTTTATTATTATTATTATTATTTGCATTTAGCATTTTGGGTAACACTTAAAGCCTTTATATACATTGCATTAGTATCTTAATGCATTACTTATGCCATGTAATGCACCTTTTAATGCATTGTATGGTCTCATGAATAATTAATAATTGTAACCACAGTTATAATACATTATAATACTTTTATTACACCTTTTTAAATAAGTATAATGCATTAAAACACATGACAAATTTCAGATATAACAAGGAATCTGCTAATATTTCAATGCAATATAACGTACATTATGAATACCTTCATAATGCATTATACATAAAGGCTTTAAGTAAAATGTTACTGCATTTCCCCGCCTTTTTCTATGTCACATATAGTTCACACTTTCAGCCATACAGGAGGTCAACTGGAGGTTAAATTACAGTGGAAGCTAAGTACACAGGGATTGTGGGAATGTTACTGATCTATATTAAACCAAACCACATAAACAAACAAATAAACACAGTCTGTAAGTATTTTGACGGGACCTCAAACATTTCTCGCTCTTCTTCAGTAGAGTGTGACCCTCTCGTGACCCTGCCAAATGTACACAGTCTCCAAAACACTTTCCTTCCTTCGGCAAAATAACCTTTTGCAACCTTTTTAGCATGCAAAACAACCTGCGTAACCTCAAAGGCATTTGAAATTTGTTCATTCAATCAAATTATAATTAATGCAATAAATATGAATGACATTTCTTACTCACTTTAAATTTAATCAGACATCCAGCGTATGTTAATGAAGAATAAACAAACCAAAATGACAGTGTGACAAGTCAACTGCAACACAATGTAGCTTCACTACTCTATTTCTACTACACTATTTCTTTTTTCTTTTCTTTTTTTTTACCTGACATGTGCCTTGAAGTAGTTTGTAGTGCTCATCTGACCGCTGTATAGTACAGAGACTGCACCCCATGGTGGAAACACATCAGCAAATAATACACCGGCTCCAAAACGTGATCATAGGAAAGTATCTACAGAGACTGTTGTGCTTACAGACACAACAACAGCAGCATGATACTCTGTTTGTGTCTGTAAGCCGTACGCATGTGAGAGCTTGTTCCCTCCTCCCATTCAGTGCAACCATCTCTCTCTCTCTCTCTCTCATTAAAGGAGTGTGTTGTCTATATCCTCAACTATGTTGTTTTTATCATCATAAAAATAATTCAACCCCGTAATCAACAAGCCACCACATTACCAAAGATGATAATAACCACGTTCCTCAGGTGTGGCGCAAAAAAGTCTGTTTCGTAATGTGCGGAAACAAGTCGTTAAAATGTTTTGTTGCAGGCCAATTAAAAAGCTCACTTCTCCAATTACTGGCACGAGCACGTCGATAGGAAAATTCTTGCAATAAAATGAGCAGCTCCTGTTATGTCAACCAGCTCAACAGCAGTACAAGCACAACCGGAGGGTGTTGCTATTTGTTATTCCTCCGAAAGTACACGAATGCTTAGCCTGTGGGCTCCAGCCTGTGATGCATGTCACAGACAGGGTAAAGGTTACTGAGGAACACCATGGGCCCTATCATACAGCCGGCGTAATGCGGCGCCAGGCACGACGCAAATGTTTTTTGCTAGTTTCAGCCCGACGCATTTTCATGTCCTGCGCCGCGTTGTTTAAATAGCAAATGCATTTGCGCCCATTTGTGCGCCCATGGGCGTGCTGGTCTGAAAACGAGGTGTGTTCAGGCGCATTGTTGGCGCGTTGCTATTTTGAGGCAACTGAAAACGACGGCGCCATTGACCAAAAAAACCTGATCTAAAGTCAATGGCGCAATATTTTTTTTTTGTTATTTAAAGAGCGCGTTAGTAATATGTGACCCTGGACCACAAAACCACTCAGTTTTTTTAGATTTATTTAGATTCATCTGAAAGCTGAATAAATAAGCTTTCCATTGATGTATGGTTTGTTAGATAGGACAATATTTGGTCGAGAGACAACTATTTGAAAATCTGGAATCTGAGGGTGCAAAAAAATCTAAATACTGAGAAAATTGCCTTTAAAGTTGTCCAAATTAAGTCCTTAGCAACGCATATTACTACTAATAATAAATTTCTGATATATTTACGGTAGAAAATTTACAAAATATCTTCATGGAACATGATCTTTACTTAATATCCTAATGATTTTTGGCATAAAAGAAAAATCGATAATTTTGACCCATACAATGTATTGTTGGCTATTGCCACAAATATAATCGTGCGACTTATGACTGGTTTTGTGGTCCAGGGTCACATACTGTATGCGCCTATAGGCAGGTCCACAACGCGCATACACTCTGATTATTACACACGCAGCAGCATACAAACATTTTTAAATATTAAAAATAAAAGGATTCCTCTCTGGAGAAGCGTTCAGTCTTTCCGCTCGCAAATTCTGCCATGTAAATAGCGAATCCGCCATGGTGCAAACGCTACTGGCTTTTAAAGGGAATGGGAGATGAGACTCTGATTGGTTTATTGCATGTTACACCCAAAACACACCCATTACTCATTAAGAGACTAGGTACAACCCTTTTGGACCATGCGCCTGGCGCGCTGACCATTTTTCCCGTCGTTAAACTAGCAAAAGTGGATTTGGACACGCCCTAAGTGCACTTGCGCCGTGTGCTTCAGACCATGAGCTCATATCGTTAAAATAGGGCCCCATGTGTTCATTGATTTGGACCACATTACTGCAGAAATTAACAGGACTTAAAGGGGTCATGAACTGAGAAATCAACTTTTCATTCAGCCTTTGATATATAAAAGTTAATCGTGATATAAGAATATCCTGTAAGTTTCGGCGCTAAAAACTTCCTTGTTAGTCAAAGAAAAGCTTTTATTGACACCAGGCCCAGCAAACGCTCGATCTCAGAACGTGACGTCAGAGTGTGGTGAAACACCGCCTTAACCGAAGAAGAACGCCTGATTCTGTAGCCCCGCCCACCGATTTGTGCATGACATGTTATAGATAAATAACATAGGCCTACTAAACCGGATTGAACTTCCAAGCAATAAACATGCTGCATAAGCTTCATTCTGATTCCAATATTATGAATGCATGGATGAACTTTATTTTTAATGAATATCCAGCTCACGTGGGTAAGACATTGCGCGTTTGTTCCTTCATTTCACCACGGATTCGTTTGTAAACAAGAGACTGGATTTGCAGACAGGATGAGATTACATGAATGAATGAAGCAACACACTGATGTGAGTAAAAAATGTTTTTTATATGTGATAGTTTTGCATTGTTACAGATCGTTTGATATCTATTGATTATGTGTACGTGTCTAACTGAACATAACTTAGCACGCTGTCACATGCTGGAGAATCCTTTATTTGAGGTGTTGTTGGTTCATTGTGCTGCGATTCGTGATCAGACTCGGACATGTAACGTTATGGGCCAGGGCTAGCAAAGCCCAATGTCTTTGATAAAGACATTTTGCGAGCCCCGTGGGCGAATCTTTCCGGTTGCCGTTTTCCCACACGCTTTCAAAACAATTCCTCACGTGTACTCACGGGAGCCGAAGCTCATTATAATATGCAAAGCTTATCCAATCATAGCAGTGGGCGTTTACTTCCAAGTCTTCGGTGCGGCACGCTCATAAAAACCGAGCGTTCCATGAGAGAGGCTCAAAACCAGGGTATAAAATAGCCTATTACTTATTCATTATGATGTTTTTGATTGTAAAAACCACGCGAACGTCATAAGTTGACCTCAGACAACAGTATAAAAAAATTAAAAAAGCCAGTTCATGACCCCTTTAAATTATTTATTATACTATTATGAATCAAATTTTCCTTTATCTTTTCACATATAAGAGTAATTTCAGAACTCTAAAAAAAGAGTGTCTATTGAAACCAAGCTGTAAAAATGAGAGTAAGATTTATTTTTATTATAGAAATTAATACTTTTATTAAGCAAGGATGCATTTAATTATGGAAGCTTGTTTCCGCCACGGAATAAAAAGTGAAAATTGCGACTTTTTCCCTCAGAATTGGACTTTATAATTGCGAGTATATATCTTACAATTCTGAGAAAAGACGTCAGAATTGCAAGATATAAACTCGCAATTGCGAGAAAAAAATGTCAGAATTATCGCAATTCGCAATTATCTTTTAAATTGTTTTATTCCGTGGCGGAAACAAGTGATCAAAAGTGACAGTAAAAACATTTATAATATTGTTATATAATAAGAATTTGTAATATAATTTGTTACAAAAGATTTCAAACAAATGCTGTTCTTCTGAACTTTATATTCATCGAAGAATACTAAAAAATAATGTCATGGTCTCCACAAAATATGAAGCAGAAAAACTGTTTTCAACACTGATAATAATAATAATAATAATAATAATAAGAAGAAGAAATGTTTCTTGAGCAGCAAATCAGCATATTAGAATGATTTCTGAAGGATCATGTGACACTGAAGACCACAGGAATAAATAAAAATTTTAAAATATATTACAATAGAAAACTGTTATTTTAAATCATAATAATTTTTCACAAGATTACAGATTTAACTGTATTTTTGACCAAATAAATGCAGCCTTGGTGAGCAGAAGAGACTTGCAAAAACCCTTAAATTTTTGAACGGTTGTGTATTTTGAAATAATTATATTTGAATAGGCTACAGAAACTTATATTTTTCATTAAATATGAAGTTTTCTTCACAATTGTTTTTCTCAGATTGATTCACCGCCCTGACTGAATCATTGCGTTCAGTTCAGTTCATTCAGTGAAAAATCCATCTGACTGATTCAAACCAGTAACCAGTCTTCTTGAATGATTCGTTAAAAGATCCGGCTCATTTGCATCAGACGGCACTGGTGCTTCTGTACACTTGTTTTTGAGTACAGCCTGCAAGAACAAATCAGCAGAAAGATGTGTATTTGTGACATTTTTTTTATCTTTATCACATTCAGACTGCAAACTCACATTGACAACTGGAGTAAAATCTAATTTTTCTTGCCATGGCACTGGAGATTCACACTGAGCTCTGGTGCTCATATGGGTGATCTAACATGGGATGTTTACAGATTCTGTTCCCCCTCATCATTTCCTGTCTCATCTCATTATGCTACAACTAAAAAAGGGTGAAAATACATATTTACATATGAAAATACCACATAAAATACCATATTTACAAATGAAAATACCATGTTCTCCGCAACATCAAGCCCCTTCAGATCCGTGACTGCACACAGTATGTTTGAGGCACGTACTTGATATGTATGTAAACACTGAGGCAGCACATGGTAAAAGCAACGGTAAAGGGCTGAAAGTCCCTTCACACTTAAGCGTATTGATATCCAGATATCATTAAGCTGTTCCTCAGGGTCTATATAATCCCCTCATATGGTTCAGTGCTCCGTCAGGCTAATGAAAATCTCTGCTTGAGGTTGTGTATCACTGAGCTGCAGTGTCTTCCGCAGTGCATACGGCCAACTTAAAGCTGAAGTGTGGCATTTAATGTGCACTTTCCTCAACAAATGGCGTTAGTCATTATTTTTGCAATTACGTTTGCTAATGCAAGTGGTGCAAAAATTAAACATTCCACTTATAATTTAGTGGCAGGAACCTCCAGTGTGGAATCAATATAAAACATTTGTCATGAAACTCACAGCACTGGCTCGTAATTGAACCGATTCATTACAGAAATAGAGAGCTTTTTCGGTTCTGTGCTTTTTAGAGATTCATAATGTCTTTGGACAGCGGTGTCTGTGCTGTAGTTTAGTGTTGTCATACATCTTCTATTTCTGCCTGTAAACTGAGGAGAGATGATTCAGTTTGTGGAAGAACACAGTGTCAGGACTGAGTCACCTTTCATGCTTAGAGAAGCTCTGTCTCTTTTGGATATCTTAGGAAAACCATGACTCACACACTGACTGTCAGATAAACTGTTCGGCTCTGCTCTGCTTTGTTCTATTCTAATCCATCTGGATGTTTATATAAATGTGTACAAAAGCCTGTTGCGGTATCTGTTAGGAGTTATTAAGTAATACAGCACACGAGACAGGAGTAGCGAACTTCATCTATTTGGTTTACTATTTCACGTCCGTTCTCGGCCGTGAGGTCACGACTCGTGCAGCAGCACTTCGTAGTAAGCATTAGTCAGTAGGGGTTCATGAGTGTAAATAAATAAATCTATATTCATTCAGTAGTTGTCTTAACTGGGGTGGCAGATCAGCTAACCTGGCAGTGGATGGTGGCAGGTCACGTGAACTGTCAGTGGCGGCTCCTGCCAGCCAGCTGAAGACTGACTAATGCGAGTGGGGGTTCAGTTGAACACTGGTGACTGCTATTAGCCATTGTACACAAACAATAACTCAATAACTCAAGGCTGTGTGATAGTCACCACGTAGCGTTCCAGTATATCAAACAGTAGTGCATGGCGCAAGCATCGCCAAGGTCATGGGTTTTATTCCCAGGTAATGTGTAAATATAAACACATTACGTATCTGATTTTACCATGTCTTTTTACTCTTAACAAGAGCTGCATGATTAATCGTTAAAAGATCGCAATCTCATTCCTAAATGACAAAGATTCGCCGATGTCTATTAAACATTTGACAAAATCATAGCGGAACATTCAAATATGTGTTCGCAGAACTTCGCGCTGCTGCTGAGCCAGAGAGAGCAGTTGTCATGTACAGTGTAGACATGAAACAGCTTCACGAACAGTCTTTGCTACCACACAGTTTCGTTATTTCTGTGTTACAAATATTCTTATTAAATCACAGAAGTACTGGGATAAATGATTATAGTTCTGATATAAACACTGATGTCTACGGAAGCGGAACCTTTTGAAAGTAACTTGGTGCTTCAAATAACGATTGTATCAATTACAATCAACAAGTGACTTAATGTATGTCAATGAATCATTGCGTCAACAGATGCGTTCACTTGTTTCATTACTGGATTAATCAGCGGCTGTGCCCAAAATCACCCCTATACCCTTAAATATGGCACTATTTGAGGGGACAGCCATTTGTAGTGGTGTCCGAAACCATAGTGGACATCGTTATCGAGTTCACTCATTCAATCCCATGATGCACCGCAATAATGAGTGTACAATCAATATACGCTCAATGGCTAGAAAGTACCCATAATGCACTGTGAAGGTCACGCCAAATGAATTCCGGCAAGATGACGCCCGCAGCTGAATCATTCATCCATTCATTTTCTAAACCGCTGGTCCAATGTGGCTACACCGTAATATCATACAGGTATAAATTCCTTCTTAACTGATTATTAAATTGTTTATTTAAGGTTTATACATGCTAGTTTACAAGACAGAGTTCAAGATAAATCTTTTCATTACTACTAGAGCTGCCAGTTTGCTACGTTTCAAATGATTATTAAACAGCAAGCACAAACTATGCAAAAGCGGCAGCCCTTCCGGCGCACTCAGTGTCCGAATTCACTCACTTGTTTTCATTCAGTCCTTCAAGTGGACTATACTAGTGGACTAATGTAGGGAATACTGAATGAGGATATAGGGGGCGATTTCGAACACAGCCAGTGTTTTAGAAGTATTTATGAGTGAGTCGTTGAATCATTCATTTAAATAGTTTTTTTTTTAAATAATTCATTCAGATTGATTAAACATTAGATAGACTGCAGCAATTAACATTTTGTGATTTTGTCAGAACCTCTAGTAAATTACATGCATTTTGTTTAGTTGTCTGTTTAAAATCGTGGGAGAATCGTGATCTCTGTTTGAAACGAAAAATTGTGATTCTCAATTTAACCAGATGCAGCTCTACTCTTAACTGTGGTAAAATCATTGTAACACTTGTGCTCTCATGGTTTATTGCTTTTATTCTAATGAATCATGATTCAAACAGTGACTATTCTTGCTTGCAAAGGAGCTGCACTCTCCACAATCACTTTCTCCCTCACCACCATAAGATACTCTCTCATCACATCAACACAATTATCATAATTACACAGTCGCACAGGATTTTCACAGAAGACAAGCCAGTAAACCTGTTTTCAACATCTTGACATGAAAGCACTTGCCACACCGACACCTTGTTGTGCACTTTTAGGACAACTTGTACAAAAACAACCACAAATAAACCTTTCAAACTTCTGGGGTCAGGAGTCGAGCGGCTTTAGGCTGTATAGCTTCCTTGCAGAATTAAGCACGAATATTTTTGGAAATGAAACACAGAGCTTATGAAATAAAAAAACAACAACTGTTCAAACACTGACAGCTGACCCTTAGTACAAACCCAACAGATGGCAAAACAAACTGAGGTGTTATAACATTCTGCTCTTTGCATTTGTCTGGTTTATCACGGCAACATTTCAAATGCTAATTCTACTTCTGTTAAAGGGAAATAATATCTCCAGCAAATGAAAAGCAGCAGTTTGGGATGTCAAAAAAGGTGGACAAAAAGAAAAGGAAATGATATATAGTACCTCACTGAATATTTTCCATTGAAGGGATGGTTCAATATGTCCTTTTTTTTGTGAACTATCCCTTTAAGATTCGGTCCAATTTATTTTCAATTTTATATTCAGGCATTACATTATACTGAGTAGAATGTGCAAAACTCCAAATACGTACAAACCCGATTCCAAAAAAGTTGGGACACTGTACAAATTGTGAATAAAAACAGAATGCAATGATGTGGAAGTTTCAAATTTCAATATTTTATTCAGAATACAACATAAATGACATATCAAATGTTTAATCATTTTAAGGGAAAAATAAGTTGATTTTAAATTTCATGGCATCAAAACATCTCAAAAAAGTTGGGACAAGGCCATGTTTACCACTGTGTGGCATCCCCTCTTCTTTTTATAACAGTCTGCAAACGTCTGGGGACTGAGGAGACAAGTTGCTCAAGTTTAGGAATAGGAATGTTGTCCCATTCTTGTCTAATACAGGCTTCTAGTTGCTCAACTGTCTTAGGTCTTCTTTGTCGCATCTTCCTCTTTATGATGCGCCAAATGTTTTCTATGGGTGAAAGATCTGGACTGCAGGCTGGCCATTTCAGTACCCGGATCCTTCTTCTACGCAGCCATGATGTTGTAATTGATGCAGTATGTGGTCTGGCATTGTCATGTTGGAAAATGCAAGGTCTTCCCTGAAAGAGACGATGTCTGGATGGGAGCATATGTTGTTCTAGAACTTGGATATACCTTTCAGCATTGATGGTGCCTTTCCAGATGTGTAAGCTGCCCATGCCACACACACTCATGCAACCCCATACCATCAGAGATGCAGGCTTCTGAACTGAGCGCTGATAACAACTTGGGTTGTCCTGGTCCTCTTTAGTCCGGATGACATGGCGTCCCAGTTTTCCAAAAAGAACTTCAAATTTTGATTCGTCTGACCACAGAACAGTTTTCCACTTTGCCACAGTCCATTTTAAATGAGCCTTGGCCCAGAGAAAACGCCTGCACTTCTGGATCATGTTTAGATATGGCTTCTTTTTTGACCTATAGAGTTTTAGCCGGCAACGGCGAATGGCACGGTGGATTGTGTTCACCGACAATGTTTTCTGGAAGTATTCCTGAGCCCATGTTGTGATTTCCATTACAGTAGCATTCCTGTATGTGATGCAGTGCCGTCTAAGGGCCCGAAGATCACGGGCATCCAGTATGGTTTTCCGGCCTTGACCCTTACGCACAGAGATTGTTCCAGATTCTCTGAATCTTTGGATGATATTATGCACTGTAGATGATGATAACTTCAAACTCTTTGCAATTTTTCTCTGAGAAACTCCTTTCTGATATTGCTCCACTATTTTTCGCCGCAGCATTGGGGGAATTGGTGATCCTCTGCCCATCTTGACTTCTGAGAGACACTGCCACTCTGAGAGCTCTTTTTATACCCAATCATGTTGCCAATTGACCTAACAAGTTGCAAATTGGTCCTCCAGCTGGTCATTATATGTACATTTAACTTTTCCGGCCTCTTATTGCTACCTGTCCCAACTTTTTTGGAATGTGTAGCTCTCATGAAATCCAAAATGAGCCAATATTTGGCATGACATTTCAAAATGTCTCACTTTCAACATTTGATATGTTATCTATATTCTATTGTGAATAAAATATAAGTTTATGAGATTTGTAAATTATTGCATTCCTTTTTTATTCACAATTTGTACAGTGTCCCAACTTTTTTGGAATTGGGTTTGTACATACACATACAAATCACTGCAGTTTCCAGCTGAAATGAGCACTAGAGGCAGTAAAACACCAATAACTTGTATTCCTTTATACCTTATGATAACAGAGGCAGATTATCGATTAATGAAGACTTATTTTCACACAGTTTCTTGCACAAAGTTATGTTATGACCTATTGATAGGTTTAGGGTTTAATGTAGGTGGTACGTTATTTTCAAACACGATTAAGCATTAACCTTCCCAGCAAGCAATTTTGCATTTAAAAGACGTCTAATAGCCATCCAATCACAGCCCTGACGTCTAGGCTAAAACAATCAAAATTTGGGCTGTCCGTGAAAATTTAATAGACGTCTAACCATAGCCCAAGAGTAGACTAGTCATCTAGAACATGAACATGTCAAATAAATGAAACCAAACACCTTGTAATCACGGTTGAATTTGCTTACATGATGGAATATCATACATCTCGTAAGTTATTTTGGCAAAAACGACCACCAAATTCAAGGTTATTTTGGCTAGAAGTGGGTTACTCATAGCCGGACTATATTGGGTCTATAGTTAACCGACGGTGAAATGACGGCTATTGTTTTCTGGGTTTTAGTGCCGCTTATCGTACATTACATTTCTGAACTGCCTCAATACGTACAACAACCAATTTAATAAAACCAGATTCATGTTCATCTTTTCAGATAAAATTGAATTTTAGCACCACTCACTGGACATTTCACTTTGATACTGTCAAGAAACCAAATATCATTTTGCCATGTTTTTCCAATGAGCCTGGGTTATGTTTATAAGGATTTTGTTTAGATAAGACACGTGGCACAGGGCACCTGAATCTACAAAAAGATCTTTGAAATCACAACGATGTGAAATTACAAGGCTTCTTGTGGTAACTGTCATGAATGAAGGAGCATCAAGCACTGTGTAAACAACTTGCTGTCCAACTTTATTCCCCTCAGATTCATAGACTGCGGCTCAGGAGATGCCTATCGCTTTTGATTTGACCCTCATCACGTTTGATGACAGATAAAACAGTTTGGAACAACACGATGGATAGTAAATGATGAATTTTCAGTACTGAATGATGTACATCTAGAGTGTGCATTATGTTCTAGTCATCATTTGTTAACACCAGTGAATTCAGATAATGCTGTAGTTAAACAGGTTTGGTCTGTTTTCTGGCTATTTATATAAGATGACCTTACGAGCTGTAAGAAGGAAAAGAGGAGCTTCATGTTTTTATTAAGCCATGAAAACATGGCTTTATTACTTGAAATGACTTGCAGAGAAGCGCTGTAATGGTTTGCTTTGCAAGACATGCCTTTCCGTTCAGTGCTCCTATAAAAATAACGCACATTCACAGAATTCAAAAGAAGTACACGATTTCAGGTGGAATTGGGCTACTTTTAAACTGTTGCCACAGGTTGACTATTTTTCTCCCGCAGGTTAAAGGTTTGACATATTATATCTGACTGAAATGCTTGAAATATTATATTTATTAATATAATATATCGTGCTAGATATTAAGTTTTGCTAACTGGTAGGGAGCCTTTGAGCTGTGTTTATGATCACTACGATATAGTGGTTTTCAATTTGCATAACAGTGACTGTAAAATATGTATTTTAGGTATGGAAATGCCATATTTTGAGTTTTGATATTTAAGATATGGTCATTGGGCTACTTTTGATTGGCCATTGGGCTAGTTTTGTTACACAGACCTGGCAACCCTACTTCTTTTGAGACTAATCGCGTGCTCAAGTTTTAAAATGTGCAGAAAGGAACAATAGGAATGAACAATTGTGCAAAAGAGCGGTTCAGCCTCCTTTCCACAAGAGAACAGAGGATGCCAAAAAAAGCAGACCTGAACTTAAGACTAGAGTCACATTTCACAGGAGGTGAATGAAGGCCACTTGAACCTGTAATGGATGATCTATACAGGGGTCATTTGCAACTCCAAAGAAAACAGATTTATTACAGCTTTCAGGATGCACGCAGAGCGGGTGTTACCATTCATATGAGGAAAACTGCAAAACAGTAAACATCTCTTGTTCTAGACCAGGATCAGCTGAAATAATAATAAGGTGAAATAATTTATATGTGGTGAAATAAGTTTTATACACACACACACACACACACACACACACACACATATATATATATATATATATATATCATATATATATCCTTCAGAAATCATTCTAATGTGCTGATTTATTATCAATGTTGGAAACAGCATATTAGAAGGATTTCTAAAGACTGGAGTAATGATGCTGAAAATTCAGTTTTGCATCACAGAAATAAATTCTATTTTAAAGTATATTAAAATAGAAAACCATTATTTTAAATTGTAATAATATTTCACATTACAGTTTTTTTCTGTATCTCTAAACAAATAAATGCAGGCTTGATGAGCATAAGAGACTTTTTTCAAAAACAAAACATTAAAAATAGTAATGTTTCCAAACTTTTGATATATATATATAGGAATATATATATAGGAACAGTGGTGAACCGGCGACACGGTCATGGGTGGCCAAGGCTCATTGATGCACGTGGGGAGCGAAGGCTGGCCCGTGTGGTCCGATCAAACAGACGAGCTACTGTAGCTCAAATTGCTCAAGAAGTTAATGCTGGTTCTGACAGAAAAGTGTCAGAATACACAGTGCATCGCAGGTCGTTGCGTATGGGGCTGCATAGCCGCAGACCAGTCAGGGTGCCCATGCTGATCCCTGTCCACCGCCGAAAGCGCCAACAGTGGGCACGTGAGCATCAGAACTGGACCACGGAGCAATGGAAGAAGGTGGCCTGGTCTGATGAATCACGTTTTCTTTTACATCACGTGGATGGCCGGGTGCGTGTGCGTCGCTTACCTCGGGAACACATGGCACCAGGATCCACTATGGGAAGAAGGCAAGCCGGCGAAGGCAGTGTGATGCTTTGGGCAATGTTCTGCTGGGAAACCTTGGGTTCTGCCATCCATGTGGATGTTACTTTGACACGTACCACCTACCTAAGCATTGTTGCAGACCATGTACACCCTTTCATGGAAATGGTATTCCCTGGTGGCTGTGGCCTCTTTCAGCAAGATAATGCGCCCTGACTTAAAGCAAAAATGGTTCAGGAATGGCTTGAGGAGCACAACAACGAGTTTGAGGTGTTGACTTGGCCTCCAAATTCCCCAGATCTCAATCCAATCGAGCATCTGTGGGATGTGCTGAACAAACAAGTCCAATCCATGGAGGCCCCACCTCACAACTTACAGGACTTAAAGGATCTGCTACTAACATCTCGGTGCCAGATACCACAGCACACCTTCAGGGGTCTAGTGAAGTCCATGCCTCAATGGGTCAGGGCTGTTTTGGCAGCAAAAGAGGGGACCAACACAATATTAGGACATAATGTTATGCCTGATCGTTGTATATACTATACATATAATTTGTTCGATGGCTCTAGGTTAGCTCATAGTTCTATAGTTCCATCTATATCATCTAATATATGTCATCTAACATAATTTCTGGAAAAATCCCATATGTTGTATGATAACATGTCTGTAGGTAATTCATGCTAAGTGAAATTAAATTAAAATTATGGATATTTGAAGCACAAATCTGTATTCTGTTTGCTAGCTCAGTTGGAATTCTCTGTTCATTTCAGAATGGCGCTGAACCCTCATTCCATACTGTTTGTGCAATCAGTTACACCTTACTGACAAATTTGGATTGTTGTATCCTTGGCATCATTATTTATAAAGCAAAAGACTAAATTACTTAAAATAGGATTATATGATTAAAGCAATGCCTTAATATAACTATTTGAGTAGTCCAACCAAAAGCAAGGAAGGCATGTGACATTTGAACTCATGCACACACACACTAATGCAAATTAATGGCTGGCTGCCCGATACACTACAGTATGAAACTTTTTATTCAAACTCTCTCTGAGAGGCACAAACAGTCAAATCTGTGGAGCACAAGAGCTTCTCTGTGCCAGACTTTTCAAAGTGAGCTTGCCAAGCCTACAGTTTTGGCCCTATAAACGCATGTCTAAAATAATCATCATACCACCAAGTTTTTTAGTATCTAGGTATACAATTTTGTAGTGGTTATATGTTTAACATTATGTGAATCATCTAAATGTATTTTATACACATACAGAACAATATTCTAGGGCAATGTTTTTCAAGGTATTGGGTTAAGACAGTTTAATAATATGCAGTTATTTCTGTTTGTATATGCTTTGTTCACAAAAGTAGCCAATGTGCTTTGATTTTCTTGCCAATTTATTTTTTTAAATATCTTCCATAGCTCCTGCCAACTACTACTGCTATTATTGTTACGAATGTAAAAAACATTAAAATGACTGCAGTTGTATTGCAATAACAAGGAATTATGGTATTTTTGGCAGAAATGATGGTTACCATGGTAAATTTCTGAAGGCAATATAGAAGTTAATTTCAGTTTAATTATTTTTAGTTCAATTACTGTTTATGTTTAATCAGTTTCTAACATAGACTTTTATCTTCATATCCATGATGTCTGAGCATATTTGTGAACATGTGCAAATGTTTAATTTTAATTCAAATATCATTTTGTTTTTGTCTGTGAAAGAATGACTGATTTTTTAGGAAGTAATTGCCCTTGCCTTAGACATACAGAGCAAAGCATTTAACCTATAGAGAAAATATAGCATATTACATGGTTTTGTAACTGTGGGAACACAAAGGCCCAAGAAAGGTTAAGAACCACTAAATTAGAGAATTCACTCTGGCGTTAAATGTGACTCCTAAAACTTTGCGTGTACATGTGGCCAGTGACACATAATATCAGATTATCTCTTACACATGACAGCACAAAACAACATATGCACAATTTGATGATGAATTACCAGAGGAATGTTAATCAATCTGCTTGGAAGACATGCATTGGATCACGTGAATGCTGACTGATGGTAAAACTAATCTCCCTGGTTTTGTTTATGGTTGTTTTGGGATTACCATATCATATTAATCATCTTGTGTCAATTCTGATCTTCATTCCATCTGAATGTTTTATGGCGTAGGTAAACAGCCAATGCACATCTGGTCTTAAGCATTTTTGAACAATGCACCACATACGTTATTAAATAGAACTGTAATACAACAAAAGTAAATGGCATATGACAACTGAGAGCCTAGACTTTAGCGTCGGTCCATCTATCGCCATTTTCCTTGTTTCCATGTTCCATTTACCATGCCCTCGTGCCAGTTTCTCATCAGAGAAGAGAAGAGATGATGCCCCAAGAGGGAGGGAAATGTTTTTGATTAAAGATAACGAGGGCACATGAATTAAAAAAATAATAATGATGTGCACGAATAAATCATTAATAGTAGGCTAAATACTGCAGAATTCCATAAAAAACAAGAATTGCCAATTTTGATTTCATGGTGACTTTAAAAGAACTGCCTTAAACAGTAGACAGAAGAGAGTCTAAAATAGGGCAAAGCTACTGCATGTCCCAGCCTAATCTCATGAAAATGCGTATCTATAGCACAAATTGTATTTATCGTGCAATTTATATGCCAAGATGAGTTTTTACGTGCATATGTTACGCAGTTTTCGCGTGCATATGATACACTTTATAACTTGTTATATGCACGTAACCCACACCACTAAACCTACCCAAACGTGTTTAATGCACGTACCCCACACCCCTAAACCTACCCAATGGGGTGACAATGCATATCATATGCACGTAAAAGCTCATTTTGGCGTATAAATCGCACAATAAATACAATTTGTGCTATCAAATCAAATCAAATCACCTTTATTTATATAGTGCTTTTTACAATGGCAATTGTTTCAAAGCAGCTTCACAGTGGTAACAGGAAAATAATGCAACGGAATTTGATTCGGCTGTACAGCCGCTCTGGTGAAAACGGTGATGTCATCCAGCTCATTTCAATTATCATATAGTGTCAATGCGGGCAGATCAGTAATATAGTTGAAATTTAAGTGTCCCCAACTGAGCAAGCCAAAAGACAAAGGCGACGGTGGCAAGGAACCAAAACTCCTTCAGGGCCAGAATGGAGAAAAAAACCTTGGGAGAAACCAGGCTCAGTCGGGGTGCCAGTTCTCCTCTGGCCGACGAACAAATAGTGTATGATTATGATTCTGGCACATTACAGGTCAGAAGTCATATTAGATCAATAGATATTCGTAGGATTATTCGAAAGATTGGAGTCGTCACGCCGGGGACGGGTTTAATGAGGATGTCGTGCCGATGCGGCATTTACAGGGGGGAGTTTAATTGACGCGGTCTCTACAGACACTTCAGGGATATGGTCGTCATGTCCAGGCTAAGGGCCACCATCTGGTCTGGATACGGCCCGGATCCGGCCGACTGCAGTAAACCTCGGGATAAACAGAGAGACTAACATTAGCGTAGATGCCATTCTTCTTATGATGTAACGAGTACATCAGGTGTTATTGGAAGTGTTCCCGGTTCCGGCTGACCTAGTTAATGCAGCCTAAAACAATCATTTAACTGATTTGAATAATAGAAATTAAAAATGTTTTATGTGTATGCCATAGTAAAGAGATGTGTTTTTAGTCTAGATTTAAACTGACAGAGTGTGTCTGCTTCCCGAATAATGCTAGGAAGACTGTTCCAGAGTTTAGGTGCTAAATAGGAAAAGGATCGACCGCCTGCAGTTGATTTTGATATTCTAGGTATTATCAACTGGCCAGAATTTTGAGACCGCAATAGACGTGATGGAGTATAATGCGTTAAGAGCTCGCTCAAGTACTGGGGAGCTAAACCATTTAGTGCTTTGTAAGTAATCAGCAAGATTTTAAAATGTATACGATGTTTAATAGGGAGCCAATGCAGTGTTGCCAGAACCGGGCTAATATGGTCATACTTCCTGGTTCTAGTAAGAACTCTAGCTGCTGCGTTTTGGACAAGCTGCAGTTTATTTATTAAGCGAGCAGGGCAACCACCCAGTAGAGCATTACAATAATCTAGCCTTGAGGTCATGAACGCATGAACTAACTGTTCAGCATTTTGCATTGAAAGCATGTGCCGTAATTTAGATATATTTTTAAGATGGTAGAATGCAGTTTTAAAGATGCTAGAAACGTGGCTTTCAAATGAGAGATTAGTATCAAAGAGCACACCCAGGTTCCTAACTGACGACGAGGACTTGACAGAGCAGCCATCGAGTGTTAGACAGTATTCTAGGTTACTACTTGTGGAGTTTTTTTGTCCAATGATTAAAAATTCATTTTTTTCTGAATTAAGTTGTAGGAAATTACTAGTCATCCAATTTTTTATATCAGCTATGCATTCTGTTAATCTTGTGAATTGGTAAGTTTCATTAGGGCGTGAAGAAATATAGAGCTGAGTATCATCAGCATAACAATGAAAATTAACGCCATGCTTCCTAATAATATCTCCCAGTGGTAGCATGTACAGGGTGAAAAGCAACGGTCCTAGCACTGAGCCCTGCGGTACTCCATACTGAACTTGTGATCGGTGTGACATCTCTTCATTTACTGCTACAAATTGATAACGGTCAGATAAGTATGATTTAAACCATACCAATGAAATTCCACTAATGCCAACATAATTTTCGAGTCTATTCAAAAGAATGTTGTGGTCGATAGTATCGAATGCAGCGCTAAGATCGAGTAACACTAATAGAGATATACAACCACGATCGGATGATAAGAGTAAATCATTTGTAACTCTAATGAGAGCAGTCTCAGTACTATGATACGGTCTAAATCCTGACTGGAAATCCTCACAGATACCATTTCTTTCTAAAAAGGAGCATAATTGTGAGGACACTGCCTTTTCTAGTATTTTTGACAGAAAGGGTAGATTTGAGATTGGCCTGTAATTGACTAATTTTGTAGGATCAAGTTGCGGTTTTTTAATAAGTGGTTTAATAATAGCCAACTTAAAAGTTTTCGGTACATATCCTAATGTCAAGGATGAATTAATGACATTAAGGAGAGGATCTATGACCTCTGGAAGCATCTCTTTTAGTAGTTTAGTCGGTATGGGGTCGAGCATACATGTTGTTGATTTTGATGATTTAACGAGTTTAGCCAATTCTTCTTCTCCTATAGCAGTGAATGAATGTAATTTTTCCTCAGTGACACTACAGTGCACTGTCTGATGTGATACTGTAGTAGACGGCTGCATGGTTATAATTTTTTTCCTAATATTATCAATCTTACAAGTAAAGAAGTTCATAAAGTCATTACTGCTGTGCTGTTTACAAACATCAGAAGGTGAAGCTTTATCTTTGGTTAATTTAGCCACTGTATCGAATAAATACCTAGGGTTGTGTTTGTTTTCTTCTAAGAGAGTCGAGAAATAAGCAGATCTAGCAGTTTTTAGGGCCTTTCTGTATGCAATCATGCTCTCTTTCCACGAACTGCGAAAAACTTCTAGTTTTGTTTTCTTCCAGCTGCGCTCCATTTTTCTGGCTGCTGTTTTAAGGGCCCGGGTGTGCTCGTTGTACCACGGCGTTGGACTATTTTCTTTAATCTTCTTTAAGCGCCGGGGAGCAACTGTGTCTAAAGTGCTGGAAAAGAGAGAGTCAATAGTATCTGTTGCAACATCGAGTTCCTCTAGGCTATCTGGGATGCTGAGGAGATGAAACTGATGAGGAAGATTATTTACAAAGAAATCTTTAGTCGCAGCAGTGATAGTCCTGCCATATTTGAAGCGAGGGGACGGCTTTGCAGCCTTTGCTAAATTAAGTGTACATGATACTAGGTAATGATCTGAGATGTCATCGCTCTGCTGCAGAATTTCAATGGTATCAACATTTATTCCATGTGACAGTATAAGGTCTAACGTATGATTACGGCGATGAGTGGGTCCTGACACGTGTTGCCTTACTCCAATAGAGTTTAGAATGTCTCTAAATGCCAATCCCAATGCGTCTTTTTCATTGTCTACATGGATATTAAAATCACAAACAATTAGGACTTTATCTGCAGCCAGTACTAACTCTGATAGAAAATCAGCAAATTCTCTGGTAAAGTCTGTATGGTGCCCTGGTGGCTTGTATACAGTAGCCAGCACAAATGTCAAACGGGATTTATCAATTTCACTACATAACGTTACATAAAGCACCAAAACTTCAAAGGAATTATATTTGAAACTAGACTTCTGAGTAATACCGAAGATATTATTATAAATTACAGCAACACCTCCCCCTTTACCTTTCAGACGCGGCTCGTGTTTATAACAATAATCTTGGGGGGTGGACTCATTTAAAGTAATGTAATCATCAGGTTTTAGCCAGGTTTCTGTCAAACACAGCACATCTAGGTTATGATCTGTAATCATATCATTAACAATAAGCGCTTTTGAGGAAAGGGATCGAATATTCAGCAGCCCGAGCTTTATCATTTGATCATCTGTATTATATCTGTTGTTTATTTGTTGGACATCAATTACATTTTTACCGTTGAATGGTTTTGATGGTTTTTTGTATTTACTAATTCGTGGAACAGACACAGTCTCTATGTGATAATATCTAGGTGAAAGAGTCTCTATGTGCTGGGATTTATCTGACTTCTGTGACGTGAGACAGCTAGCAGGCGGTCGGGTAAGCCAGTCCGTCTGCTATAGATACGCATTTCATGAGAACGTGTTGCATGTCCTCATACGACCAGGACCACAGAACATTCACATTTAACATCCCTGTGATTTTCTAATGACATAACTCCAAAACATGTGTTTGGACTGAATAAATGAATTGCTGTTTGTTTCTTTCAGAGTCTAAAAAATCTTTTGCTATAGCTGTGTGGAGCTGTGTCTTTGCTAAAACACATTCCTAAATTTAATCTCACTAGTTTCACTTACACTTAACTATAATTACAGCATATTTATTGCATGTGAATATGAACAACATTTCACAATCATCATGACTTCTTTAGAAACGCCTTAAATATGGTATGTCCATACTTTGAATTGTTCTGCCATAAAACATCAGATGCAGCCACACACAGTACCATGTGAAAATACAGTATTCTGTCATTACTATCTCAGATCACAACCATCAGATACAAACCCATGATACTTACTCAATATCATCAACAAGAATACTCATTAAAATGTTAATTGACAAACTTTTATTTAAAAATATACACTACCATTCAAAAGTTTTTTTTTTAAAGAAATTAATACTTTTATTCAGCAAGGATGTTGGATTCATCACGTTTTCCACAAAAATATTTAGCAGCACAATATTGATAATAATATTAAATGTTTCTTGAGCAGCAAATCACCATATTAGAATGATTTCTGAAGGATCATGTGACACTGAAGACTGGAGTAATGATGCTGAAAATTCAGTTTTGACATCACAGGAATAAATAATATTTTAAAATATATTTAAATAAATTGTAATAATATTTCACAATATTTCTGTTTTACTGTATTTGGGATCAAATAAATGCAGCCTTGGTGAGCATAAGAGACTTATTTCAAAAACATTAAACATCGTACTGACACCAGTTAATTCTTCAATAGACTCATTAAATGCAATTATTTGTAGTATTTCTCTACGACAGCATTAGGTTCATACTTTGTATTTATCCCTTGTATGTTGATACCTGTTTACATTAATAAACATTTAAAGGCACAATATGTAGTTTTTCGCCGCTAGACGTCGCCTATTCAAAACAAAGGCGTAGCTTGATGACGCAGAGATTGAGCGCGGATTCATGGGAGATGTCGTCTTCACCTCACAGTCGGTGGAAAAGAATCGGGACGAGGCAGAAATCATGTTCATGGATGAGATTTTTAACGTTCCTGTAGTATGAAGCAGAGCAGGGCCGAGTGTTGTGGGAGCGCAATGAGGCCGCTGGAGCGATTGCTAATGAGAGACGAGCGCGACACACGGCTGGAGAGCAGTGGAGCTTTTATTATGCCATAATCGCCACTTCCGACAGAGATGGAGACAGACAGAGAAGCGTGATTCGTCACACCAGAGAACATGTCTCCACCGCTCTAGAGTCCAGTGGCGGCGTGCTTTACACCACTGCATCCGACGCTTTGCATTGCACTTGGTGATCTAAGGCTTGGATGCAGCTGCTCGGCCATGGAAACCCATTCCATGAAGCTATCTACGCACTGTTTTTGAGCTAATCTGAAGGCCACACGAAGTTTGGAGGTCTGTAGCTATTGACTCAGCAGAAAGTTGGTGACTTCTGCGCACTGTGCACCTCAGCATGCGCTGACCTTGCTCTGTGATATTAAGTGGTCTACCACTTCGTGGCTGAGTTGCTGTTGTTCCCAATTGCTTCCACTTTGTTATAATACCACTAACAGTTGACCGTGGAATATTTAGAAGTGAGGAAATTTCACGAATGGACTTATTGCACAGGTGGCAACCGATCACGGTACCACACTTGAATTCACTGAGCTCCTGAGAGTGACCCATTCTTTCACAAATGTTTGTAGAAGCAGTCTCCATGCCTAGGTGCTTGATTTTATACATCTGTGGCCATGGAAGTGATTGGAACACCTGAATTCAATGATTTGGAGTAGTGTCCCAATACTTTTGTCAATATAGTGTATATATGAATGAATATATTTCAATATGAGTAAAATGGACTAAAATGAATGATAACAATATAATATTGACTAAATACAATTGTTTTGTCAAAATAAAAAGAATGAACTATGTGTCAAGAGTCAAAACCACAAAATAACTGCAACTGCATTATGTAACATACTAGTCTATATAAAAGCACAGCTTTCATTCCCAAGGCCCAACACAGTTTGCATTAACTTCATTCACTGAGCTTTCATTTAACACAGTGACCATTGTCAGAGCCCTGTTTCCTCACTCCTCTAATCTTTCCATGATCCTTTCTGATGTTTTTCCCTGTATCTTTAATCTAATTCACCACGTGTTGTGATTATTCTAAGCAGCAGTTGAAAATCTGAAGTCGAGGAAGGCGGGATCAAAGAACACTGTTTCTCAAATGAGATAGACCTAAAATAAAGCACCCAGGTCATAAATGAACATTAGGCAATTGCATAACAAGGACATATCCTAGTCTCAAGGACAGTGTCCTTTTGGTACCGCAGGCTTTCCCTGATGGATCATGAGTTTTCTGAAAATATACAGGCACAGGAGTGATTTTTTGAGAATCTTTTTCACATTTTAAGGTCTGTCAATTTCAAAGACAAGCCTGAGAATGATTATTTTCTTAAGAGAAAAAGTTCAAGTTCTAGAAAGAATTTCCATCCAAACATATTTCCTATTTCTTCCAAACCCCATACGATCCAGATCGCCTCCTTCTAACTTAGATTACCTGTAGAATGCAACAGACCCCCTAAGGTGAGATGCGAGTTCAAAGCACCTTTTATAAACATTGAAGGCTAAAATATCATTGCTGTCCTGCTGACACTGACCTCCCAAGCTGGTGGTCTTAACCTCTGAATTGGCTCACCGCAATAGTTTTCACCACACACCGGTGCGCTTAATGAAAGTATGAGTGGAGGAATGCTTTCATAACCCCACAACCTGAGGGAGGAATATAACATGCTTTCAGCATATGCAGGAAAGCCTTTAGTTAATTCATCCACAAACACATCTAGATGTCACTGCAGCATGCAGATTTTCCTGCTATACCACACATCTAAAAACAAAGACACAAACAGTAAACAAAGAATCAAAATCAAGGGCTCAACACAAAAAAAGATAGCCAAATTAGGCCAGCGCTACATTTTTTGGAATATACATGCATTTGTATTCCTTGCAAACATAAACATTTGGTTTTCTGTGACAGCACCATTTTCTGTCACAGTTTGACAGTTTTTTCTTAAATTGTCAGCTAGGTAAAATGATCTGAGCACTGTCCGGAAGAATGAGTTAAAAATGCCATCATTTTCAGTCAAGTGTTTAAGAATTTATGGCTGAAAACTTTTTTTAAAAAGACAATTTATGCGCAAAAAATTATATATATTAAATGCAACATAAATTATAAATCTAATTAGAATTTTTGTATGTTAGGGAATATGACAATGCTGTTTTTCGAGCTCTGCTAATATCTCTAATTGCTAATGTAGCCATGCATACACAGTGCCGAGTGAGGTAGTCTAATATTCATTATGTTCATGACTATCAAGAAAAAGCACCATAAAAGAACCATAAAAGCAGTCCATTTGACTTTGTGAGCTGTATATTCCAAGTATTCAATGCACCGTACAATAGCTATGTATGAGTAACAGAACTAAATTCAAGTCATTACTCATGGAAAATCCAATCTTGTGACTTCAGAAAACTGCAATACAGCATAGAAGTCATATCAATTACTTTTATTATTATAATTTATAATTTTCTCTTTTTGTATTTCATGACAAACACAGTATACAGATTTGAAACGACAAATCAGAACCAACTGTACCTTCTCAGTTTATAAAGTGGAGCTCTGAGACCACCACAAAAGCTCCATGGCTAACTTCCTCTTTGAAACTAGCAGTTGTATCATGCATTCTTTGGGGAACAACTCTAGTGTGTGATGCACAGATTTCAAAAGGCTCTGCTGCCATTGTTATGTTCATCACGTCAGACAGACAGCAAAGAGCCTACATGAGACAAAGCGAGTCAAGAAAGAAATCATCATGCTCTGCTCTGCTCGTATAAGAGGCCACTCAATAAAAACAGGCTTTTCTTAGACATTCAATGACAAGATGTTGTTGTTTTTACTCTTTTTTTTTTGTTTTTACTCTGTTGATATTTACAAGCTACTAAATCTTGATGTTGTGTTGTCATTGTTACATGCCCTTATAGACTAATCTTTTGTTAGATGAAACATTTTGTTCCTGTTAAATGTGAATAACTGAAACAGTACTGCTGGATGAACAGACTAACACCCTTTTTAAAGGAATCTGCCCAGTGTGAAATCAACCTACAATGGCGCCAACATTGTTAGTCTGACTAGATCTGACAAATCTAACAGACAGACTGTGAAAACATTGGCACCAGTTGAGGAGCTCAGACTAGCGGTATGATGTCTATCTCTTTTGACTTTCATCTGTCGAGTGGTTGTCTTAGTGACCCTTTTGAGTTTGATTGCATCCAGCATGTTGGCCTTCATCCTGTCTAAGAAAAAACTTCACAAACTGTGCAAATGGCCTGCGCTATCTGCAATTTAAAAGTCAATTTTGCACCCATAAAATCAACTCATCACCATCACTGACAAACCTCAATGATCCTGTCATGAACATGCAGTCCGGCCTTGTCAGCTGCTCCGTTTTCCACTATCTTGGATATGTAGATCCCATCACTGAAATCTTCATGCTCCTCTGGTTCCTTAGATAGAAGCAAATGTTGAAAATTAGACCAGCTAAAGGGGTACTTCACCGCTGGCAAAATGGGTATTCAATAAAACTTAGCTCCCTATACAGTAGAAAAGCGAAAACATTTTTGAAATCTATGCTACCTGACTAGAGAAAACAGAAAAAAAGCTGTTGTCTTCCCTTTTGCCAAATAGGTAGGAAAACTTCAACACCCATAATGCACTGGGCATGTTGCTGTCCACTCCCACCAGTCTGCTATGGGTACTTTTGACCAGAGTCAAATACCACCTAGTCTCGCATAGCTAGACCCTCAGACTGACGGTAGAAGGTCTGGACTCTTTGAGAGGCTACTCACTGCAGAGCCACCGCAAACAATACAATACTTTGTAACAATACAAAGCGGGTTGAGTTACAATTTTTTTTAATAGCTTCAATTTAATTTGCATGTCAATTCAAGAAATCAATGTATTGTAGATATTCTTTCCTTTACGATAGTGGTTCTCAATCAGGGGCCGGGACCCACTAGGGGGGGCTCCGAAAATTGCCATAGAATAACTTAAAATTATTTAAATTTTAAAATTATTAATATATTTAATAAAATCTAGTTCTTGTCTAAACTATTAATGATAAAACTGTCAATAACTTTTAAATCAATAAATAATTGAAAAAATAGCTATTTTTTTACAGTTCTTGAAACTTCTGGAATCACAAAATGAATTGTGATTCATTCATTTAATATATTAATACTCAGTTTCTGTTAATAAAGAAGTTCGAAAACAAGCAGCTTTGCCATCATTACATAATTACAGCAGAAATAACAGAAATATAGGGGGAGGATTCAAATATTGGCCTTCGAAGCCAAGCAAAACAAAAGAAAAAATGAGTTTAATTGGAATGTCAAGAAATTGAAATTTTTATGAATAATGCAACACAATTTAACAGTTACAGTTTAACAGAAGACTTTAATTAGTCCAACAAGATGTTCAAGGATTTTTCTGTTTTTATCTTGTATACTCCCCTTCATGTTGTTTGGGTCCGTAAATTAGAGCATTCTGGGAATTAAATTAAAAAGTAAAGGCATTCAATAAAATTCTGAATGGAGCATGAGCCTGACTCAAGCGCACACTGTCTATGCATAAATGTATGTACAGCAAAGATAAACTTGCATGGAAAAAAGGTTAACTATGACTGTCCATTAAGAGGGAACAGGTGGTAAACAGCCTGTGGTGATTCTCCACTAGATTAGAGAAGAAAGAGTGATATGAGTGAAAGCCAAACCCACAGCTTGCTTTCTCCTCTCCACTTGGACACAATCTATGTGAGAATTTAATGGCTCCCACGCTCGCATTTCACACAGTGTACTCGAGAGAAATGTGTGGAGCTCAAATAGTGCAATCTGCAATTATCTTTTTACATGTGGCTTAGTTGCTGATTTTGTTTTTCTTTCTTACAGTGGGTTGGTTGAGTTAGAAATGACTGCAAAAAAAGGCTAAAAGACGAACTAACCCACTTTACATGCATTTCATAGCATTATCTTTTTATTTTATTTAGTTATTTATATAGAGTATATGTAAGGAATAATTGACGACGGGCCGTTGAATTATTAGAAAAAAAATGTACACCCGAGGTGGTAATGTGGTCACGGCACAAAGCAGAGTATGTGTGTATGTGTGTATATCAGGATCGCAAGCTGTCTGAGGCATCTTTTATGACATTTTTCACTTTTTTTGCCTGTAGCTCGAAATTATCCCGTGCGCATTCCGACTCCTTTTGCCTGCACGGGTCACATATTTATTTGCTTGTTCAGTGTCATTGTGGGTTCTTGGATCTTTTGCTGTGGTCGGCTGTAAATACATTTGAAATAACTGAAATCATTTGGCGAAGTGATATGGAACTGTAATGCGGTCAAGACTGCCTGGAACTACTTTAGCCATGCGTTTCCCTGAAAATATTTGCACACCTTAGTTCGCCAACCAATCAGATTCAAGCATTCAACAGCCCCGTAGTATAAATAAGTAATGTACATTTCAGAACTTTCTTTTTTTGTGTTTGACAGCGCCTGGGCCCCATTCATTTCCATTGTATGGAAACAAGCAGCATGGACATTTGCTAAATATCTGCTTATATGTTCCACAGAATAAAGAAAATGACGATTAAAAACTACATTATACATGGTAGTTCTTTGCATTGTAAGCTTACACACCTCACACAATCTTCCTCCGATGATACTGAATCCAAGAGATCCCGATGTTCTGTGGAGGGTGACTTTGAGGCTCCTTGTATCTTCTCCCTGGGATAGAGGGATAGGACAGAAAGGAGAAAATAAATATTTCAGCAACAGATTGCTCCAGCAGGTTTCAACACAGCTTCACTGACCATACTAACCATCTCTCCCCTAAGAAGCGGGGCTCTCTCCATTAGTTACCCAATGAAACGGCGAAGCCACATGAGATTCAGGGTATTTTCATATATCAAGCAGTGAAGACAGATCACACCCCCAAAGACACCTGGCAAAATCACAGTTAAGGTACTATAAATATCTAAAGATAATTTATGAACACATGGCCAGGTGTATACCACACTCACGACACAGTGAAGTGTGTGCAGAAGAAGTTACAGAGGAATTAAACAACACCTTTTTCCTTCAGATCAGGACAAAACATAAAAATATCTGGTAGTTTTATGGCTGGTAGGAGATATGTTTTAGCAGCAGGTGTGGAAAAAGGTTTATTTTGTACTGTAGCTATTGCTAAACCTTTTTTTTGATTGCATATTTGTTAAGTAGAAGGGTAAAATACAGTTAAGTTAAATCCATATTTGTAATACTGCTTTATGACAGACATCAAAATGTCTCGACAGCTGTGTTTGATCAGCTGTCATGAAGTAGATGTGCCCGAGTGAAAATCAAGGCAAGGCCTGTGACTTTTCAAGAATGACAGACTTAAGATAGCCTTAAAATATCTGAACTTAAGTGAGTTGTCTATCAAACATTCCTAGCAGTGGCATCCCCTGCTGAAATCAGCAGCTGCAGGCGGAAATCTGTCACAATGAGTGAGACAAACATCATGAGCTCTTGATTAGAGTCTGACTCAACCACAGGAGCCGAGAGAACAAGAACATACTCTTTTGTTAACGTATTATGTCCCTGAAGTCCACAAGACATGCCTCCTGTCAACTCAATTAGACTTATGTCTTAAGTGTGTTGGTTTCACAGACTATCCACTCAGATTGCTTGCATAAAATGAGAGACACCGTAATTATGCAAAAGCATCTAAATACAGAATGAAGACGTTCAAGTTTTGTTTCTCTTGTTCAGATCTAGATCATTCAAGTGTGAATGCTTTAAACTGACATGAAAATGAACTGAAAATGAACTGACAATGCTGGCTTTTTGGCAGTGAAGTGTTTTTAGTGAAGGGAGAGTCTTGAGAGAAGACAACTTCCAGAAGTTGTTTAGTAGTAGAATCTTCAGTAGAATCTTACTATATACTGTACATTCTAAATAATAGGGGTGGGAATCACAGGGTACCTCACGATATGATACACTACAATATGATACGATACCGATAATATCACAATTCTGCGATAATCAATACATTGCTAGACAATCATATAATGATACATCACGATATCTGTCTAACTATGAAAACAAAATGCCCGTGAACAGGGTTGCCAACTTTTAAGTTCAGGTTGGAGTGAGATTTTTTTTTTGTGGGGGTGGGGGGTGATTGGCACAAATATCGATTTCGATCTTGATTCAGTATCAATTCATATGTATATAGCCTACTGTACATATAAGGAAAAATACGTTTGCCATTTTAGCACTATTAAAAACTTTTCTTGGGTTAAATTATATTTGCTCGCCTTCATTAATATTCACGTGTGTGTTTATACACTCACCTAAAGGATTATTAGGAACACCATACTAATACTGTGCTTGACCCCCTTTCGCCTTCAGAACTGCCTTAATTCTACGTGACATTGATTCAACAAGGTGCTGAAAGCATTCTTTAGAAATGTTGGCCCATACTGATAGGATAGCATCTTGCAGTTGATGGAGATTTGTGGGATGCACATCCAGGGCACGAAGCTCCCGTTCCACCACATCCCAAAGATGCTCTATTGGGTTGAGATCTGGTGACTGTGGGGGCCATTTTAGTACAGTGAACTCATTGTCATGTTCAAGAAACCAATTTGAAATGATTCGAGCTTTGTGACATGGTGCATTATCCTGCTGGAAGTAGCCATCAGAGGATGGGTACATGGTGGTCATAAAGGGATGGACATGGTCAGAAACAATGCTCAGGTAGGCCGTGGCATTTAAACGATGCCCAGTTGGCACTAAGGGGCCTAAAGTGTGCCAAGAAAACATCCCCCACACCATTACACCACCACCACCAGCCTGCACAGTGGTAACAAGGCATGATGGATCCATGTTCTCATTCTGTTTACGCCAAATTCTGACTCTACCATCTGAATGTCTCAACAGAAATCGAGACTCATCAGACCAGGCAACATTTTTCCAGTCTTCAACTGTCCAATTTTAGTGAGCTCGTGCAAATTGTAGCCTCTTTTTCCTATTTGTAGTGGAGATGAGTGGTACCCGGTGGGGTCTTCTGCTGTTGTAGCCCATCCACCTCAAGGTTGTGCGTGTTGTGGCTTCACAAATGCTTTGCTGCATACCTCGGTTGTAACGAGTGGTTATTTCAGTCAAAGTTGCTCTTCTATCAGCTTGAATCAGTCGGCCCATTCTCCTCTGACCTCTAGCATCAACAAGGCATTTTCGCCCACAGGACTGCCGCATACTGGATGTTTTTCCCTTTTCACACCATTCTTTGTAAACTCTAGAAATGGTTGTGCGTGAAAATCCCAGTAACTGAGCAGATTGTGAAATACTCAGACCGGCCCGTCTGGCACCAACAACCATGCCACGCTCAAAATTGCTTAAATCACCTTTCTTTCCCATTCTGACATTCAGTTTGGAGTTCAGGAGATTGTCTTGACCAGGACCACACCCCTAAATGCATTGAAGCAACTGCCATGTGATTGGTTGATTAGATAATTGCATTAATGAGAAATTGAATAGGTGTTCCTAATAATCTTTAGGTGAGTGTATAAGTATCATTAAAAATATTAGGATGTAAGTTATTAACGTTTTAAAATTTCACCTTTAAAGAAATCTAGTGTTTGATCATGTCTAAATATTTATTCAAATGTCAAACCTAAAAATAAGCAAGCAGTTATGATCTGCAATACTTTTTTGAGCAACTAGACTAAATGTATATTTATTAAAGAGCCATACAGGCACCTAGTGGGTAATGGCATTACAAATTAAAATTGCCACAAAATGACTCTAATTTGCCTCTTTGCATCGGAATTCTCTATTTTAACCTTAATTACTACACTAATTGTAATCTAAATAATAAAAATATTTTTAAAAAATTTATTTTAAGTGGTCATTAATGGACCATAATTATTGCACAAATAGTATTTAGTACCAAAAGATCTCCTCAAAATATTCAATAGCTAAATATTATTGAACTAAAATACAGAACATTTATTTAATTGAAAAATAGTTAAGGTGTATGGTCACATTTGACCACCAATGAGTATGAGTGTGACCAATTAGTAAGGAATACCTGAGGGCTAAATACAAGAAAAACATTAACGTTAATGTTAACAATGTTGCATCTCCATCACTCTCCAGAATAAAATGATACTGTAAATGTGGTTGACGTAATAATCAATGCACGCTATGCTGTACTGGTTACCAAAAAATTGCTGCAAATACCTGTATAGTGAAACTGTTGTATATCCGCTTAAGCCATTCAAATGGATTAACAGCGCTGGTTTGTTTAGAACTATTGAGAGCTCCATGGACCACGTGACCGCGCGCGCCACCGCGAGATGAAAGCATGTCCCAACTCTGTTTTTCAACGGTTCTGGCTTCAAATGTTATGCCACATTAAGTGCGCCAAAACGGTATTTATTGTTTGAGTTTCGTATTAAAACTTTACAAAATTTAAAAGCTTAGACTGTTTCATATCAAAAGCAGGTTTGGCAATTTGGCGTGAGATTTACTCGGGCAGATTGAGAGCGTGAGACAGAGCCTGAAAGCGTGTGTCTCACGCAAAACTGCCGTGAAAAAGGTTAAAGGGTTAGTTCACCCAAAAATGAAAATTCTGTCATTAATTACTCACCCTCATGTCATTCCAAACCCGTAAGACCTTCGTTCATGTTCGGAACACAAATTAAGATATTTTTGATGAAATCCATGAGCTCTCTGACCCCACATAGACAGCTATTTAATTACCACTTTCAAGGTCCAGAAAGGTAGTAAAGACATTGTTAAAATAGTCCATGTGACTACAGTGGTTCAACCTTAATGTTAATGTTATGAAGCGACGAGAATACTTTTTATGCGCAAAAGACAAACAAAAATAACGACTTTATTCAACAATTACACTACGTCAACAGTGTAAGAGTCTGACACAGACGAGAAGAGATTGTTGAATAAAGTAGTTATTTTTGTTTGGAAAACTAACCCTTTAAGTTTTCCAGACTTTGGACTTAAACGTGGCTGGGGCATCTATTATTTTACTCACACTGCTATCCGCCATCCCGTTAAAAACCTCTTTTTATTAGGCTAGTTAACTTATTTTCACGTTTCCCTCATTCATGTGTTGAGCGCCACCTCGAGGAGCCATGAAGTAGCGACGCTGGGAGCAGGGAAATCTATTTAGAGCGCCATATTTTATTAAATAAAATAACAATATTTGGCTCCAGCGTATCGATTCTTGTATCGCACAGAGAAGGACAACAATATTTTGCCCTATCGATATTTTGTCCCACCCCTAGTAAATAACGTGTGTAATTTTTACAGGGGAAAAAATGCAGAAAAGAAGTCCCTATGTGACATATCCCATGTGATTATATTTTATATAAATAGCTTTTTCTCATTTTTGCTATCAATTTAGTTAATATTTATTGCATTATTTTAGTATTGTGTGTTACTCTAATGGTCTTTAGTCTTTGTAGTATTGAGTATTGGTCATGTTTTATGGACAGGCCAATGACGATGAACTGATTCGCACAGATGGCTTTCTATTGTACCATCAATTTAATTATGTTGGTTATCAGTATATTTTAAGGTAAAATGCAGATTTTGGTATGCTAATATTATATAACTTCATGAAACATGCGGCCATGCGTTATAAGATATACAGGCCACAATATGCCATCCCATACTACCTGAAAATATATAGAATATATAAAATATAGAATATTTTTGTTGTAGCTCTTGGGTGAATGAGTGAATGCAATAAAACTACTTGAGGCTAATGTGTTAATAATATAATGAATAAGAACTTTATACAATATATTAAAGGAATAGTTTACCCAAAAATGAAAATTATCCCATAATTTACTCACCCTCAAGCCATCCTATAGGTGTATATGAGACAGACGAACACAACCAAAGTTATATTAAATGATATCCTGGCTCTTCCCAGCTTTGTAATGGCATTGAATAGTGCCCGAGTTTTGAAGTTCCAAAAAGTTCTTCCATCCATCATAAAAGTAATCCATACGACTCCAATGGGTTAATAAATGCCTTCTGAAGCGAAGCGATGGGTTTTTGTAAGAAAAATATCCACATATATATATATATATATGAATAGAATAGAATAAATGCCTCTCGCGAAAAGCATGTAAGTTGTAATCTTGTGAACGTGTGTACGGCAGTTGCCGGAAACCAAAGTTTTAAATATGGATATTATTCTTACAAACACACTTCGCTTCAGAAGGCATTTATTAACCCACTGGAGTCGAATGGATTACTTTTATGATGGATGGGTGCACTTTTGAAACTTCAAAAACTCGGGCTCTATTAAATGCCATTAAGAAGAGCCAGGATATTATTTAATATAACTCAGATTGTGTTCGGCTGAAAGAAGAAAGTCATATACACCTAGGAGTAAATTATGGGATAATTTTCATTTTGGGGTGAACTATCCCTTTAACTGCAATTTCTATCAGCCTTAGTTTGGAAATACATTTGTTTTCAGAAATTATATGAAAGCCTTTAACTAGTCTACAATACTGTACATGTTGTAAATCCAAATAAGGCTTTTTATTTGAGACAATATTCCATATTTCAAAAGAAATACTCTTTTCTTTGTTTTCCTCAAAACATTAAAAGGCCTTGTCATCAGTTTCCAGTTTCCAAAAATTCATCTGCACTTGCCTCACCGTCGAAATGTTCACATCATGTTATGACAATATCTTTGTTTTCATCCACTTAACTTGTCACACAAGTTTCATATACTCGTTTTTATTAGTAAAGTTTCAGCTTGATCCGTAATTAAATTCAAAGCGAAAATGTAATGAACTTAACAGCAGGTTTTCACTTTGATTTGACTTACAAATTTAAACAGTGTTGTTCACTCCATATCATGATATACTGACCTTGTCGAGAGGCATCCATGTGTTCGACAGCGCGTCAATCCTGCTCTTGTACTCGGTGATTTTCTTCTGAAATGTGAGCGCTGTGATGTGCAGCTCGCAGTGGAGTGCGGAGAGTTTGGAGAGGAGACACCTCTCTCTCTTACTGAAGCTCAGGGACTGACGCTTCAGCTCTTTCTCCAGACTCAGCACTTTGGTTTGGAGGAGACCGCTGTCTGTCTTAAGTGCTTGGAGACAGTTGTGGTCCTCCGACCTCTCCTTGAGGGCCAGTCCACATCCATCCTTACAGACCTCCACCGCCCTGTGCTCGCATCGCTCCCGCATATGTGAAGCCACGTCCTTCAGGTTGAGCACCGCGTCGCATCCTTCATTCCTGCATCTGACCGGAGAGAAGTCGCACATCCCCGCGTGCTCTGAAAGATGCTGGAGCTTCATCACCTGGTTGCAGCCTCGTTCACGGTGGTCGCATTTGATGTCCAGCTTGAGAATGAGATTTTTTAGGGGCAGGACGTGGTTCAGCTCTTTGGTGGTGATCTTTTGGCATAGGACAGGGCAGCTGCTGACTTTGGAGAGCCACTGTAGCGCGCACGCGGCGCAGAAGACATGTCCGCACGGAGTGCTGAGAGGATCCTCTAAAACTTTCACACACAGTTTACAGATTAACTCCGGGTCCACAGGACCCTCAAAACGGTCTAAATCAAAGCCCATAATCTTGACGTGACGTACGGGAACGACTCCGAAACAGGGAAAGAGCTGTCTTCTCAGTTTCCACGCTGATGAAATGAGTGAATAAACTACTGGTTTCACTCAGGACTAGGCGCGAGCTACCGTAAACACTCAACGAGCAGAGCAGTGTGCGCGTGCGCGCGTGGATGAGCGCTCAATTAAAGAATACAGAATACAGGAACTATGATACATTATCTTGAAATAGAAATCTTTATAATGTTATAAATGATTATACTGTCACTTTTGATTAATGTGTCCTTGCTGAATAAAAGTATTACTTTCTTAAAATAAAATCTCCCAAGAATTCTCTTATACTCACCAAGTCTGCATTTATTTGATCAAAGATACAGTAAAAACAGTAATATTGTGAAATATTATGGCAATTTAAAATAACGTTTTAACTGTTGTCTTCAGTGACTCATGATCCATCAGAAATCATTCTAATGATGATTTGGTGCTCATTTCTTATCATTGTCAATGGTGAAAACAGTTGTGCTGCTTAATATGGAAACTACAAATATTTTTTTTCAGGATTCTTTGAGGAATAGAAAGCACAATAGAACGGCATTTATTTGAAATATAAATCTTTTAACATTATAAATGTCTTTGTCACTTTTGATCAATTTAATGTGTCCCTACTCAATAAAAGTTCTTAAAATAAAATCTTACTGACCCAAAAGTTTCGAATATGAAAAAATAAATATTAAGACAAAAAGTGTTTGCCTTGTGTATTTAGAGTTTTTTTTCCCAGTTGATTAATAACATTTATGACGTTTGTCATAAAGAGAAATATAAGAAGTAAAAGAAAAAGAATTAGATGTGAGGGTTAAGTCTTCTCGATGCTTCTTCTTCCTGTTTCAAAGTAAATGAGGAAGTGCTATTTTTCTCCCCAAACCATTTCACTAGAAATCCCACCCTGCATTTTTTTTTTATTGGTAAAGTTTACAGTGACGTGTAGGTTTAAGGATCAGTGTTTGGTGTAGGCAATCAGTACTGATTGACATGACCAATAAAATTTCAAGAATAGGCTGCAGGGCGGAGTTTCCGCTGAACTAGGCTGTGTCCGAAATCGCCCCATACCCTTAAATAGGGCACTATTTGAGGGGACATCGATTTTTAGCGGTGTCTGAAACCATATGGATGTTATTGAGTGCACTCATTCAATCCCACAATGCACCGCAACAAATGTACAACTGATGTACGCTCAACCATAGATATGTATACGTATATATATATATATCTATGCGCTCAACGGCTAGAGAATACTCATAATGCACTGTGAAAGCGTCTCGCCAGAAGATGGCGCCCACAGCTGAATCATTCATCCATCCATTTTCCAAACCGCACTGGTCCAGCGTAATATCATACAGGTAGATTCCTTTTTAATTGATTATTAAATAGTTTAGTACGGTTATACATGCTAGTTTCCATGACAGAGTTCAAGATAAATCTTTCATTACTACTGGAGCTGCTACGTTTTAAATAATAATTAAACAGCAAGCACAAACTATGCAAAAACGGCAGCTCTTCCGGCGCACTCAAGTGTCCAAATTCACTCACTCATTTTCATTCACTCCTTCAAGTGGACTACATTAGTGGAGTAATGTAGGGAATAGTGAATGAGGGTATAGGGGGCGATTTCGAACACAGCACTGGTTTGGGAAAAAAATCATGCTAATGAGAATGTGACGTATTTGGACATGGGCGTGGCTTCTGACGTCACACTTGGATGTGGGCCTACGCTTCCCTGCAGTTTTGTTTACAGATCACATAGTGTAAAGTTACATAGTGTTCCTTTAAGCCAGCTGGACATTGTTAAGCTGGAAGTTTGTAGCCCGCTGTGGGAGCTCGTGGGAGCTCATGTCAGCAATGCACTGCTTCTTATCAGGCCTGCATTTCTAAAGCATCAGCACTTGTCTGATCCCCCTTGTGTAGATACAGCAATGTTAATATATTTCCCAGCACAGGGTCAAATGGCAGAAAAAGTGTTTGTGAGAGGCTGCCTTATCAAACTCCTGAAGATTGGGAGGTAAATCTTCAGCGTCTTACATGACAGCTGGCTGTTTTTGCTGGAGGAAAAGGAAGATGGAAGAGTGTGTAATAATTAAAGACTATCTGTTAGGCATACGCTATGAGGAATAACAACGCTATTCATTAACATCTCGTTATTTTTTCAGCACCTAATTAAAGGGGAGGTAAAGGGCACTGTTTAAAGGCAGTGTGGGTAAACAGCATTTATCTCAACCTATTAGGTTTATGTGATTCTCTGACAGGCCATTTGACAGTTCACCTTGTAAATGAACGAAACTGAAGTCAAAACACACCTCTGGATCTTCATAGTTATGATGTGTTCTGCATAGTTATGATGATGTCTATTGGAACGATTCATAAAAAAGGCAAGGTTGGGCAAAGCAAACATTCACACCATAAAGAAGGTGCCTGTCATGGCTCATTCAACACAAGTGCTGATAAGAAATCATTAATGTGTCCCAAAACACAAGCAAAAAGCTGAACAATCAAAAAATGTTAAATTATGTGAATATATTCTGGTCTAGCATTAAAAGAAATTAACTGTTAAAAAAAAAAATAATGGCCATTTTTTTCATATTTGCTTGATCTAAATTGCTTAAAAAGCTAGTGCAGAGACCGCAGATGTTTTGCTTCGTGTTCTCATGTTGTTATCAGCACTTGTGCTGAATGAAGTTTAGGCAAAGATGACAAATCAACTGACAACAGACCACATCTGACAGCTAATAGTGAAAATTAACAGCCATTGTTTGCATGAAGCCTGCATGACAGGATAGACAAAAAAGGAAACATCTAACAACTTAAATTGTGTGAACTGTCACTTCATTAGTGTGATTTAATGCCTTAAAGCTCAAAATTTTTTAATTCTGTCATCATTTTCTCACCCTCAAGTTTCAAACCCATCTGTGTTTTTTATTCTCTGAAAAAAAAAAGAAAAAAGAAAGTTTTAAAGAAAGTTCACGCTGCACTTTTCTATATGAAAGTGGATTTTGTGTCCTACCCAGCAAACACAAAACGTTCCCCTAACGTTTGGTTCCCATTTAGTTATTTTTTGGGAACCAAATAAGAATCTTCTAGGAATTTTCTCTGTTAGTTCTTATTTTGCAACCTAAAGAGAACCTTCCCTGTAGGTTATTTAGGATTTATAGGTCTGTGTGGGTCCTAACGCCCCATTATAGTGATGGGAACACTATACTGTAACAAGCACTGTCCTTCGGATGAGCTGTAAAACCGAGGTCCTGTTCAGATGTATGCTGAAGATTAAAAATCCCAGGATGTCCTTCGGAAAAAGAGTAGGCGTTTAACCCCGGCATCCTGGCCAAATTTGCCCATTGGCTTCTGTCCATCATGGCCTCCTAATCATCCCTATATACTGATTGGCTTCATTACTCGGTCTCCTCTCCACCATTAAGCTGGTGTGTGGTGGGTGTTCTGGCGCAATATGGCTACCGTCGCATCATCCAGGTGGATGCTGCACATTGGTGGTGGTTGAGGAGATTCCCCCTTCCATGTAAAGCGCTTTGAGGACCCAGAAAAGCGCTATATAAATGTAACAAAATAGAATTATTATTTATTTAGAGAACCTTTCCAGAACATTCCCTGCAGGCTATTTTTAGGTTTTATTTTTTATAACCTAAAGAGAACCTTCCCAGAATGTTCCCTGCAGATTCTTTATTTGATAACTTAAAGAGAATCATCCCAGAATGTTTCCTGCATGTTATTTGGTAACCTAATAAATTGTGCCATCTCCCCGAAATTAGTTTTTGCTGGGTGGGATGTCTGTAAATATGATGTTAATAGAACGTTAAGTGAACATTTTGGGAACGTTACAGGAAGGTTAGGGGAACGTTTTGCAAAGCTAAAAAAACATTCTATTTCCGTAACAAAACGTTACAAATACATGCTTTAGGAATGTTCCCAGAACGTTCTGGGAATCAAAAATTGTTCTCTTAAACGAACATGTAATGCTGTTCTGTATAATGCCATTATTAAAATGACACATGTAACATGAATACAGAGATACAAGCAGTCAAGGAGAGATTCTTGCCACAGGCTAATTTGGCAACCTATCTGCATCTGCAAGAGGAAACAGCTGCTGAATTATTGTGTGACCTGATGACTCACGCGCTGTTACCACACATTAAAATCCTCTGCCTTGAATTACAGCCAAACCAATATATCCATCACATCCACAGGCAGTCACTCACTCATGGCCGATGCTTTGTGTGAAATGACAAAGACAGAGAAAGAATATGAATTTGTGTGTGAAAGGAGATTTTCTGATAGGCCTACTCTCTCTCTCTCTTTAAACTCCATTTCTCTGCAGATGAAAAACTGCTAACTGCATCTCTGGTTATCTGAAGCGCCTGGGCTTGATTTAGGTCTTATAGAGTTCTAGATCCAATTAGTTCCCTAAAGGCCCATTAGAATGAGTAAATCAAGCTAAAAATCTGCAGAGCTCACAGTGCACTTCTTAAATTAACAGTTTCAAATGCTTGAGGATGGTATTTTTTCTCTTAGGGCTCTTATCTCGGGTAATTTCTGCTCCTGATTACACAGCAAACTCTGACGATTAGCTACGCTGGGTGCTTGAATTAAAGCAAGATAACCAATTTTCCTGTCTTTCACAAAACACATGTAGAGGTCTCTAAAATACTGCTGATGAAATCATTTAAGTTCACCTTCAGAGCGCAAGTTGTCATGACTGACCTGAATTTTCGTGCAGTAGCGCCATCTATTGATGAGGCAACAGTAGGTGTAACTCTCATCATACACTCTGGGTGGCACTGTTTTGCTAAATATAAGCACCTACCTGCATGCATGCTGCAAAAAAATAATCTTTGCTTTGTTTTAATCCTACAGCAAATCATTGGCTCACATATCAAGACTCCACAGGCTTAGGAAACATGAAATCTATGCAGTGTTTTTTCTTAGTACACACGACAGTGACATCTTTGTATAATTCCACTGTTATTTATTCAACCAACTGTCCGTCTAGAGTTATGATTAAAATGTCAGCATGCAAAAGTTCTGCTTCAGTGAAATTTTCATCTCCATGACTTTTGCACTAAATGCAAAATCTTTCAAAATATTCAGACAAGATCATTTGTGTTGCTTGGTAGAACTACATTTAGTTTTGTAGACTGATTTAGCACTTAAAAGGGTGAAAAAGCAATGTTTCAAACATAACTGTAAATAGCACAGTAATACAATAATATACAGTAAATTCACATTTAAATGTGCATGATCTTTCATGAAACCTTGAGTGCTCAGACCAACTATAAAGCATCTCGTCCATGTCTCTTTGCTGTCTCATCCCTGTCTGGCTTTGAGAGCACGGCCAGACCTTCAGGTCACGAAGGATGATATTTTCAATGCAGACGCCTATCTTCACGAGCAATAAATCATGAAGTTTTAGCTTCACCGTAACGCATGTTGGAGCAGATTTCAAAAGTGTATTGATTTTTTTGGACGATGGCAGCACTGTCACGCTGTCATCCATTTGAGGTGGGACTGAAGTGTCAGGAAAAACAGAACCCCCCCCCCCAACACCCCCCCCCCCCCCAAAGAGGCGCCATTTCAAGATGAGACCTCTTGAAATGAAACCCATCATAGCATTTTTCTTGCTGAGGAGGTAATAGGATTTAACTGTTAACGCAGTTCACATTGCACTTTTTACATACAAGACCACACATGGACACTCAGACACCAAGTGTGATCAAAGTGAGAGCAGCTCATTTACCATAACCAAACCATGTTTGCTTGATGCTTGCCCTAATTTATGGTGGAAAATAGCATGCTTAAACCTCCTGTAATTGAGCTGATTAATCAGCCTGGGTTCAAATTTAGCTTCATTAAAAAGAACTAATCTACAAATAAGTATTTGATTAAACTAAAAACCTTCAAAATCCAGTGGTTGGCAAAAGAGAGGAGTGACTAACAGCACCCAGAGAGGTAATAATATGAATATGAACTGACTGAAGTGTTGTTAATTACAATAAGATAAATTGCTTGATATTTTTTTCCATTAAGGTAGATGTTTTTATAAGTAGGATTGCAAATTAGACCTTTCTAATTCACTGATGCCTGTTTAAAGAAATGATGATCACACTTTATATTAGGTGTTTTTATACTATGAACTTGCATTAAAAAAAAAATAAGTACGGTGTATTTATTGCGTTCATGTTGTATTGCAAAACACTTGTGCTGCCATTGAGGTGGGATACAGGTAAGGTTATGACAGGTTTGGTGGTTTGGGTAGGTTTAAGGGGTAAGGGAAGGGTCAGCAGTGTAATTATAGATGTAATTACAGAAATTAATTACAGATGTAAATACATGAAGGTATTTTTAAAACATTAGTACAATGTAAAAACATATGTCAATAAGTTGCAAATGGTTAATTTAAATGTTAGTATAGTAATTATTATAACTACTATAAAGTGGGACCAAATTGATTTCTTAATTTAATTTAAACATATTTTTTTCATTAAATTAATTACAATAGGCCTATATATAATACAATATAGCTACAAAATTATAACACACACACACACGTCTTCCGTCATGTTGAAATTACCGCAATTACCAGATGACAAGCTGGACATCTGTTGACAACACTATTAACGTCAATTTAAGTCAGTAGAGAAAACCAAAATACAGCAAGTAGGCTATTTGTTATTTATAAACTTATAGCCTATATATTCCTTATTTGTAATCTTATTGTTTATTTAACGGGAAATTAGATAGCTGTTTAACTCTCTGCTAGTCTATAGCTACATTAATTTTTGTATGTCTCTCATTTATTTTCAGATTAATCTAATTAAGATATTAATAATAGCCAATTATTGTATATATTAGACATAAATATGTAAGGAATAATTGACGACGGGCCGTTGAATTATTAGAAAAATAATGCACACCCAAAGTAGTAATGCGGCCAAGATGCGAAGCGGATGATGTATTTCAAGACATATGTTATGTTTTTGTCCTTAAAACGCTCTTGTGTGCAGGACTAATTTCTAATGACTAATCTCATCCCAAGCCTCCGTTGCTAATTCCAAAACATCATTTTAGAGCTAGTAACCCAGCAGGCACCGGACTTCAATGTAACGTCAGATTGACATTGGACCCTAACGTCGGACAGACATTGCATTTTGGTTGAAAATGAAAATCAAGTTGATGTCAGAACCCAAAATCTGATTGACGTCAATGTCCAACATTGGATAAACATTGCATTTTGGTTGTCAATCTGACGTTGGGTTTTGACGTCAACTCGATTTTCATTTTCAACCAAAATGTAACGTCTGTCCACTGTTCGAAGTTGACGTCAATCTGACGTTGGGTTCTTCTGACATCAACCCGATAAACGTTGCATTTTGGTTGAGAATGTCAATCTGACGTTGGGTTTTGACGTCAACCAGATTTTAATTTTCAACCAAAATGCAACGATTATCTAACGTTGGAGGTTCATGTCAATCTGACGTTGGGTTCTGACGCAACCCGATTTTCATTTTCAACCAAAATGCTACGTCTGTCCAAAGTTTGAGGTTGACATCAGTCTGATGTTGGGTTTTAAAGTCAAACCGATTTTCGCCAACCTCCAATGTTGGACAGACATGGCATTTTGGTTGAAAATTAAAATCGGGTTGACGTGAAGCGGATGATGTATTTCAAGACATCAGATTTTTGTCCTTAAAACGCTCTTGTGTGTAGGACTAATTTCTTACGCATCTAAACCCAGGCCTCCATTGCTAATTCCAAAACGTAATTTTAGAGCTAGTAAGGCTTAAGCCATTGATAGCACACTAATGCAGTTATTAATGCAGTTATTAGAGAGAGAGAGAGAGAGAGAGAGAGAGAGAGAGAGAGAGAGAGAGAGAGAGAGAGAGAGAGAGAGAGTTATCAAGTGTGTATGACATATTTACCTGAGTCTGTGCATCTCTCAACAGTGTTAGGCAGCAGAGTCTCTACAAATAACGAAGCTATCTAAGAACAGAGCCGTTATTACATCGCTAGTGAGAAATGTCTTGTAGATTTTAAATTGTTAAACTATTTTACTGATAAAATCGTCAGAGCAGCGCTGAAAACACGTTTCTGTGTGAGTATTTGTCCGTACTGTATGTGTGTGCGTTTGAGTGGGAGAGAGCGGGAGAAGTCCGTACATAATAAAACATAATTTTGTGGCAAAAAACATGGAAATAATTTGACGTTTTTGTCCTATTGTTTACTATATTTATTTGCTTGTTCAGTATTGTGGGTTTTTGGTTATTTTGCTGGTGTAGGCTGTAAAGACATTTCAAATAACTGAAATCATTTGGGCGAAGTGATATGGAACTGTAATGCGGTCAAGACCTGCCTAGAACTACTTTAGCCGTGCATTTCCCTGGAAATAATTGCACACCATAGAACGTTCGTAAACCAGTCAGAAAATAACTACTTAATCCAATTTTACTGCTGAAGCTGCTTCGATTGTAAATGTTTTCGCATGACGCTGCAGCTCGGAGCTCCTACAAGGTGTGATTACAAGTTCTACGAGGACGTGAATCTCGAAAGACGAATGCCGCGAATGCACCTCATTTGCAGAATCTGAAATACTACACATTTTAGAACTGTTTGTGCTGCTTTTCATAACTGTTAGTTGTTTTAGATTTGTCAAAATCTGTTTATAACCAATAAAAATGATAAATAATAATAATAATACAAATAAAATCTAATTTTCATTGTGTACTCTAGACCCACTGTAGGCTAGAGTGCCAGTACATTCAACACATGCACATGCTTCTAGGTTAATGCTAGGTTATAATGATGTGAAATTCGCCTGATTGAAGCTTCTTTATTTAGCTCAGTCAGCTCTGTTGATAAGTGAAAATGAAATGTAATTTTCTCTCCACTGTGTCCCGTCATTAACTTACTGTCAAGCTTACTTCGCCACCGCATGAATGAGCCCAGGAAGCATATAATAAAGATCCTGTAAGATGACTCAGATCTCAGGGAAATTTGGCAAGACTGCATAACTTGGATGTAATTTTTTTTAATTACAATATTGAATGATGAGAGCTGTATATTATTGGGTAAAATGTTGATTTTCATTTCCTAAGACATTTTCAGTCAAGCTGGTTTTGTGGTTTCAACTAAGTTAATAACACGCATTACTTTCTGTCGGCATGTCAAAAACATCCTACACCGTGGCCTAAGGTCAGGGTGCGACACGCAATAAAGTGACAGGCTTGATTTCTATTTTTTCTCTGGCTAGCTCAACCCACCGCAAAATTTCCTTGGTCAACAATTTGACTTAATTTCTTTCTGATTGGCTATGATTGTGTTACCTAGCGCAGTTCACATTCCTTTTGTCCTCGGAGGTGGGAAATTCCTATATGCCCCAGGAACTTTTTACTGGAACGTCCCCTCAAGTAGGATTTGCGACTGGGAAACTCGGAGGAAGTGCAACCCTTACAAAAAAAGTAGTTTATTCAAGTGTGCAATTATTAGTATACTTCTTTTAAACTAAAAATAATAAAGTATACTTTCAGTCTACTTTTTATGTACTTCTCAGAAATATAGACTACTTAAAATTACACTTTAATATACTTGACTTATACTGACAGAAAATTATATTTGGCCTATACTCAATCTTTTGACCGAGATATACTTAAAAGTATAAATAATTATTCTAAGTTGGCTTGTAGTTGTGTTTTCTCTTTTTATTGAGGAGCCTATTAAATACTTTTTTCCACATAGTCTAACATACTGTCTTATACATTATTTGAAAATATTGATTCATAAAGAAAACAGATAGCTAATTCTGAGCAAGCCTATGTGAATTTTTGTGTAGTCCACTCCTAGTTATAGGAATTTACTTAAAATCTGCTTAACTCTTTCCCCATCATTAGAATTTTCCGGCAGTCAATGTTTTCACTGTTATATGGTAGGGGGCGCTATTACACATCTTCTGAAAGAGTACAGAATCTCTGGATCAAAACACAGGAGAAGAAGAAGCAGAAACAAGAGATGGAAGGCATTGCTTATGCACATGTAAATTAACACAATCATCAGACATTAAATAGCATAGAAATCAAAACTGCCAAATGTTATCAAATGAAATGTCGACCCAGGAAGAGGTAACGTCTGAATTATCATTGTATTGATGCATTTTATGTTATTATTAATATCATTATATAGGGTATATAATGTATTTTAATATAGGTTATGCATTAGTTATATGCTATGTGTTAGTTGGACTAAAATTCCAGCAGGAATACATTTTTATTTTATGAAGGTACAAGCAAACCTGCCGCTGCTCCGATTGTATTGTTATTTTAGCAGAAGCAGGAGGTTCCTTCAACAGAAATAATACAGGAGCCTCTGTTATTGGCCCAGGTCTACATATGTTATTTAACAGTAAGGGCAATAATAATGTAATGACCAGAACAACGTCTTAGTTCAACACATGGCCTACATAAGCATTGCTACAGACTGTAGAAAAGAAGTGAAATGAAAATTCTCTGCAAGTGGCTAAAATAATAGGTCATATAGTAATAGTGCACTTTTATTGTAAATGTCACAGTTAAATAATTGGGGATTTACACACACTGACAAACAAAGAGTTGTTCATTATGTAACCATAGACACATTTTGTCAAAGTTATCAAAAGATACAGCGTAAAAACTCAAGGTAAAACAGATGCATATAACAAATATTCAATGGCTGTTGGCTCATGTGATAACTCTGGCAAATCAATGGCTTTAATCATATCAAACATAACACACAGCACAATCTATAAATTGATATAGATTACATTTTCAATCTCAGTTTAACTTTGTTTGACGCTGAAACATAATTTCCTGTCCATTTCTGTTATTGTGATCCAGTTAAAATGAATTCTTACAGTTTTAACGCTTTGACATGAAAATCAGGCAAATCATGAATATTCATGTATGCTCCGCCCAGTGCATCTGAATATCCCAGACACTGAATATTTCAGAACAATGGACAAATAATTGCTTTTACTGAATTGTTCTAGGTTAGGACACCTTGTAACATGTACTTAGACTTGAGTATTTGATTAATTCATGGACTCAACGCACCCATTGCTCTATGTTCAAAAAATTTTACTTCACTAGGAAACACTCTAAATCAATTGAGACTCTCCTGGTTTTTTAGATTAATATAGCTGATCTAACTTTCTTTTCCCATCCAATGTCCTTCTATTGGCCTTCACATAAAACCATCATTTCTGCTTCTGTGCCTGCAGGATAATCAATTATTTACTTCTCATCACCGTCTATTGTCCAAAACTGATCATCGCCATTACAGCATGCTGGGAAAAAATCTCATTAAACAGCTTTCTCATCAGCCAAAACATCATTCTGTCACCTGCCTGACTGGACCGTAGGCCGCGGAAAATTGGACACATTGCCACATTGAACCTATTTCTCCTAAATATTTGAGACTTCACCTCGCAGAACACCTTAATGGACAATTCATGGTCCGTCCTTCAGAGGTGAACCTGAGGCAAGGTGTTCTGGGTCCTTCTGTGCTGCAACGTCTGACTGAGGTAAGAAAATGCTATTGAGCTGCACTCTTAAAAATAAAGGTTCCGAAAGGATTTTTTTCTTTCCAGCAATAGGTGCTTTCACACTGAAGTTATAAGAAGTAGCCACCAGGGCGGTCCTCCGAGAACGAAATTTTCCCCTAGGGCCATTTTCCTGGTTGCATTTGCACCGCTAGTAGGAACTCTGAAGTGACGTCCAGCGAGGAGGAGCAAATGTAATTTGGTCCTAATGGGTGGAGCTAGAATATATAACCACACCGTAACCCTACCCACAACTCTATCCCTCCACCTCATTAGACATCCAGCGAGGAGAAGCGAATGTAATTTGGTCCTAATGGCTGGAGCTAGATATCTAACCACACCCTAACCCTACCCACAACTATATCCCTCCACCCCATTAGACATACAAAGAGGAGATGGATGTCATTTGACTCTGCAGCAAGTATCACTTGACGTTAGCTGTCACTTACGTCCTGGGGTCCGTTCTTCGTACGTCGCTAACTCAGTTAGCTGGATTTGATTGTTGACAATTTGGCATGATCTTGGATTGTTTAGTTCTTCGAAGCTCATCCTGGACTTGCTGTCATAGCAACAGGTCCGGAAGCTTAAACCTGCTCGGGAGCAGGCTTATTTGATATAAACAGGATTATACTGCATCTTTTTAAGCGGCGTTGATACTTAAAATGTGTCCCAATCACTGCTACTTTATTCCAAGAGTTCCTTACTGAACCAGGGGCAATAATAATTTTAAATAAAAACAATAATAATATAAAAATGTATTTGAAAATAATATTATAATGTTGTGTATAATACTATAGACACAGCCACTTGATTGAGAGATTTATTTTTGATAGAATAATTACTTTATCATTTTATTGGAGTCTTACACACATGCAGTAACGTCACTCTGAGCCGTGCATTAATTTGAGTGGTGACGGATATTATGGGAGTGGCTTGATGCAGCGCAGGAGATGCAGACAACTTTATCTTGACCCTTAAGAAACTTTAATTAATGCTGTCACGTAACAAATCTGCTTCAAATTGAATTAAAAATTAAATGAATTGCTAATTAGAACATTGAAATAAAAATGTAAAGAGTGTACAAATACTATAAAATCGTGAATATAAATAATTGGGAATCATGTTTAAAAAAAAACACTGCACATTTCATTTATCTTTTATAACTTTTATGTTGGTTTGGTCGTTTGGCTGTTTCCTTATAAAGGTCCCGAAATTCGTTGTGTTTTTTTTTGTAATTTGTCAAGTTTTTTGCCAGGTGGCTTTTTTAATTATATGATAAACCAATCGCTGCGTTACTGATCGTGGTTTCGAGTATCGATGCATCTGCCCTCTTCAGTGAACACAAGAATGTGCAGTAATCTCAGATAACTTAATCCAGATATTTTAATCCAATCCGCAAATTCGTTTCAAGAACCAAATTAGCCAGAGATCAGTTATCACGATTAGAAGATCTGGGATCTGTCAAATCATCTCAGATGTATTAAGCGAGGTACGAAGAACTGACCCCTGGTGCTCTGGTTGTTTTGCAGGACATTTATTTTGATGGTGCGGCAGATTTTTTTGTTTTGACGGCGCTGAGAACGCCAGAGTCTGAGCACATATCGCTTTCATCGATCCATCTATCGCTGTTTTCCATTTTTGTGGAGTAAATATATAGGCTCGAAACTGTATGTTTACACGGCTTTTTAAAAATGGCGGGTACTGGTGTTTCACAAGCGTTCGGCCAATCAACGTACACTTACTACCCTGGAAGTTCCTATTGTGCTGGATTAGACCCTACTTTGAAGTAGGAGCTAATTTAGTCCCCCAAAAGGTATTCCTAGAACTAAAATCGCTCCCAGTTCCTGCTGTCCGAACACGCCAAAAAGCAGGTACTTCCGCCAATAGTTATAGGAACTATGAAAACGTTCCTCTGGTGCGAAAGCACACCTATAAGCACACCTATAGATCGTTTTTTTTGTTCCGAAACAGGGATTTCATTTGTTACAACGTTGCATTTTCTTCTTGGTTCGGTTCGTTTTCACAAGCCAACCTTTCAAAGCGTATCAAAATATATTGCAAGTATACATGTGAGTACAACTGTCCTCTTATTGGTGAGAGTTTCCTCTGTGTCATCCATCAAGATGATTGATGATCAAGATGATCAAACTCCATGAGCTTATTGTGGCTTTATTTGTAACGGTCGAGACACATGCAAACTATACGAATGTAGCAGTCATTCCTGCTGTTAAATTATATACTACATTCGTATTAATACTGCAGCAAGACTTCATCAGGACAGAATTCTCGCACGGAGAAGCGCAATTACACAACAATTTAAGATGAAGAGGTGCTGTTTTGGTTTTCAACTGTGATGTGCTCACTCACAGAATCAGACACTATTGCTTTTTATATAGCACATTTCCTGTTATGATTTGGTTCATTGGTCTTTTAGGTCAGATTGATTTCACACCTCAAGCGAACCATCCCAGAGTTTGTTTGCAATTGGGCCTTGGTGCGGATCTGAGCGTGATTGCCGTGTTCACATATGCCTAAATGAACCGAACCAAGGGTGAAAATGCACCAGGTTCCGAAACAAATGCTCAGGTGTGAAAGCACCCTCAGTGAACAGTGTTCTTTAAGTGTGAAAACATTAAGGCTACATTCACACTGTAAATTTTTGGGATTGACAACCACCTTTACTTACAGGCGTGAGTCTCGAAATGTCCCGTTCACACAGCAATTTACAGTAGCGTCTCTAATACTGTCTGTATGAATGTGCAACAGGAGTCAAGCCTGTATTCTTTTACCAGTAACCATACAGAGTACAGACAGTGACCAAATAATATCAAAGATGGCGACGTCCATAAAACTGAAAAGTCTTACCACTTTTGACACGACCAGAGTCAAACCGAGTCGCGAGTTCATATGTCAAATCTTAATTAACCGGTGATGCATTTTTGTATCAATAACTGAACTGTAAGAGAAATTAGCTCCAATATATAACTGACAACCTTATTCTGCTGCTGTGTGATCGTGGCCTAAATGATCTAAAAACATTTTTCCACCAAATAACCTTTTGTGGAATGGAATGTTAAGGTTTTTCATGGAACCATCAATGCCAATAAAGAACTTTGAGTGTGCCTTGGTTTTTTGGTCTGAGTACAATACTTTATTTCAAGTAGACACCATGCTTTTTGCACTGTATAGCTTTTTATACAATGAAAGCTTCCAAACTTTAGTGAAATCCACTATTTATTATCTTGTTTGCTTCTGTTTAGATCTTGATCTCCATCTTGCAGACCTTAAATTTTCTCAGCGGGCTGCGACACCATGCTTTAGTTATGAAGCCAATGATAGGGCGAGTGTCTCCTGAATTAAAGTAGCCGTGTTACAGGAACTATCAGTCCAGAGCTCATTAGAGAGGATGTGATCTGACAGTGTGTGTCAAAGCGTGAACACCACACACAAATAAAAAGTGAATGTGCTGCCTCAGCAACCCTCGTGGCCTCTCATCTCTAAAAGCGGGCTGACTCAGTGAGAGGAAGAGCCGCGGGTGGAATTAAAGGCCCTGTGTTCATCTTCCAGGCAGGTGGACATAAAGACTAGCAGCCATCACAGTTCACCCATTAACCACAGTATACTGTGTGTGGAAAAAGAGTAATTAAGACAAAAGACATGCTGGAGGTCTTAAATTGTTTCCTTTGTTTTCTTCTCTTGGGGAAGTGGAACGTCATGTAAAAACAAAAATGCTTAGATTTGTGAATGCTGGACCCTTAGGAAACAAAAATATATGGAAATATACTGCAAAATACAATGTGCTATATTACATAATACATTTCCATATATGGGAAACTAGTGCTTATATTTTTCAATACACTGCAATATATGCATTGACCATGTATGGCTATATATTGATACATATAAAATATTTAGAAATGAAGACAAAAATGGGACTACATATAATATTCATAAAGTTTTATCCACTTTACCAGCCAACTTAAAGTTTTATCCTTTATTGTGTACATAAATTGCACAAACATGTTCCCATATATACACATATACACCGATCATGCATAACATTATGACCTTCCTAATATTGTGTTGGTCCCCCTTTTGCTGCCCTGACCCGTCGAGGCATGGACTCCACTAGACCCCTGAAGTTGTGCTGTGGTATCTGGCACCAAGATGTTAGCAGCAGATCGTTTAAGTCCTGTAAGTTGCGAGGTGGGGCCTCCATGGATAGGACTTGTTTGTTCAGCACATCCCACAGATGATCGATTGGATTGAGATTTGGGGAATTTGGAGGCCAAGTCAACACCTCAACTCCTCAAACCATTCCTGAACCATTTTTGCTTTGTTGCAGGGCACATTATCCTGCTGAAAGAGGCCACAGCCACCAGGGAATACCGTTTCTATGAAAGGGTGTACATGGTCTGCAACAATGCTTAGGTAGGTGGTACGTGTCAAAGTAACATCCACATGGATGGCAGGACCCAAGGTTTCCCAGCAGAACATTGCCCAAAGCATCACACTGCCTCCACCGGCTTGCCTTCTTCCCATAGTGCATCCTGGTGCCATGTGTTCCCCAGGTAAGCGACGTACACGCACCCGGCCATCCACGTGATGTAAAAGAAAACGTGATTCATCCGACCAGGCAACCTTCTTCCATTGCTCTGTGGTCCAGTTCTGATGCTCACGTGCCCACAGTTGCCGCTTTCGGCGGTGGACAGGGGTCAGCATGGGCACACTGACTTGTCTGCGGCTATGCAGCCCAAACAACAATTTGCGATGCACTGTGTATTCTCTCACTGTGACACCTTTCTATCAGAACCAGCATTAACTTCTTGAGCAATTTGAGCTACAGTAGCTCGTCTGTTTGATCGGACCACACGGGCCAACCTTCGCTCCCCACATGCATCAATGAGCCTTGGCCGCCCATGACCCTGTCGCCGGTTCACCACTGTTCCTTCCTTGGACCTCTTTTGATAGATTCTGACCACTGCAGACCGGGAACAACCCACAAGAGCTGCAGTTTTGGAGATACTCTGACCCAGTCGTCTAGCCATCACAATTTGGCCCTTGTCAAATTCACTCAAATCCTTATGCATGCCCATTTTTCCTGGTTCTAACACATCAACTTTGAGGACAAAATGTTCACTTGCTGCTTAATATATCCCACCCACTAACAGGTGTCGTAATGAAGAGATAATCAGTGTTAGTCACTTCACCTGTCAGTGGTCATAATGTTATGCCTGATCTGTGTATACACACATTCACAGAACGAGTAACAGCACATTTCTAGTTCCCAGCATGCTTTGCTTCTGACTGTTAAAAGAGAGTGAATGTTAAAATTAAGTGTTATTTCACACGATTTGCTCAATATTAATATAGGAGATCTTTAATTGTATTATTTTGGAATTTAAAAGGGTTTCTGGTATGTGTGAGTTTTTGGGGTTACCATTGGGCTGAAGAGTAGAGCCTGTGGTTAGGTTGACGATTGGCCGAACACCATTAAAACTGTTACTATATTTAAAAAGTAACGGCTGTGCTCTCTTCAACACAGTGATAGTCTCTTTGCTAAATACTTTAGTACATGCAGGTGTGCTTGTGCTATTGCTAATTAGCTTGAAAATATGAAACATTTATAATGTAAGTAAATATATAAGAAATATATTACATTATATATTTCTCTATATATATATATATATATATATATATATATGTGTTTATACTGCATGAGTAAATATATCTGCAATATATTATACACATGCAGTACCATATCTGATCACATATATATCTATATATTATGAAATGTATTACTGAATATAAAATTACATACATTATGATATATTAGTAAATATATAGTCACATATTGTTCAATATATGAAAAGCGGCAATTCCTTATGTATTATTCAATATATTGTAATTTATTAACACAATATATAATATTCTGTATATTTTCAAATATACCGTTATATCATTTAATATATTGATCATTCACATATAGGGAAATATATTTTCTTTCCATAAGGGGAGCTATCAAATTATCTTTCCCATACGGCAGTGTTTATTAAATATTCAATATCTCTTATCCTCATTAAACAATTTGTTAGACAGTTAATAATGCATGCCGCTTTAGCACATAAGTCTTCTGAAATTTAATACCGAAATACACGAGTCATTGCATTTGCTTTCTTTCTCAAACACATCAATACATTTTCACATCAAAAACATTATTTTTTTTTCCATTTCATTAAAATAACATTACACATTACACACTTTCTGGTTGTCAGACTTTGTGGATCATGTTCATATGTTGATATATTACACTTCATTGGTGGTTATTCTGCTGGGACACCTGACTTCATACATCCACGAAAAATTAACTTGCGATCATTTGATTTCAAATAATTGAAAAAGTGGCTCTGAAAAGTTTACAGAAAAGCTCTGCAGCATTTGTTTACTGATGACACTTGGTTTGATATTTGTATCTTATGGAAGCTTGTTTCTGCCACTGAATAAAAAATAAAAAAGGCAACTGTGAGTTATAAAGTCAGAATTGCTAGATATAAACTGCATTTTTACCATTGTTAGAAGTCATGTCACCTTTATTTATGTAGCGCTTTATACAATGCAGATTGTTTCAAAGCAACTTCACAGTGATAACATGCATTTCGGCTGTTGTTCAGCTGAAGTCAGTTCAGTGCTGATTCAGTTCCATTGTAAATATCATCAATTATTAAATTAGTTCATTTCATCTATAAAGCAGTTCTGCAAAAAAATAACATCATCGTCCAGCTCAGTTCTGTTCTCATACAGCAGCGTCAGTACAGTCAGATCAATAATATTGTTGAATATTAAGTGTCCCCAACTAAGCAAGACAGAGGCGACAGACTGAAGTGTCCAAATATTTTTTGGCGCCTATAAGGCTACGTTCAGACTGCAGACAAATGTGGCCCAAATCCGATTTTTTTGCTCACATGTGACTCAGATCTGTTTTTCTCATAACAATGTGAACAGCACAAACCACATAGAATCTGATATTTTCAATTCTGATTTGTGCCACTTCCATGTGTGGTCCTAAATTCAATATAGGTCAATATAGGTCTAAACACTCATATCAGAATTATGTCACTCTAGTCTAGAGCAACATTCGTCACAATTCTGCGCTCATGGGAGTCACTTCAAAGATTTTACATACCCAGAATTATCAAGACAGTTGCGAAAGGTAGTCAGTGAAGGACAGTGATGTGTCAGAGCTCATACTGTAAGTATTACAGGGACAGCTCTACAAGCAAAACATCATAAATGTTTAAAAACTCTGCTCTTTTTTCGCATCCTCATCTTTGTTTTTTTTATATTGCCTGCGCATAAATTCGCTGGCTTCCACGTAATCGCTTACTTTAATGTTCGTGTTCACTTCTGTTATACAGCGTACTGCGTGACGTCTTTTTATCGTTCTTTTGTGCATGCGGATCAGCCTTGATGATACACGGGGCAACTTTTTGAGCAATGTTGCCGAGCGATGTTGCTTGGGCACTTTCCCATTGAGAATGGGAAACAAATTATATCCATCCATTATAAAAGTAATCCACACGGCTCCAGGGGTTAATAAAGGCCTTCTGAAGCAAATTGATGGGTTTTTGTAAGAAAAATATCCATATTTAACACGTTATAAAGTAAAATATCTAGCTTCCGCCAGACCGCCTTCCGTATTCAACTTACGGAAAAAGCGTAACTGGCGCGACGATGACGTCGGACGTAGTGTAAGAGTTTTGAACTGCGAGAGGCGTTACACATTATTCGTAAGTTGAATATGGAAGGCGGTCCACCGGAAGCTATATATTTTACATTATAAAGTTTTAAATATGGATTTTTTTTTACACAAACCCATCAATTCGCTTCAGAAGGCCTTTATTAACCTTTTTTGAGCTTCAAATTTTGGGGATGGCTTGAGGATGAGTAAATCATGGGGTAATTTTCATTTTTGGGTGAACTATCCCTTTAAGTATTGTTCATTGTTGGTTCAGGTTAAGTACTGAGGTACCTAATGTTAACATATACAGCCTAATTGTAAAAATATTTTTACAAATATTTCAATGTGCGCATTTCCCTTTTTTGTATATGTAATCCTGTGAGTATATGTGAACTAGATATGAAATTCCAATTTTGACTGTTTTACTGACAAAGTTGGCAGTTTTTGGCCAGAATAAGCTGCAAAGTGGATCAGATTTTATGCCTATAGTCAAAGTCTGATCAGGCCTACTTTTGCAGCTTTGCAATAGCGCTAACAACATGTGACGCTTGAATAGTGCTCCTGCCATGAGTTACATGCAAAAAAGAAATTTCCAAGCCTCTTCCTTCTCTGCGTCCCACTGTTTTCTCTGAAGTGGTTGTCATCTCTGATTGTACAAATTAACCGCTGCAGCTAAAAATCTGGAACAAATGCCTGAAATGTGCTATACGGAAAGGTGATAAAGCGACAGGCTTGTGGAACAAGATGCTCGGCTCAGATTTAATCCACCAGGCACATCATGCTGCCAGAAATTCACACCTCATAGCGAGAGAGAGAAAGCGAGAGATTGGTGGAATATACTAAAAATAACCTGAATGCTAAAATGTAGCTTATTTATTTATTAATTTCTTTCCCAATTCAAACATCTGTTAGTTTTACCTCAACAGACAAAAGCTAAGAAGGAACAGAAAGCGCAATCAATAGTAATTTAGCATGGACCTTAAGGTTGTTCTCAGTTTAATCTGAAAACATTTCAGGATGTGTCTGTGAATTTACTGATGCACACACACACACGCACACGCACACACACACACACACACACACACACACACACACACACACACACACACACACACACTATTATAAGTCTATTATTATTCTGATTCACAGGAGCAGCATTGCATTGAGACTGTATATTATGACTCAAAGATCAATTTTAGTCCCTGCAATAGCCAAACCTCCAGCGAGACATTATCTTAGTATCTAGTTGGTGTTAGAATGCTGGTCATTTCTCAAGTATGATGATTATCTTCAGCAAAGGGCAAGCCATGAATTTATATATCAAATTGTGTTTTATTCTGCTACAGAATCTTGGCAGTGAAGTGCTTATCTGAACAAGAATGTTTAACGGTTTGTGAGATATACATTTCATGGTGGTAATATGTTGTCTGCTGACACAAAACATCAATCATGATCGTGATTTATCCTTTGTGGGAAATTACAGGCATTTATTTCATCTGATAAAATTATTTTTTTAAAGACAAATTTGTGAAAAAAAATGGCTTTGCAACAATTTTCACTCTGAAATTGCTAGTAAATTTCACAAATAATTACAAAGAAATGTATACATTGAATAAAACGTGAAATACTGAAATAGTATTTTCTTGTAAAACATACTCCAATAATCTTGGTTTTATTTACATCTTTACAGTTGTTTGTCATGTAACAAATCATATCATCTTCATTACCTCTGTAAAATAAAAAAAATATTAAAAATAAATCAATTAAAAAATAAATAAAATAAATGTGACAAAATCTTAAATAAAACAAAAGCGCTGTTGAGGTGAACATTTTAGAGTTTTTCCAATCATGAGTTACAAGACGGAGTGCACGCACCAGACATTTTAATATGTCTCCGCATTGATTTGGAAGATAAAGAGTGGCTCTTCATTACAAGCAGAGACCCTGAGGGTCTGTGCACTGTTAACTTCAGACGGAGACAGATATGGATTTCCGTGCCTGTTCTCACCCAGGTCACTCAGCTCAGCTATGTTTCAGGTTTAATATGTTCTAGGACCTCTGTTAATGATGTGCCCCGAACCCCGACTAATTCATTTCCTTATCTTCCAGCCGGGCAGGAATGCAGGTTGCGTTCAAATGAAAATGCATTAACTGGCGTCATGATGGAACACTGGCCTTGATAAGGTGAGAACATCCCTGTCTCACTACAACGCTGATACATTGTCGAATTATCAGTGCTGTTTGCTGTGATGCCAAATAAAATAATTGGTACATGCTAAGACAGTGTTATCGTGTAGGATAATTAGTGGTTCTTGTTAAGGCAGACATCTCTATTTGCTCAAATGCTCAACAGAATGAAACTTCCCACACTGTTTTACTGTTTTCCATGTGGCTTGTTGAGGAGAGGAATTGATTTCAGTTCGGTCTGGAATTTAGTCTGGGATTAGCATGTTGCTTAGCTAGCAACATGGCATTCTAATAAGCCTACAACAAAATGCATAGCAATGCCCTTGTAACCACCTAGCAACACCATAGCAACCAATCAGAACAGCTGAGCAACTGCATAGAGTGCCCACTTTTTCAGCGGAGTTGCTTCCAGAAGTATTTTTCCCATAGGGATTTTAAAGTGCACCTAAAGGTTACTAATTTTGTTAGGTTTACATGCATCCAAGGTCAAAAAACACTAATTTTCTCATAATATACATTGCAGCTTCACCTCTTTTCTCACAGTGTTTGAAACGGCTCGATCAAAGATTCAGTCTCTCTAAACACCTCCTTTCTGAGAGCCTACTCTGCTCTGATTGGTCAGATGACCCAGTCCGTTGTGACTGGTCTACTCTGCTCTGATTGGTCAGATGGCCCAGTCTGTTGTGATTGGTCTACTCTGCTCTGATTGGTCAGATGGTCCAGTCTGTTGTGATTGGTCTACTCTGCTCTGATTGGTCAGATGGCCCAGTCTGTTGTGACTGGTCTACTCTGCCCTGATTGGTCAGATGGCCCAGTCTGTTGTGATTGATCTACTCTGCTCTGATTGGTCAGATGGCCCAGTCTGTTGTGATTGGTCTACTCTGCTCTGATTGGTCAGATGGCTCAGTGTTGTGATTAGTCGACCACTTACAGCGCGTGTCGGAAACGAAACGCCCATTACCACATCTGAATTTCAGCTCCGGATTATCCTCAGCACTTGATAGACAGTGATACAAACAGTTTGATGCCGTCGCTTTTACTGTATCAGTTCAAGTGTGAGTCTTCATCCTTTGGAAGTGCATTCAAAGTGGATTTGCTTTCGCAGCGCAGAGTTTTTATGTTGACAACATGAACCAGACTCTTCCAGACTAAGCTACAACTACAGTGTTTGAGGGTCAAAGCAGATGCTGTTCATAGGCAGCCAATGGAGACCACAGGCTGGCATTATGCAGATTTGTTACAAATCTACATATGGGTTTGAGCAGGATGTAAGGCGAATTATTGACAACTCAGTTCAGGTAGTTTAGAATCGGTTCTAAACAATAATTTTGCAATGACTTTAAACTTTACAGACCTTTTACATTCACAAACAGCTACATTGCACACTACATTAAATGTAATATTTAAAAAAAGCATAATAGGGGCATGTTTAAAAAGTCTTATAAGAGTTATAAGCCATTAACCAAACCAACGAGCTACGAGGTCAATCACAACATTACAAACTTTGATTTGAAGCATCCCAAAAAGATCCCAAAAAGCATTAATGACAAATTAAAAACGATCGAGAAATATAAAACTATTGATTTAAAAATGTCCATTATACATATAGAAAAAATATTTTTATTGCAAAATATGCATACACAAATATTTAAAGTCACCATGAAATCAAACTGCCTCATAATCTTTAATCAAAAGCGTTACCCTCCCATCCACCTTGAAACAATATCTGTGCTCTTTATGACGTGTGTCTCGGCAGAGAGTGAGACTAAGGGCCCTATTTTAACGATCTGAGCGCATGGTCTGAAGCACATGGTGCAGGTGCACTTAGGCCGTGTCCGAATCCACTTTTGCTAGTTTAACGACGGAAAAAACGGTCTGCGCCAGGCGCATGGTCCAAAAGGGTTGTACCTAGTCTCTTAATAAGTCATGGGTGTGTTTTGGGCGTAACGTGCAATAAACGAAATCAGAGTCTCATCTCCCATTCCTTTCAAAAGCCAGTTGCGCGGATTCGCTATTTACATGGCAGAATTTGCAATCCCTGTGTGTGTAATAAGCAGAGTGTATGCGCGATGTGCACCCACCTATAGGCGCATATTACTAACGTACTCTTTAAATAACAAAAAATAATGCGCTATTGACTTTAGACCTTTTTTGTTGGTCAATGGCGCCGTTGTTTTCAGTTGCCTCAAAATAGCAACGCGCCAACAATGCGCCTGAACACACCTCGTTTTCAGACCAGCACGCCCATGGGCGAACAGATGGGTGCAAGTGCATTTGCTATTTAAACAACGTGGCACTGGACGTGAAAATAATAACTGCGTCGGGCTGAAACTAGCAAACAACACTTGCGTCGTGCCTGGCGTCGCATTGCGCTGGGTGTTTGATAGGGCCCCATATTTCCTCCACAACCAACCGCAAACTGACATTCAGCTTTGCCTCCATTTAGTTAGCAACATCCAACTTCCTAAGATCCAATCAATTCCTGAGGTCATTCCTATGGAGAAAATTAATGCACCACTCATATTTCTTTAAATATGTTTATCTAGTTTAGATTTTCTTCTTCATGTTTGAGGTCTAGAATATTTATTTCAATAGAGCATGTTTCTAAGCTAACAGCATTATACTCTAATAAAAATATATAGCACACAAATATTGAAATACAACTTTTGTATTGATAAATGTATTTTATCGTATCGAACATTTCTCTTGCCTAATCCATCTTGGATTTTTTTTTTGCTCAGTGTAGTGCATTATGGGATTGCCTTCTCCACAAAGAGTACATGCAATGTCTTAACAACTGATAAACACAACTCACACTTTCTTTAGAAAATGTAAAAGAAATTGTTATAATTTTTGGTAACACTTTACTATAAGGCCTCATTTGTTAATGATGCATAACTAAAAATGAGCAATACATTTGCTACAGCCAGTCATTTAGCTTTAATTAGTCTTTGTTAACTGTTCATTGTTAGTTCATGTTAGTCCATTAAATAATACCAACATACAACTTTTGATTTTAATAATGTATTAGTTCATGTTAACTATAGAACCTTATTGTAAAGTGTTACAGAATTTTTTATTAATAAAACAAGTCCCCAAAACATCTGTACAGAAAGAGAGCATTCAGGTTGCTGAAAGAAATTTGTAGAATACCATGACTGATTGAATATCAAAAATGCAAGGTTGATATGAGAGAATCAATCTTGTATTTGAACATCAGAAAGCCTAAAAATGTTGAAATGCTGAGCGGTTCATGTTTTGTGGTACTGCGTGTGGCTCATGCATGTCATAGGACAGTACAGACATGCTGAAGATGCTGCTGGTTAATAGGCAATGAGTTGTCACAGCAGCTGTCAGACGAGCTTCCTGGTGTTTAAAGAGCATGGAGCACAGGCCCTGCTTGTTTCTGATTGCATCGAGGCATCATGCATTGATTGCATCGACCCCCCACACCCCATACCCCCCACCCCCCCACAGCTTCCACAGAGCCGGATTAGCTGGAACTCTGCAGTCTTGTGAGGCACCTGATGAAAGAGAAGGAGAAATCACTCGTACCCTCCTGCCCTCCCTTTCCCATTCTTTTGTTTTTACAGTGAGAGTTATTAGTGCATTACTGGCCAGTTGTGTTGGCTCTGAACACGTGCCAGCCCTCTTGCTACTTTAGAGAGATTTTTTGGCATAGTGTGAGCATTTTATTTGAAGAGTGCATCAATTTATTTTACATTCATCTTGAAAGAGCCAGTATGCACTATAAAACTCTTAAACTTAAAATCAGATGTCAAAATAAGCTAAGAGAAATCTACGAATTGATAAATCAGCACACTACTGATGAATGATTTTGTCAATAAGTGCAGTTAATATTTCAGCTTTTCAGTGAAGTTGTTATGGTGATAATAATGCATAATGAAGAAAGTGTATTACAATAAAACTGTCAGTTGTGGTCTCATCTCAACACATTTAATGTGATGATAAATGATTTGATAATGAATACAGTGTCTTTAATATTCTGTGACCATAGTTCCAGAAAATTATGTGTAACAATTACATATTCAATAGTCATATTTAATACGCTCACAAATTCCTTTGAATTGAATAATTATATATATATCAGAAGGCAAATAAGACTACAGACTTTAAAACAGGAATATAATATGGAAGTTGTTTCTTTTTAAATAAATATATGCCTTAGGCATCGTCAAAATCCATGGTGTTATTCATCACATTTGCTCTGGTGTGAATTTTTGGTCACAGTTTTGCTGGTTTCATAAAGTGTAATATGTAAAATTTCTTACACCCTCACAAAATTAGAGGCAATTAATCCAAAATACCTCTTGTGTATAAACTTAATGGAACTGGCTGCTATTAAATGCTTGGCTGTGTTCCTGAAGAAAAAGAAAGTAACAAAACAGCACATCATTCTCCTTTGTCTTTTTCGCGTGTGTATTTGGCCTTGTAGGTATATTATGTATATATATACACACACATACATACACTATATTGCCAAATGTTTTGGGACATCTGCTTTTACATGCACATGAACTTTAATGACATCCTAGCACACCCTAGCAACTTCAAAGCAACTTCCTATAAACCATATATAGGGTGCTGGGGTGGTTATGCAGTTGCTAGGGTGTTGTGGGTGGTCACCAGGGAGTTGCTATGCAGTTGCTAGGTTGTGGTCTAATAACCACCCCAGTACCCTATATATGGTTTATAGGAAGTTGCTCTGCAGTTGCTAGGGTGTTGTGGGTGGTTGCAAAGAAGCTGCTATGCAGTTATTGTGGCTATTGTGGGTTAATGGTTGCCAGGGCATTGCTATGTAGTTGCTAGGTTGTTGTGAGTGGTTGATAAGAAGTTGCTAGAATGTTGTGAGTGATTGTTTGACTACCCACAACACCCTAGCAACTGCATAGCACAGTTGACTTATAGGAAATTGCTATGTTGTTGCTAGGGTGTTATGAGCAATTGCCAGGGCATTACACTACAGTTACTAGGGTGTTGTAGGTTTTTGATAGGAAGTTGGTGAGGTGTTGTGGGTGGTTGATAGGAAGCTTGTATGCAGTTGTCATTGTGGGTTGCTGCCAGGGTGTTGCCATACAGTTGCTAGGGCATTGTGGGTGGATGCTAGACCCCTCACAACACCCTATTTATGGTTTATAGGAAGTAGCTATGCTGTTGTGGATGGATGTTGGGGCATCACAATGTCGTTGCTTGGTTGTTGTGGGTGGTTGATAAGAAGTTGTTATCTAGTGTTGTGGGTGGTTGCCAGGGCATTGCTATGTAGTTGCTAGGGTGCTGTGGGTGGTTGCTTTGCACTTGCAAGGGCTGATAAAAGCAGCTTAAATAGAGTAGAAGAAAACATCTACATCTTAGTGGGACATTTTTTGGCTAAAACCAGAGTTAGTTCCCAAACCTCAAAACTCACCATGATATCTAGATGTACTGTAGCGCTTAAAGATAAGCAGTTGAGTCAGGCGTTGGAGGTTTGAACCGTGCGCATTGACTGTGCAGGCAGATAACAAGTTTTAGCAGGGTGCTAAGGCACTTACAACCCTCAAGATGAGAGGAGATACATTCATTAGTCCATGACCTGCAAGGTCCTTCGGTGTCACTATTCCCTCAGATCCAAATCTCACGTTATTGAATTCTTCTCCAAAAAGCAATAAGCAGCATCCTCTTTCAGAGCGGCTGGGGACATGGATGTTAGACAACACGCCAATATTAAAGAATCACAGCCCAGGCAAATGAAATTATGGAGCCTCTTGCTTGCTACAAGTCACCACCAACCGAACATCTCAATGACCTCCTCAATCTCAGATTCACCTAGCCGATGCTTTTCTTCCTTTTGCTCCTCTGGATTTAGGGTTTAATGCTCCTCAAATAGTGAAAAAACAAAGATGACACTCATTTAGAAGGACAGTGGAAAAAGCACACAGAAACAGCTCTGTGAGGAAGGACGAGGATCTTTGTTTCCTTGAGTCTTTTTGGCCAAGACTCTAGAGGCTTCTCAAACTATTATTTTGATTCTAAAGTGTTGAAAGAGCAAATGAAGCAATATTCTTCAGATGTTTCTTCTCCACCAGTACTAATCGTTCATGCTTTGATAAAAAACTAGGGAAATCGACTGGTGTAGACAAACTGATGTCTATGTTGATGGACTTTGAGTGAAGAAGGAATATAGTTTTGTCTGTATGCATTCTTGAATTTTTATCAATATATTACTGTGCTGGACTGTGTGGCATTGGACAGTAAATTGGCTCTTTTATTGTCCGGGATATCTGTATCTGATTTTTCTGTTCCATCTTGTCAAAAGCAGTGTTTTCTTGGACTTTTTTCTCTCCAGCATCCCACACACTGTACAGCCAGACTTTCACGGTTGAATGCAAGAGAGAATAATTTGAGGAACTAGTAGATTTTGTTCCAACCTTTTTGGGATTTTGCTTATGTGAATTTGTTGTAAGCAATGATATTTAAATTCCCTAAAGGCAGATTACTTTTGAGGATCTGGTGCTAACGCACATTTGGGAAACCCACACAACACATGTATAATGTGATAATATAACAATAAACTAACCTTCTTCTAACCAGTAATTTATTTTCTGGCAGAGCCTGTGTGTTAACTTTAAAAGTCGTGTCTAATACTGCTCTCATGGGGTCTCTTTATTCTAGTATTATATTCTCCTGGGGGAGGGACTATATTTTTGTCCTGTTTCTTCAGGAATGACAAAGTGTCCCATGAGTCTTACTGGATTCTTGTCCAAACATACTCCAGGGCTGCTTTGCTATCTTAGTCAGCTTTAGTCAACATGAAATCAAAACGGACCCTGCTTATTTTTTAATACACATTCCTGGTCTCTTTGTGCATGAATCATCATATATATATATATATATATATATTTACATATAGCCTGCCTTTACATGCACATGAACTTTAATGACATCCCATTCTTAATCCGTAGGATTTAATATGGAGTTGGCCCACACTTTGCAGCTATAACATCTTCAAGTCTTCTGGGAAGGCTTTCCACAAGGTTTAGGAATGTGTTTATGGGAATTTTTGACCATTCTTCTAGAAGCGCATTTGTGAGGTCAGGCACTGATGTTGGATGAGAAGGCCTGGCTCGCAGTCTCCGCTCTAATTCATCCCAAAGGTGTTCTATCGGGTTGAGGTCAGGACACTGTGCAGGCCAGTCAAGTTCCTCCACACCAAACTTGCTCATCCATGACTTTATGGACCTTGCCTTGTGCACTGGTACGCAGTCATGTTGGAACAGTAAGGGGCCATCCTCAAACTGTTCCCACAAAGTTGGGAGCATGAAATTGTCCAAAATTTCTTGGTATGCTGAAGCATTAAGAGTTCCTTTCACTGGAACTAAGGGGCCAAGCCCAACCCCTGAAAAACAACCCCACACCATAATCCCCCCTCCACCAAACTTTACACTTGGCACAGTGCAGTCAGGCAAGTATCGCAACCGCCAAACCCAGACTCGTCCATCGGATTGCCAAACAGAGAAGCGTGATTCGTCACTCCAGAGGACACGTCTCCACTGCTCTAGAGTCCAGTGGCGGCGTTCTTTACACCACTGCATCTGACGCTTTGCATTGCTCTTGGTGATGTAAGGCTTTGGAGGTCTGTAGCTATTGACTCTGCAGAAAGTTGGCGACTTCTGCGCACTGTGCGCCTCAACATGCGCTGACCCCGCTCTGAGATTTTACGTGTTGCTGTTGTTCCCAATTGCTTCCACTTTGTTATAATACCACTAACAGTTGACCGTGGAATATTTAGTAGTGAGGAAATTTCACGAATGGATTTATTGCACAGGTGGCAACCTATCACGGTACCACGCTTGAATTCACTGAGCTCCTGAGAGTGACCCATTCTTTCACAAATGTTTGTAGAAGCAGTCTGCATGCCTAGGTGCTTGATTTTATACACCTGTGGCCATGGAAGTGATTGGAACACCTGAATGCAATGATTTGGAGGGGTGTCCCAATACTTTTGACAGTATAGTGTATATATGTATTTCCTATCATCGTTGTCCGGATCTATTTTTGAATTCCTTCAAAAATATGTAAAACTGTAACTTATACATACAAACTTACTACTACTACTATTACTAAAGACTTACTGTACATAGGCCTACAATTAATACATCACTTCTATGATGTTTTAATTTCTGAATTGAAATTTATCTTGAGAAACAAACATAAAACATGAAATTATATCATATAGAGAGGACCCCTGAATGCTCTCATCACTGTGTGTGAAGATTAATAAGACTCTTAAAATATGTGAAAATTTGACCTTTTTATGACAGGCAAGATTAGTTAAGGTTGTAAAATGCCATGTGTTGTGACTCCCCAAAACCATGATATTTATGAAATTAATAATTCTTGATACTCAGAAAAAAAAATGTTTCATTGAAAAATACACTACCAGTCAAAAGTTTGGACACACTTTCCCATTCTCTTCGATGGGAAAGTGTGTCCAAACTTTTGACTGGTAGTGTATATCTAAAAACTTTTTCTTGAAAATAATGATTAAGATGTGTCACATGTATTCTATGCAAAAGGATTTTTTTAAACTTAATTGTTACTCTTTTCATACGTTCGTATTTCTGCTGTAATTATGACAAAAGCGCTTGTTTTCAAATTTTTTATCAACAGAAACAGTATTTCTATATTAAATGAATGAACTACAATTCATTTTGTGATTCAAGAAGTTTATAATCTAACTTTATAATCTAACTCTAATTTAGATTGAATTTAGATTATTTTGATATATTAACAATAATTTATTAATTTAAATAATTTTTAGTAATCCTGAGGCCCCTTAATGGTTGAGATCTGCGGCTTTATATGATATAAATGTGTGTGTGTGTGTGTGTGTGTTTTCCCCCCTGATGCAAACTGAATAAAGCATGTGACAGGATGTAAAAAGAGCCGGCTTTGACCTGAGCATCTGAATAAGAGACCAGTTATATAAAGGTAGACAGACACTTATTCCCTAGAAAGAGCATTTATTTGAAGACCTCAACATAGATTGCTCTGCTTGAATTTGATGATATTCCTCCCACAGGATGATCATTTTAACACTTCCATTACATCTATCTATCTATCTATCTATTTCTTTATTTTCTTCCTTTCATCCTTCCACTTAGGTCCATTAAGCATTAGCACTTGCGAACACCAGAACACACACTTAAACACACAGCGTTATGCTACGTAGAAGACACATGGAAACTGCAGGTGTTTCACATATAAAAGAGATAAAGTTGAAGTTACCAAGTGAAGCGGACAGCATAAGGAGAAGTATGCATGGCAACGGCTGTATTAAAGCCACGGGTCATTTAGATCAGGACTCAGGAGACACTTTTAATTGACAAATTTTATCTAATAAGGTTCTGCGCACCCCTGGCTTTCTCCTTTTAAATCACCTCTACCTGAGCCAAGAGGTTGTAAAATACTCAGTGGAGATATTGATCCAAAAGATTTACTTAAATGTCAGGTGGTTCTAGAGGCCGCTGTCACTGTTAAATTTAGAGAGACTCTTCAATAAACCCTCAAGGCTTTTTCCTCATATAGGCCTTTCTTATAAATTAATTGAATGGAAATGCATATGCATATATAATGAGGTCATTTTTAAAAACTGTACTTTGTAATAACATTTCATTTTATATTTAGCATAAAATAGGCCCGCGCCGTTCAATATTTCCCAGTGCTCATAAATGTGTTCATTTCAGAGTGAAGCAAATTAGGAGCAAACAGATTGGCTGAAATGGGAGGCATGTTTTTTGGCTGACACGCAAAGCATTTCACTGTGGTTGACGGTGGACTTTGTTTGTTTGTTTTCCCCGTGACAGCTGTTTCGGACTCGACCACACAGCAATTTATGAGGGCACTATGGACAGTTTATCATAGACAGAGCATAGAGCATACAGCATTCATCACAGAGGGAGCCAGGACATAGCCAGGAGAGCAATTCCAGTGGCTACCAGTTTGCAAGGCACAGCATGAATCACTGCCAAAGCAAAGGCACAGAAAAGGAAAAGAGAAGAAAAAACACTTAAAAAAATATATAGTTCACCCCAAGATACATAAGAATGGACTGCAGTAAATACTTCTGCACATCACGGCTTTAGACACCAATAGAGACTCCTCAAGAACATCATAGGGGAAAGCAGGGATGATTGCGATGCACAATAAATTTCAGTAATAACACTGCATGCACAGCCCGCTCACATATGCAGCTATATGCAAGCACAATTCAGCCCTACTCCCAAAATAAAGGACAGATGCACTATCGATTGACACGGACATATAAAAAAATGTTTTGAGCGAATGTCAAAAAAATTCGTAATTTTTAGTTTTTCTCGATACATTTGATACATTTCTTGAATCATCCTTAACATTTTCAAAACAGTAAGTTCATTTCTTAAACAATTCATACAAACAGCACCACACAATGGATTACCTGCAAAAGCCTGTAACTTGCTCAAAACCCTTAGTTCATCTCTCAAAAGTAAGTATTTATGTCATTGAACATATCAGTGCCATCAGAATGACAAGTACTTGTGTCATTGTTCACGAACAAGATCAAGTCAAAATGCTTAGTCGTGTTGTCAATATAACAGTGTAGGCTACTCTGTCAGTATTTTCAGAAGTAAACTATTGCTACGATTTTGATGACAATGATTGAAAATGCACAAGACTGCACTTTATGTGTATGGCATGTATACATTTCAACAGTACAAATTGACACATTACTCTGTGGGATATTGATTGCAAGAGACCAGACAGGATTCACAGCTATGCTTTTACTGTTAGTCTATCTACAAATTACAGTCCTTGTCATTGCGATATAAAGAAAAATACAAGACTGTCTTGCTCTCTCTCTCTCTATACACACACACACACACACACAAACATACACACACACACACGTATAGGCTATATTATGTAGGTGTGTGTGTGTTTTTGTGTTACATTATTCTCTATAAAGTATATTTACTGTATAATATAAAATGCAAGTGGACCACTGTAATATAGCATTACAATTAGCAAAGTATTAGGGCTGGATAAAAAATATTGATTTCTCAATTTTAATCGATTCTCATTTTTACGAACCAATAAGATTCTTAAATCCCAAGAATCAATTAGTCTATCCTATTTTCAGTTAATGAATGAACGGAACATTGTAGCGCGCCTCCCATCCAGTAAATCGCAATAATCTTTGTACTTTGTTACTTTTGATATGAAACAGATCTTCGGTATTACTCAGAAGTCTAGTTTCAAATATAATTCCTTTGAAGTTTTGGTGCTTTATGTAACGTTATGTAGTGAAATTGATAAATCCCGTTTGACATTTGTGCTGGCTACTGTATACAGGCCACCAGGGCACCATACAGACTTTACCAGAGAATTTGCTGATTTTCTAACAGAGTTAGTACTGGCTGCAGATAAAGTCCTAATTATTGGTGATTTTAATATCCATGTAGACAATGAAAAAGACGCATTGGGATTGGCATTTAGAGACATTCTAAACTCTATTGGAGTAAGGCAACACGTGTCAGGACCCACTCATCGCCGTAATCATACGTTAGACCTAATACTGTCACATGGAATAAATGTTGATACCATTGAAATTTTGCAGCAGAGCGATGACATCTCAGATCATTACCTAGTATCATGTACACTTAATTTAGCAAAGGCTGCAAAGCCGTCCCCTCGCTTCAAATATGGCAGGACTATCACTGCTGCGACTAAAGATTTCTTTGTAAATAATCTTCCTCATCAGTTTCATCTCCTCAGCATCCCAGATAGCCTAGAGGAACTCAATGTTGCAACAGAAACTATTGACTCTCTCTTTTCCAGCACTTTAGACACAGTTGGTCCCCGGCGCTTAAAGAAGATTAAAGAAAATAGTCCAACGCCGTGGTACAACGAGCACACCCGGGCCCTTAAAACAGCAGCCAGAAAAATGGAGCGCAGCTGGAAGAAAACAAAACTAGAAGTTTTTCGCAGTTCGTGGAAAGAGAGCATGATTGCATACAGAAAGGCCCTAAAAACTGCTAGATCTGCTTATTTCTCGACTCAAACAAACACAACCCTAGGTATTTATTCGATACAGTGGCTAAATTAACCAAAGATAAAGCTTCACCTTCTGATGTTTGTAAACAGCACAGCAGTAATGACTTTATGAACTTCTTTACTTGTAAGATTGATAATATTAGGAAAAAAATTATAACCATGCAGCCGTCTACTACAGTATCACATCAGACAGTGCATTGTAGTGTCACTGAGGAAAAATTACATTCATTCACTGCTATAGGAGAAGAAGAATTGGCTAAACTCGTTAAATCATCAAAATCAACAACATGTATGCTCGACCCCATACCGACTAAACTACTAAAAGAGATGCTTCCAGAGGTCATAGATCCTCTTCTTAATATCATTAATTCATCCTTGACATTAGGATATGTACCGAAAACTTTTAAGTTGGCTATTATTAAACCACTTATTAAAAAAACGCAACTTGATCCTACAAAATTAGTCAATTACAGGCCAATCTCAAATCTACCCTTTCTGTCAAAAATACTAGAAAAGGCAGTGTCCTCACAATTATGCTCCTTTTTAGAAAGAAATGGTATCTGTGAGGATTTCCAGTCAGGATTTAGACCGTATCATAGTACTGAGACTGCTCTCATTAGAGTTACAAATGATTTACTCTTATCATCCGATCGTGGTTGTATCTCTCTGTTAGTGTTACTCGATCTTAGCGCTGCATTTGATACTATCGACCACAACATTCTTTTGAATAGACTCGAAAATTATGTTGGCATTAGTGGAATTTCATTGGCATGGTTTAAATCATACTTATCTGACCGTTATCAGTTTGTAGCAGTAAATGAAGAGATGTCACACCAAACACAAGTTCAGTATGGAGTACCGCAGGGCTCAGTGCTAGGACCGTTGCTTTTCACCCTGTACATGCTACCACTGGGAGATATTATTAGGAAGCATGGCGTTAATTTTCATTGTTATGCTGATGATACTCAGCTCTATATTTCTTCACGCCCTGATGAAACTTACCAATTCACAAGATTAACGGATCCCGAGGTTTACTGCAGTCGGCCGGATCCGGGCCGTATCCGGACCAGATGGTGGACCTTAGCCTGGACATGACGACCATATCCCTGAAGTGTCTGTAGAGACCGTGTCAATTAAACTCCCCCCTGTAAATGCCGCATCGACACGACATCCTCATTAAACCCGTCTCCGGCGTGACAACTCCAATCTTTCGAATAATCCTACGAATATCTATTGATCTAATATGACTTCTGACCTGTAATGTTGCCAGAATCATAATCATACACTATTTGTTCGTCAGCCAGAGGAGAACTGGCACCCCGACTGAGCCTGGTTTCTCCCAAGGTTTTTTTCTCCATTCTGGCCCTGAAGGAGTTTTGGTTCCTTGCCACCATCGCCTTTGGCTTTTGGCTTGCTCAGTTGGGGACACTTAAATTTCAACTATATTACTGATCTGCCCGCATTGACACTATATGATAATTGAAATGAGCTGGATGACATCACCGTTTTCACCAGAGCGGCTGTACAGCCGAATCAAATTCTGTTGCATTATTTTCCTGTTACCACTGTGAAGCTGCTTTGAAACAATTGCCATTGTAAAAAGCGTTATATAAATAAAGGTGATTTGATTTGATTTTGATTTGTTAGCAGATAAGAGGAATGTTCTGGAACACACACACACACACTGACACAAGTAACTGTTACTGTCATTTCTTTATACTGTAAGTAGACTATAAGAAACGTCTTACATTTATATTCAGTTACACGCTGTTATCCCTTTATAGTTACTACTCTCATAAAATACTTGAATTACATGTTGACTTTTAAAACTAAATTTAGCGTCCAACAGCAGATATTTCAGATAAATGAATGTTTCTGCACTGAATATTAATGTCTCCCTCTCGACTGCGTTCTGCCTGTTTGACGCGCGTGCGCTCTCCCGCCGCACCGATGCTCGTTCAGTGAAGTTTGAAGTTTAACACAGACTGTCAGGACACGCTTTCATAAAAAATGGAAATACTCGCGTGAATTAGTAGCATTCACAGATGAGGATATAACTACTGTTCTCTATAGGCCCTATAGATCAGTGGATATAACCTGTAAAATGAACATTTTGCGCTGAGGACGCACACACATCTGTCAAAGTGCATGACAGGGTATGTTAAATGCTAATGCATTTGCTTGAAGCTGAAAAAAAAAGACTTCTCATGTTTTGGGCACTTGGATCATGTCCCTTTCCTGCATCAGCTCGCTCTGTTTCCTCCACTAGTTTTAGATACACTTTGTCCATAGAAATGCGTTATTCAGTGTAATTTGGTGCAACTGGTGGAAGTTTATCGTGCACAGACCCGACTAACCGATAATGAGAATCGTTGTCGATTTTCATTATCGATTATTATCGATTTTATTGACTAGTTGTTGCAGCCCTAGTCTATAAATTTTAACTTTAAAAATTGTAACTGGTTTCCTACCAATCAATTGTTTTTCTCTTTTTAGTTTAACAGAACATGTAAGTGTGAGCAGCTCTGTTCAGTTAAGGATACTCATCTTCTCTTCTCCACAAAGTAAGTAACATAGATATTGAATTTATGATCCATATTGTTAGATTTTTTTAATTATTACTTTATGCCTAAACATACCCAGTCACTTTTTCCTTTTAACATGGGCTCACATACTGTCCATTTTTGCTAATTTTGGCCTTCATGCTGTCACGTACCATAACCTCATCATCAACTGCCACTCAGAATACAGACATAATGAAGGACGTAAAGACATCATAGAGGATTGTGAAGATATTTCATTGGAACTTGGTCTTCATTGCATCTATCATGTTCAATGTCAATTGTTATTTATTAATGTATTCAGCTATCAACCTTATCAAAACAGTTCTATTCAGCACCAAAAAGGGTTCTGCTATTGTTACAAGCAAAAGAACGTCTCGGTTACATATGTAACCCTCGTTCCCTGAGGAGGGAACGGAGACGTAACGTCAGTGACTGACGAATGGGGGTTTCGCCTAGAAGCCTATCATCTTCGAGATCTAGAAAACGCCCAATGGCAGTGCCAATGCCATGGGCATGCAGAATTTGCATAGCGTAACTCCGCCCCACAGTGTGGGTATATAAGGAAGTACGCTGGCAACATCGCATTATGTTTACCTGCTGAGGAGCCAAGACTGAACTCCCGGCCGTTCCAGTGGTACAGCGGAAGTGGCAGAGGGACGTTACGTCTCCGTTCCCTCCTCAGGGAACGAGGGTTACATATGTAACCGAGACGTTCCCTTTCGTTCAGTCACTCCGAGTAACGTCAGTAACTGACGAATGGGGGTCCCAATGTAATCACGCCACTCGGCTGTCATCCAGTGCCCTGCGTAAGTTTGAGCTCCCTGTCGTAAGCTAGTACGGGCGAAGGACTCCCACTTAACACAGGAATACCAAGGTACACTGGGAAGCATATTCCAGGTGGAAGTATGTGCCAAGTGCCTGCCCGTAGGGAGGACTTAAGGATACACATATGACCTGCGAGGGGCTGCCTATGGAAGAACTCTGGGGTAACCAGCTGAAGGTGGAAGAATTTTACCCCCAGGGGAGGCAAGCTTGCCGAGGGAAATACACATGCTCGGAGAGGCTTACAGTGGAAATACACATGTGGGGGTCGCCCAAGGGGGGAACCATGCACACGGTGGCACCTAGCCTAACACGAGGGCCTGGCCGAGTGGGCAGACGCACTGGTGTCGGCATCGACAGTGCTGGAGGAACTCAGGGCTTCAGGAAAACTACCTGAGGAAATATCGCACGTATCCAGTCCATGGAGTGGAATGGCGAGCAAGCGAAGACACCTGAGCCTAGTCCATTACCGGCCACTAGTAGAGGCGAGTACATGAGAGGACACTGGCTCCACTCAGAGATTATAAAATCTGGCGAATGTGTTGGGTGTCGCCCAGCCTGCAGCTCTGCAGATGTCTGTTAGCGAGGCGCCATGCGCTAAAGCCCAAGAGGAGGCCACACTCCGGGTGGAGTGCGCCCTGACCCCTAGGGGGCATGGACGCCCCTGCGTCTGGTAAGCCAAGACAATGGCGTCCACTATCCAGTGAGACAACCTTTGCTTGGAGAGAGCCTTTCCCTTCAGCTTCCCACCATAACAGACAAAGAGCTGGTCTGAGGTCCTGAAACACTGCATTCTGTCTACGTAAGCATGGAGGGCGCGTACTGGACAGAGCAGTGCCAAGGCTGGGTCTGCCTCCTCCAAAGGCAGCGCTTGCAGGTTCACCACCTGGTCCCTGAACGGAGTGGTGGGAACCTTGGGCACATATCCAGGCACGCTTCGTAAACCGAAAATGCCTGCAGGTCCCCTACCCTCTTGATGGAGGCCAAAGCGATCAGGAGCGCTGTCTTCATAGACAGGAACTTAAGCTCGAATGACCGCAATGGCTCGAATGGAGCCCTCTGCAGAGCACTTAAGACTACTGAGAGGTCCCAAGAGGGTATGAGGGGAGCGCGAGGAGGATTCAGTCTCCTCGCTCCCCTCAGGAACCTGATGACCAGGTCGTGCTGACTTACCTTTTTCGTCTCCACAAGGTCGTGGTAGGCTGATATAGCGGCCACATCAACCTTGAGGGTGGAAGGATACAGCCTTCGTTCCAACCCTTCTTGGAGGAATGAGAGCACGGACCCGATCTGGCATTTCCAGGGGTCTTCTTGCCAGGTGACGAAGAGGTTCCACTTCAACGCATAGGCGTGTCGGGTAGACAAGGCCCTAGCGGAAGTGATGGTAGCCACCACCTGAGGTGGTAGGGTACTCAAACCTGCCGCGTCCCATCCAGGAGCCACACGTGGAGGTTCCAAAGATTGGGACGTGGGTGCCAAAGGGTGCCCCGTCTCTGAGAAAGGAGGTCCTTCCTCAGAGGAATCGACCAGGGAGGGGCTGTCGCAAGGAGTACAAGTTCGGAGAACCAGGTCCGGCCGGGCCTATACGGGGTAACCAAAAGGACCTGCTCCTTGTCCTCCCTGATCTTGCACAGAACCTGTGCGAGAAGGCTCACTGGGGGAAACGCATACTTGCGGAAGCCCCGCGGCCAGCTGTGCACCAGAGCATCCTTGCCGAGGGAGCCCTCGGTCAGGGAATAAAACAGGCGGCAGTGGGAAGAGTCGTGGGGGGCAAACAGATCTACCTGTGCGTCGCCGAACTGTTCCCAAATCAGCTGAACCATCTGGGGATGGAGTCTCCATTCTCCAGGAAGTGGCTGAAGCCGTGAGAGCTCGTCGGCTGCACGGTTCAGGACTCCCAGGACATGGATGGCCCGAAGCGACCTCAGATGCTTCTGACTCCATAAAACGAGATGGCGGGCGAGTTGAGACATATGGCGGGAACGTAGACCACCCTGGTGGTTGATGTTGACCCTTGAGAAACGCCCGGAAGCGGTGCAGGGCGAACCGTACTGCCAGCAACTCGAGGCAATTGACATGCAGGAGGCACTGGAGTCCTGTCCAGGTGCCCGCGGCAGCATGTCCATTGCACATGGCACCCCAGCCCGTGGTGGAGGCATCTGTTGACACAACAATATGCCTGGAAACTCGTTCTAAGGGAACACCGGCCTGTAGAAAGCTGAGGTTCGACCACGGGGTGAAGTTCTGCAGGCAGGCCCGAGTCACTGGGACCCGGAGCATGCCCGACTGCCATGCCCATCTCGGGACTCGATCGCGAAGCCAGTGCTGAGGCGGTCTCATATGAAGCAATACGAGCGGCGTTACCGAGGCTGCAGATGCCATATGCCCCAGGAGCCTCTGAAATAACTTCAGTGGAACCACACTCTTGCTCTCGATTTGACGGAGGCAAGTCAGCAGTGACTGCACGCGCTCGCTCGTAAGCTGCACGCACATGGCGGACGAGTCGATACCGAGAAAAGAGATCCTCTGCACTGGCAGAGTTTGCTCTTTTCCCAGTTGACCCGAAGGCCCAGACGGGCTAAGTGCTGGAGCACCAGGTCTCTGTGTTCGCACACCTGCTCTCGAGAGTGACTCAGGATCATTCCAGTCGTGGAGGTAGTTCAGTACTGATATGGAAGTGGGCGTCCTTCAGGTCAATCGCTGCAAACCAATCTACTGGACGAACGCATTCGAAAAGGCGCTTCGCTGTCAACATCCTGAACGGAAGCCTGTGAAGGGATCGGTTCAGGACGCGCAGGCCCAGGATCGGTCGTAACCCACCGGTTTTCTTGGTACAATGAAGTAAGGGCTGTAGAAGCCGGACTTCATTTCGGCTGGAGGGACAGGCTCGATCGCACCCTTCGCCAGCAGGGTAACAACCTCCGCACGCATGACCGGGGCGTAGGGCCCTACCATGGTGTATCGGACTCCCCGGAACGGGGAGGAGCCTGAGCGAACTGAATTGCATAGCCGAGCCTGATGGTGTTCGCGACCCAGCGGGACAATCTGGGAAGCTCTAGCCAGGCTCCCAAAAACTGCACCAGCGGGGTCCTGCGAACCACAGACGTACCCCGGGTGGGGCAGCGAGGCGGCGTGACTGGCCCAGATGTGGGAGGCATAGCGTCCCGGTGTGGGGGCACGGTCATCAGCCGCGTCCTGACAGAGGAGACCAGGGAAGGACGTGCGTTCCACTGGGGTCTGCTCTGAGGGGAGACTGGCGTCAGAGAGGGACGAGAGTGGCGTGGCCCGGGGGCGGCGCACACTGCCGTGCACGGTCTCTGGGTGCTCAGGGATGGGTGAGTTAGTTCCTTCCTTAACAGAAGATCCTCCCCCGGCCCTCCACCGGGGGAAGGAGTGGCCCTGCTACCACCTCCTTGAAAGAACTGCCCATCCCTGAGCTGTCCGCGTCAGGAGCGCCGCTTAGCCTGGCGTTTGGCGGGCTGCGGGGCTGGGGAGTGGACGGGGGCATCTTCCTGCGACCACCTCCACGGCGCGGCCCGGAGAAGGCGGCTGCTGCTGGGGCCGGGCGGGAGGGGTGGAAGCCGCAGGAGGGCGCCCTCGGCGGCAAGCAGACTGAGGCGACTGAGCCGGTGGCTGAGTAAGGCAGCAGCTGGCAGCTGGGGCAGCACATGTTTAATGGCCTCAGTCTGCTTCTGGGCGGCCGAAAACTGTTGGGTGAAGTTCTCGGCCGTGCCACCGAAGAGGCCAGCCTGGGATATGTGAGTGTTGAGGAACTGGGTTCGCTCATCCTCTCTCATATCAACCAGGCTGAGCCACATCTCTCCTGGACCACAGCTGTGGACATCACCTGACCCAGGAAGCACACGGTCACCTTCGTCGCCCGGAGGGCGAGGTCGGTGGCGGCACGCGGCTCATTCAAATCCCTGGGACAGCTCTACCTTCGTGCATGCCGCGAGCATCCTGGCCTGGTAGACCTGAAGGATGGCCATGGCGTGCTGAGAGGCGGCGGCCTGCTCTGCAGCTCTGTAGTCCCTCGCCACCCAAGTAGACGAGAAGCTACAGGCCTTGGAGGGGTGCTTAGGATCACCGCGCGCCATTGAAGCACTCTGTGGAAGAGGGGGGTATGGCCCGAGGAATGATCGTTGGGGTTTATGCCACACCACAGCCCTCAGGTCACCCTGGCCACCAGCCAAGCATCCCATCACGTGGAGGGGAAAATTGGGGTGTGGCAGAGGGGACTCTACCTCCATACGGCGGTCATTGAGTCTCGACCGTGATTGCAACTGAGCGTCAACAGGGGGGACCCCAGTGTACCCTTGGCCGCGGCCCCATCGAGGGCAGAGAAGGCGGAGAAGGCCTGCGAACAGTCACGGGAAGACATCAGGGACTTCCAGGACCGCGTGACCTCCTCATGTACCTCGGGAGAGAAAGTAATTGGGGGCGGGGCACAACAGCTGTGAGGACGCGCCGCACCCAAAGACCAATCATCCCCCGAGATGACATGGCTGTCAACTCTGGGTCGGACTCGGGCAATGCTGGCACGCCCGAAGGCGGCAGCATAGCCGAATCTTCATCCACAGAGGACTCCAGCCCACCTTGAGATGCGGCGATCGACGTCTCGTTGTCATCTGGAGCGCCGAACGAAACACGCGGGGCTTCCGCAGACGGTCCCGGTGTTTCAGTCCGACCACTCGCGGGTAGCGGTGTGCGAGAGGGGGGTGTGGCCCGAGGAATGATTGTCGGATTTATTCCACACCGTAACCCTCAGGTCACCCTGGCCACCAGCCAAAGTACCATCTCTCTCGGAGACGGTAGATTGGGGTGTGGCAGAGGGGACTCTCTTTCCTTTACAGAGGTCATTGAGTCTCGACCGCAACATCGCGATGGTCATGTTCCCGCAGTGAGAACATGACTCATCCACAAATGCTGCTTGAGCGTGCTGAAGCCCAAACACGTCAAGCAGTGATTGTGCCCATCAGATGGCAACAGAGATCGACCACACCCAGAAGTGCATGGGCGAACCGTCTTTAAAAAGACGTGCCACGCGCAAGCTCTTTTTGTGAGAGAAAGCTCTGCAGAGTGCTGAAGCGCCCAGGGAACACACACACAGCTGTTGCAGATCACTGCACAGATCAGCAGGCAGGCAGGCAGTATGCGATTGCTGGAACGCGCCGTCACCCCAACACCGACTGGAGAGCTGCTCGTCTCGAAGAAGCTTGACGATATACTCAAAAGGCTTAAGGAGTGAAGAAATAGATGCTCTTGGCTCTGAAGCAGAAACATAATGCGATGTTGCCAGCGTACTTCCTTATATTCCCACACTGTGGGGCGGAGTTACGCTATGCAAATTCCGCATGCCCATGGCATTGGCACTGCCATTGGGCATTTTCTAGATCTCGAAGATGATAGGCTTCTAGGCGAAACCCCCATTCGTCAGTCACTGACATTACTCGGAGTGACTGAACGAAAGGGAACCCTAATTTGGTACTGTTTAGAACTATTTTTCTTAAGAGTGTAGGAGCATTTTGATAAATATATGCACCACATTATATTCATTATAATTTTTAATGTTCTTCAATATATATTGCATGTTTGAATAAATCAGTAATTTTTTTATGATAGCCACCATTTAAATGTTTATATTTCAAAAAACGAATTGGAGTAGAAATATGATTATGTAATTGTAAAGTTAGTAGTATAACTTTATTAATATAAAAAACATCCTTGAGTGTAATTTAAGTTTGTATACAAATTTAATTGTATCCTTCAATTTTACAGTTATGTAGTACCAACTGACACCCATGTATAGTTTACATTACAGCATTAGTTAAGATTTTTTTCCTCAAGAAAATTTGCAATGTACTTGATCTGATATATATCCAAAGTAATCGATATCGAATCGAAATAGGATCGTGAAATTTGTGTCAATACCCAGCCCTAATAAGTATACAGTATTACAGTTTAGTGAACATTGTCTGATTACATACATGTTCTGTTTATATTCGGCTGTACCTTTCAACCCGCCTTGGCCATAAGGTCATGATTGAGAACATGGTCCACAATAGTGGCCCTTATTTCATCAGAAACATGTCTACAATCTTGGCCTCTTCTACTTTTTCCACGGTTTTGCCTCCATACCCTTCCACCACGCATCCTTACTCTTCTTCTTCTTCCCGGCTGTTGTCCCTGTTTGTGTCCTTGTTGTTCTTCCATTATCAGAAATTGTAACTCTGTGTTGTGCTCTGTCTATATATGCTTGCCAAATGAAACTTCATGAGATGCACCTCTGAGCTATTTTAGAAACTGGTTGATCGTTGGTTGATCTAATGCTTTACATTTCCCTTCATTCGTGAAATTCAAAATTAACCTCTGCAATTCATCAATTCAGGACACATTTACAAAAAAGGTCTAATAGAAATGTATAGAAAATATGCTTGACAGTTTATGACAACTAGTTCAACCATTTTGCATTTAATGACTTATGCAATGAGCTAATAGATGTTTTGAGGGGTAAGACTATTCAACAGGGAATACATTTTGATCAACATGACATAAGCAATTGATAATGTAGGAAACAGCAGACTATTGTACATAATCAATTGCATGACTGTATCAAAGCATTTGCAATTTGTTCAAAAGAATGAGAAATTGCTTTTACGATGTGCACAAGTGACTAGATGATGTTGAACTTGAGAATTTCAGTTGTGATCTGAGAAATGCACCAAAGCGACCGAGAAAACTGTCATTCTTTGGATTTTGCCATAATTATGTCAAATTGTCAATAATATTATTATCTTCTATAATATATCTTATATATCTATAATTATCTTTCCTTTTTTGTGCCTGATTTGGTTGCAATTACAAAATGATCTGTGTTGTTTCTGTCTGTATGAATGTAATGTAGGCCAGTGGAAATGAGTCCAGCAAATGAGTAACACACAAATAAACCACCAAACACATCTAACGTAACTGTAAATATTAAAATGTGGATGAGGGTCAGATTTTAAAGCATACTTTTAAAACCACTGTTGTTGTTAAAAAGTGTATCTATGGGGTTTAAGTAGGATAATGTAATCTGTCTGTCATTATCGCAAAATGATGCCCTTCAGGATTGACCTCTATCGCATATTACAGTGCTACTCACTAAATAAATGCAGTGCATTGCAAATGCATGATGATAGTCGATACCGTCAATATCAGGCGAAAGGATGCTGCCACAATCAAGTATTCTAAAGAGCCACGTAACGGGCCGTTCCTGCATTCCAATGCACTGCTTTTCCATTGTAAACATGCGCTAGATGGATAAACATGCATTTATGTTTTTTGCAGCCTCTCAGGATCTTGATCTAGAGAACTTGCTTTTTTTTCCCATTCCATTGCTCGCATCTTATTAACTTTTATTATACATATTTAATAAGCGTTATTAGGGTCCTTGAATAGAATAGTTTTGTGTAATGTCAGAAAAAACAACAAGGAGACTATCTGAACATATTAATAATTTATTAATAAACTAATGTTTTCTGGGCAAGTGCCGACTGCAAGCGGTCATGTAAAATTTCTAATGTTAGGCTACTATTTACATGTTTCAAATGATAAGCCACGTTTGAGGTAGATGAATGATAGGCGAATGTTTGGATTTCCTGCTCGACATAAATGCCACATGGACCAATCTGTCCATCAAAGACTGTGTGACTTAGCCATTTCCTGTTGAGTTTTTATTTTCTGCTACGAACCAACAAATCTAAATTTGGTCGACCATCCATCCATCCATCCATCCATCCATCCATCCATCCATGTTTGCTGTTTGTTTACATATGGTTTGATGTCACTCTTAAAAAGCCTGTCCTTAATAATAATGTCTTACTGTGTAGCCTTCACATAAAATGTATTGCTTCACATTACCTTTTTCCATTCACTGTTATATTTATCAAATACCAAATACAAATACATTATACAGCATGGGTGTTCTGAATGTCACTGGCGGGCCTTCATATAAGTCTAAAGCCCTATTTGGACAGGACTAGTTTTGAGTTACAATTCTTTTCACTCGATGTCTGTGATTTCATGCACCGATTTGGACAGGTGTGTTTTCTAGATGTGGCCATTACAGAAGGTCATGTGCTGTGCTTGCGTGCATCACATATGTCTTTTAATGTATTATTTGTTAGGGTTAATTTATTATAAAAACCCTATTTAAGTAAAATTCACGAGTTTATAGAAGTGGCTGTGTATAAGTGAGCAGCGAAATCTAGACAAGAATCTTGCTCTTACCTGACACTGATATTAAAATGAGTAGTCTGTGTTCGTAGTTTTTTTTTGTTTTTTTGCGATTTGGCTCTATTTATTAATTTTATTTTTTCGTCGGATACTATCCATATTAAAATGAAATGAAAGCATGCTGAAGATTGGTGTGCAAATGGTAGCTCAGATCAAAAAACACACAAGGAGAAGCGTTAGGAAAATACAACATCAGCAATCACAGACATTCGTATTCAGACGGGATTAGCATTAACTGAGGTAATTTTTACGGACCTTTTTACAGACGGTAAAAGTCGCCGCAATCTTTACTGACAATTTAAGCAGATTCTTCACATTCTTTCAACTTAAATTCACTCACAATTTCGTGCATAACCAGCTCAAAATATCTTACATTTAATTTTTTTAAATTTTTTTTATGAGTTTCGGGTCAAAATGACCCGAGGGAAGGTTGAGGGTTGACACTGGAAACTGCTAACATGTCAAAGATACTTAAAGGGATAGTTCACCCAAAAATTAAAATTTTATGTTTATCTGCTTACCCCCAGGGCAAGATATAGGTGACTGTTTCTTCAGTAAAACACAAATGAAGATTTTTAACTCCAACCGTTGCAGTCTGTCAGTTGTATAATGCATGTGAATGGTAGCAAAATCTAAGAGAGTAAAAAAAACATGCACAGACAAATCCATATTAGACCCTGCGGCTCGTGATGACACATTGATGTCTTAAGACATGAAACGATCGGATGGTGCGAGAAACCGAACAGTATTTATATCATTTTTTACCTCTAATACGCCACTATGTCCAACAGCCTTCAGCGCGCAATCACTTCCGGTGCTTGCGTAAACTACGCCGATTTCGAAAAAGTGATCGCTGATTTCGCGGACATAGTGGTGTATTAGAGGTAAAAAATGATATAAATACTGTTCGGTTTCTCGCACCATCCGATCGTTTCATGTCTTAAGACATCAATGTGTCATCACGAGCCGCAGGGTCTAATATGGATTTGTCTGTGCATGTTTTTTTTTAACTCTCATAGATTTTGCTACCATTCACATGCATTATACGACTGACAGACTGCAACGGTTGGAGTTAAAAATCTTCATTTGTGTTCTACTGAAGAAACAAAGTCACCTATATCTTGGATGCCCTGGGGGTAAGCAGATAAACATCAAATTTTCATTTTTGGGTGAACTATCCCTTTAAGCCAAGATTTCAAAACCATATAAATGAGCAAAAACTAAAGCCGGTCACAATTATCCCTGCTCCCTCTTAATTCAGAACCATTATAATGTATGAATCTCATCAGAGATAACCTGTGTGTGTATTGTATTATCCTCTCACATGCTCTATAATCAAAATCAGCTGTTAATTCAGGCCAGAGCAGCAGTACTATATATCGCTCTGTTCAAATCAAATCACCTTTATTTATATAGTGCTTTTTACAATGGCAATTGTTTCAAAGCAGCTTCACAGTGGTAACAGGAAAATAATGCAACAGAATTTGATTCGGCTGTACAGCCGCTCTGGTGAAAACGGTGATGTCATCCAGCTCATTTCAATTATCATATAGTGTCAATGCGGGCAGATCAGTAATATAGTTGAAATTTAAGTGTCCCCAACTGAGCAAGCCAAAAGCCAAAGGCGACGGTGGCAAGGAGCTCTGTTCACCTGAAACTCGATCAGTGGGTAACACAACTGCCCCATGGCAGCCTGGGTCATTTTAACATAGTTTGTAATAATGACAACATGGACATTTACAAAAAAAATTAAGTTAATTTCTTAATTGTTTATCCCCCAGTTTCATAGACAAGGCTTAAGCCTAGAGTAAAATGTATGTTTGAGCTGTTTTACCTGAAAGCAACTTGCACTGACAGATCTTAAAATATACCAGTGCCATTGTTTTATCTCAAGATGCACACCAGTAATGTTTTTTCTACGGCATGTTTATGAAAGCTACTTAAATGTCCTAATTGAACTAAGACCTTCTGGTCTAATCAAAGCCCTGCCTGTGAAACCAGGCGTATAAGACTGTGTAAGCAGGTACAAAAGGTAAAAAAAAAGGTTTAATCCAGTCCGGCCATTGATCTAAAATTAGTGTGACACCCCTGGGTTAGAGGCTGTCAGTGAGCTGCTAAGATGAATAGTGCAGTGCCACTGAAATCTATTAGTCATGTAACAGGCCTAAACAGCTCATGCACTATTTCTAACTGGTTTAATAGTGAAACAATAGGACAAAGGACAAATTTACAGAAAGGTAGCTGTGGTGCAAGGCCAACTTATCACAATTCAGCATTTGTGACAGATATTTCAAAATTAACCACAGTTAAACAGCGCGTGCAAAACTATTTCCCCGTCAAAATGAACAAAATGACTAATTATTGAAAGCATGTGCACTATTTTGATATTTGTCATGAAATTAGGGTGAAATCCAGCGAATGTGACACTAGGATGTGCTAATATTGTTATAGCTTTCCTGTGTTTTTATGTGGGGAGTGTGGACTAAGGTAATGATTTGATTTTTGATGTTATAGAAGGCAGTATGTTCACATTAGACACTGGGTAAACTTGGTAAAACTTTATGTGGAAGAATCACACTCACTTGTGGTTCCCTATATATAGAGATAAAGTTTGTGGTCAGTAAGATTTTTTTATGTTTTTGAAATATGTTTTGAAACTGATTTCACAATATTACTGTTTTCACTATATTCAAGAAATGAGGCCATGGTGAGGCATGGGGACTTTTTTCAAAAAAATCGTATTGAAACTTTTGAATGGTAGTGTATGTAATATATATATTTAACAATTTCATGCATGAATTATTGAATCACAAAGTTTGTTTTTACTTTTAAACAAGTGAAAAATCATGCCAATAACTTTTTTCCCCTATATATTTTATTTTGAGGGAGTTACATATCTGTCCACTGCAGTGGACACCATGCATCAATGGTATAAAAAGTGATTCAATAGAACTGGTCTGAAAAAAAAACAAAACACGTTTTTAAAATATTTACTACTAAAATATTTACTAAGAGAAAACATACAAAACAGGCACAATATACCATTTGGCGCATCACGTCCACTGGAGTGTACAGGCGTATTTTCTGTCACAGAAAAAAATGTACAAGAATAATATTATTAAAATCTGGATAAAAGTATTTCTAACTTCTTATTTAGCTGACATTTTTTTTTTGTTCCTGTCTGGTTTTCTGAGAATAAAAGGATTTAACACTTATTCTTGAGGTACTTGGTGCATCTCCTCTTCCCTCCACGTGTGTGTATATATAAAACATAACTTATCAAAAACACGTTCTTGTAAAATGTAAAATATATTTGAAAAAAGAAAAGAAAAATAATAATAAAAAAGAAAATGATTGAAATTTTGAATGGAAAAGAAAGTACATTTGATGAAAAAACAAAACTTTCTCTATTTAGCTGAATGTTTTGCCAAGACATTTACCCACCAAACTGTCAAACAAGCATTTAATTATGTAGTTGAATATGAAGTGATTTCTGATGAATGAAGTGATTTCTACATTCTGAAGTGCAGGTGAAAATCGTTTAGCTTTAAATGGCAGTGAAACATATTACAGATCAAAAGGACTCAGTATTGTGACATTATGGAGGTAAATCTCCAATAAGTGTTTTTTATTAAATTTGCTTTAGAAAAATGTACACACATTAAACAATCAACATGCACAGCTTTCCTATACACAGTCCAATTCTTTTCAATATGAAAATGGTATTCAGCTTGAGTACATCATCTCACAGAGATAAGTATTAAATAAACAATGTATTAATACAGAAATATCAAAACATTAGGTCAAGTGTTGTTACACATATTCAACATATGGAAGGTCGATGTATTTGAATCTAACACACAAAGTTAATCTTGATCTCGTTGTCATTTCAACTAAAAAGGAACAAAATATCATCTTACATTCCACTACATAATCTTTCTGCAAATCAATCTGTGACAGTCATAATCAAATTGCTTTACTTTTAAAGGACAACACTTGACCTTTAACAAAAAAGCCATTACAAGTTTGATGTCATAAAACTGAACCAACAAAACAATACTTACAAAATACGAAACACTTTTAACTCTGAAGCAATCACATAAACCAATGATATATTTTTTTTTTTTTACATTTATAATAAGCACTTAAGGATCTCAGATGAAGTACTCTGAAGCAACTCCATAAAAAATATGAATAATATCCACAAAATGGGCTGACAAATAATAATAAGCACTTAAGGATCTCAGATGAAGTACTCTAAAGCAACTCCAGAAAAAAAAAAATATGAATAATATCCACAAAATGGGCTAGTAAAATACACAAGTCCCAACAGGCACCTAAATGTCAGCAGCCATTATCAAAGGTTAAATCAAAATCATGCAGCAGCCTTCTTCCTGGACACAAAAAACATCCAAGAGCTTCAACAGAGTTTGATGTGACATCTATATTGTACGGCAAGTCTATGGGGACAACGCAAAGCGTTTTCATTTACTCTCACTTCAGACTGCTTCTTATTTGACCTTACAAATCAAAACCAAGGCCGAGTGTGCGGGGCGGCCTTGAACAACGCCCTAGAGCCTCCTCAAATGTGCGTAAGTGAGAGTCGTACAAAGGCCCTTTGAGTGCGGTCATCCTAAAATGACACCGAAAGGTGGCTATGTCCCTTTCGTGAGGAGAAACAAAAGAACGAAAAGCAAACCTGCTCCTCGTCAGCTGTCCTGATACAGCTCGCCGTGCTGTTCATCTCACATCCATCTTGTCTCGGCTGTCCTAATAACCATTATTCCCTTGCAGATTTGGTCAAAAGCCCCTGCAGGGCGCACTGTAATTTATTAGAGCGGTTTAATGGCTTCTACATCATGGTAAGGATCAGTCAAAACGTGCGCTTTCAGGTCATGGCTCTCAATTTTTCATTATTCTTGTGTTTTATATCTTTTGGCAGTAAAGTGTGAGGCCATATGCGTTTTAGGATTGTGATACACAAGTATAAAAATTAATTACCGGGACCGAAAGAGTCTAAAGCGATTCGAGTGCTACTGTGTAAGCAGATTTTTGCTTCCAACTTTCCTAAACACATCTGATTCAGCTGATAAAGGCCCTGAGGAGCATCTGGTGAGTGGCCTAGAATCTCCGCCGCAGTCCAGCACAGCGAGAAAGTAACAAATAAAACACAAGATATTTATCTGAGCTTTGCTAAACAAGTACCAGAACTTTTAACAGTCACAGAAGAACAAGTCACAATGTACAAAAACAAACAAACAAAAATGCAAGTGGCTTTTAGCAACCATTCAGCATTTCAGGTCTAAGATGCAGCAGACGACTGCAGTATCCAGCGCTGCCCGCCGGTTTCAAACGAACAACAACTAGAGATGTGCTGATATATCTGTACTATCTATACTAAAAGCAACGGCTGATACGATGCTGTTGAAAATGCTCGCTGAGATGTAACAGCGAGCAGATAACCAGAGATGGCAAAGAAAATAACACAAGCTGACATTTGATGTTATATATAAAAACAACTTAAAATGGAGTCAAGAATGTATTTTAAGTTTATGCTGTTTATGCCCAATCAGTCTCACTTTACTGTACCTGAAAATTGCAGCTCTATCAAAAATACTCATATTGGGTACTGGAGGAGATCATTTTTCAAAACTGAAATCTCGAAATACATATTTAAAAAATGACACGACAAAAAAGTATACTTGAGCTATCCCTTGTGAAAAAGAAGTACACTTAAGCATGCTTTTAAAAAGACTATTTATTTTGGAAATTATATGTAATATTTATTAATTAATATAACAATATTAATAATATACTTTAAAAGAATTTCTTAATTACTATTATCTTTGAAATATAGTTAAAGTGTTCTGCCGATTGTATTGACAAGCATTTATGATAAACTAACATATACTTTAAAGTCCTTTCTATTGTGTCTTGTATTTGAATATATTTGTAAGCGCAAATTTTGTAATGATGAAGTTGCAATTTAGTGCATTTAAAATATATTACATTTAAATGTAATATTGAACAACACACTACAGTTAAAATTATAATCAAGTACTTTACATGTGCTTTAGTATGTTAGTCAACACAACAAAATAAGTGTACTTCTTTAAAGCACAACAAAGTATTGTTAAAACACAATTAAATTGTATTTTAGTAAAATGTTTAATTTGACATTATTACAAAGTGCCCTTTTTAAAAGTGTGTTAAGAAACAGTAGCCTGGTTTCCATTACAGATTTGCGCAAAACTATTTTCTAAATGTTGCTAAAAAATGATTGCGAAATGATGGCGTTTCCATTAACGACTAAAATGTCATAACTTGCATGTTATGCGTCTAAAATGTAATTTTTTTCTCTCGTGATAAGTTATTCCAAAAATCATGGCGACGGATATTGGTAGGTTTACATATATAGCAGCCACCGCACTATCCGTTATTTTTAAACGAAGGAGACGTAGGTGTGTTATCCAAGCATTAATGGGAAGGAAAGCCTCTTATACTTGTGAGCGGCCACGTATGAGGTGTTTCTGGGTGTTTCTCCCTCATATCTGCTTCGAGGTCTTGATACATTGTGGCATTTCTTTGTTGTTTAGAATCCAGTATTCCCGTTAATTCTTGAGTTTAATAAAGAACTCTAATAAAGTTCTTTCCAAACATACCGCTCCATCTTTAAAGAATTTTACGTACGACAAGTGACCTGTAAATTCCATTGCAGTTTCGCGAAATATTCATTTTTCGAATTGCCTGAAAAACCACCTCTTAAAAACTTTTTAGCAATATATGGAAGTTTTTACGAAATTGATGCGTTTTCATTGGGCATAATTTCAATTTGTTCAATTTGAAGGGTAATGGAAACACAATGGCACACTTCGGGCCTTATTTTAATGATCTGAGCTCATGGTCTGAAGCGCATGGCGCAGGTGCACTTAGGCCGTGTCCAAATCCACTTTTGCTAGTTTAACGACGGAAAAAACGGTCGGCAAGCCAGGCGCATGGTCCAAAAGGGTTGTGCGTGGGTGTGTTTTGGGCGTAACGTGCAATAAACCAATCAGAGTCTCATCTCCCATTCCCTTTAAAAGCCAGTTGCACTTGCACCATGGTGGATTCGCTATTTACATGGCAGAATTTGTGAGCGGAAAGACTGAACGCTTCTCCAGAGAGGAATCCTTTTATTTTTAATATTTAAAAATGTTTGTGTGCTACTACGCGTCCCTGTGTGTGTAATAAGCAGAGTGTATGCGCGTTGTGCAACTGCCTATAGGTACATATTACTAATGCACCCTTTAAATGACAAAAAAAAAAAAAACACTGCACCATTGACTTTAGACCAGGTTTTTGCTGGTCAATGGCGCAGTCATTTTCAGACCATTAGCGAACAGATGGGTGCAAGTGCATTTGCTATTTAAACAACGTGGCACTGGACGTGAAAATGATAACTTTGTCGGGCTGAAACTAACATAAAACACTGCGCCGGGTGTATGATAGGGCCCAGTGAGTGTTTATGGTGCCATTTGGGACAGGGCCTAAGTGAATTCTTTAAGTACACTTAATTTCATTATTTCATTAATATTATAACATCATTAAGTACAGTTTTTGAAAAAAAAAACTATTCTTTGAAGTACACTACAAATGCATATTCAATACAATTAAGTGCACTTCTTTTTTTTACAAGGGATGTTAAAGTGAAAAATGGGTCATTAAAATCTGGCTTTATCACTCCAGAATTTCTGTTAGTGTGGAAAGAAACTCTAATAACACTCATATTGTAATACTGTAATAATTGGTTGCTCATCTCAGAATGTTCACACACCTATTACTAAAATTGCATTTCTGATAATAAAAAATGATGGTATTTATTTAATAAACCAAATCTTGAATAAGTATTAAGTGTCTAAAGGCTAAATCAAAATTTGAACATCTCTAGCATATTTATAAAAGCCCATGTTCCCTCATGTCATTATCATGTGATATAATTACTATATCGTTGTGAGTGTAGATAAATGTACCCATAACCCATAACTAGTGTTAACGGAGATCAAATGTCTCAAAACCTGTGAATGTACTGTAGCACTGTGATGCTCATGAATACTAGAGGCTTGTAGCTGCAAAATGGTGTCTAGAGCAAACAAATACAAGCCTTGTGTGTGTGCTAAAACATAGATAAGGCACAGGGACAACTCTTGAACAATTAACTGAACTGGTAAGCAAAGGCTAAATATTAATTAATGATGTGATTACAAAACAATCACAAGTATAACAAACAGTAGCTTAAAGGGATCGTTCACACCTTCTGTCATCATTTACTCACTCTCATGTTGTTCCAAATGATTTACTTTCTTCTGTGAAACACAAAAGGTGAATTTACTGGTTGCTCTGTTTAATATAATGAAAGTGAATGAGGACTTTGGCACAGAAACACTGAAAAATGGCTTGCTATATGCCTAGTCATCTGAAGTCATACAATAGCTTTAAGCAACATACTGTAATGTAAGATGTTATTTAAGTAGTTTTCCATTGCAGGTTCATATTCGATATTCGATTCATGAGCAAATCTGTCTTTCGAGTCAGGTCTTTTCATTTAATCAGTTGATCCTGTTCCCAAAAACAATCGGAATGATTCATTCATAAATCCGACTGATCTGGACTAATTCAATTGCAGCTCAACAGGGGTGAATATTATTACACTCTTTGTCAGCTGAAGACCAAAATTTGGTTTGAAGACAAAAAAAGTACCAAGCACATTTACCCACACATAGACCCTCCCATTGAAGAAATCAGGACAGAAGTGGTTAAAAGTGGACAAAAAAAGACAGATTAACACACCAGGTGTAAACGGGAATGTGTCTCTTTTGTCCACTTGTGATCCGATCGACCAAATGTATCTTAATACCAGGTGTAAAGAGGGCCTAAGCATAGTGAATAACAACTTAAATTTAGGCTTGTTTCTCATGGAAAGTTCTCGTGTGACTGAAAGAGTTGACATCTGTCATTCAAGTTGAATGGACCAATTTTTATATTTTTGTGGTGTTTTTATGGCCTCAGTCTCATTCATGATTTGTTATAGTTGCATGGGAATGAGCGCCCAGCACCCAAAATCACTGCTTTTGTGTCTCACAGAAAAACAAAAGTCACACGGCAACAACATGAGAGTAAGTAAATTATGTTTGGGTCAACTAATCCTTCAGTTAATGATGTGATAATTACAAAACATTCACGATTTTAACAAACAGAAGCTTAGTAAAAAGTAAAAGGATGTTAACTACTTTGGCATGTACATGGAAGTAAGGCATTTGTTCTGAGGGATCAATGAGAAGATGGAATCTTAGTGCAGTAGAATGACTCATCCCTCCTTGTACACCGGTATGCTGCAAAAACCTTCGGCTGAAACCTTGTTAGGGTCTCGGATCACTTGCAAGGAGACAATGATACACAGTATATAACATGCACACAAAATCCGACCACCGTGACGCTGACGTTTTCCTGTTACGCTTCTCAAATGGTTCGCCAGGCATTGCCTCAGATAACTATGGAGAGATGGATCGATAATCTTGCCTCAGAAGTGTTTCGGTGCACCTCTCCTACGATTCCACTGCGAGGAAGAGCACAGACAATCAAACCGGTCAGAGGACGTTCAATCCTTCACACTGTTAACACAAAGCCGGTCGCAGTGTCGATAATGCGATGATAGAAAGCAAGGAGGCGGGGATGGTGTTGGGTCGCCAGGCTCTGGACCCCCGTACGCTCATACCTGGAACATGGAAAACAGGTCTTTAAGGCGCTGAAGATGATTAACTTGTAATGAATAATGAATACAAATAGACTCAACTTTTTTGCGACTTTTGACATCTGTGACTAAAACTGTAAAATATATTTAGAGGCAAGGAAATCGAAGGTCATAAAATCTTAAATGGTATAGCAAACATATTAATTATTTTAAGAGGTCTTAAATTTGGGGATGGAAATACAGGAATCGTGATACAGTCTAATGTGATTATTAAGCTTCAAAAGTCTATGATTTAATAAATATGAGCGCTGCATGTTTCAAAGTAGCAACTGATGCACATTCTAAATGCTCGTGCTTTTAAAGCAGCTCACAATCAATGAATAACGCACATTTATGCCAATAGATTGCTTATTAATGAATTATGACAATAATTCTTTTTGGGGCGGAGCCCCGCCACAGGAAGGAAAGACTGAGAACATTATTTAATCCACATGTTATTCAACACTGATTTTATTATAGTTTGGTCATGAAACTCTAGATGGCGCAGGTCCTTTACATGCAATCTGCAAGCAATCACATCATTACCGCATAGCACAAGCAGATTGGACTGTGCTGATCATACAGCCAATGAGATTGCTTGCTCAGCATTTAAATAGCCTGGTTCAGTGTTTTGTTGTTGGCTAGTCCTGCAGCGCGCTATCAGAGTTCCTGCCTAAATCTGCTACGGGACTGATGTACGTATATATTTATGCAGCAGCAGCAGCATATCTTACATGCTCACAGTTCAACATTGATAATAAGAGGAAATGTTTCCTGAGCATCAAATAATCATCTTAGAATGATTTCTGAAGGATCATGTGACACTGAAGACTGGAGTAATGATGCTGAAAATTCAGCTTTGCCATCACAGGAATAAATTACATTTTAATATAAATATATTCAAATAGAAAACAGTTATTTTAAAATGTAATAATATTTTACAATATTACTTTTTTTTTTTTTACTGTATTTTGGATCAAATAAATGCAGCCTTGGTGAGCATAAGAGACTTCTTTTAAAAACATAAAATCTTACTGATCCCAAACTTTTGAACGGCAGTGTATATATATTAAAATAGCCCTATAAATAATTACATATTTATCAAATACAGTTTGAAGCAGAAATATTTAACATTTAACCTGTTAACTGTCACCCCCACCACCCACCTTTTGAGCTTATATCTGAACTTAAATGGTTCATAAATGCTTGACAGACCTAAGGTTGGACTCTTTTAAAAGAAGACACTCAGCAGATTATTTCACATAATAATGCAATTATTATTTGCAATGTCCAATTTCAAAACGGTTTTTACAAGATGAATTTTGAGTGTTTAGGCTTTCGAATGCAATTTATGATGATTACTAAAATATGTGATTGGGAAAAAAGCCAATAATAAAGCATGCCAAATGTTCCGCTGCCGGGACACTGACAGTTAATCAGCTACAAACCTAGTGTACTTTTTGTATTCTAATAAATTAAATAATTTTGCTTGTAAATGTTTCCTCGTATCCCTTTATTAATGAATCAAGTCATTAAGTCATTTAAGTTAAGTTTCATTTTGCCCCTAAAGTTACAATTTTTCAACTTAGAGTACATGTGCTCCTTTCACTAGTTCACACTTACAAATAATCAGATAGAGTAAAAGGTATGCGTATTTGGCGTGCTGTCCGAGGGGAGGCTCCGAGCTCGGAATTTGGTCCGAACCAAGAGTACTCCCCTTGTATCTCTGGTTAGGATAGTAACCAGGCGAGTGTGAGAAGTCGGGGTGGTGGAGGGATGCAGAAAGCTGTCAAGGAACATTGGTGAGTCGGCTATGTGTATGTATATATATAGGCCTCCTCTCATTCTGATTGGATAGGCAATTTGAATCGTGTTCCTCCCGAACTTTGTTAATAAAACATTAGGAAAAAAGTAAGCATCAAGACCTGATCGTTGGGAATTGAAGGATGAAATTACAGCTTTATCACTGTTTAGCTCTAAATCTGGTGGTAGACAGTCTTGTGCTCTGAGCGGATTTACATCGCTCACTGAGCAGTTTTTCCCATTTAAATTACTAACTAATTAATGCCAAAGCAGGTTGGAAAACCTTGCTATTGGCACAGCTAATAATTTCCAACATTAACAACCATAAAAGCCAGGGCTTCTTCGTGAAAACGAGACATTGCAGGCCATTAAATGAAAAATGTGAACAATAAGCCACAGAGAACAGTCGCCCCTTGCAGTTGCATCAGCCTGTGACGTTATATCCATGGGGGAGTGGAGACGAACGGGCAGAGATAGATGGCGAGAGCTTGGGCTAGTTAATAAAGATCAGACTGCTTAGCCCAGTGGAGAATAAAAGGTGTACGAGGAGGACACATCAAATCAGTGAGAACTCATTTAGAGCGGCGTATTCTGTGGGCTCTGTGGGCTGCAGTAACAGAGCGTCTATGCTGCAAACTGCACCTGCGCTGTTCACTCGGGGGAACAGGAGGAGAACATTATGAGGTCAACTGTGCATTGTTTATTTTATAGGGGCCTGTGTGTTTAATATCCCTTTGGCATTGAATATTTATCTTTTACATCATGGGCCTTGAAAGCGGAGGGCAGTGAATTCGCTTTGCACACGCCTGCAGGTTTAACTCATGCACGCAAATGTAATATTGTGTAAGGATGCCGACGTGAAATAAATGAGCTGAAATATAAACAACTGATACAATCGAATTCATAAATCACTCATTTTTCTAAAGTAACACTGTCCAACAGGGACACCAGGAAGGCAGCGTTTTTTTCCTCCCTTGGGCTTGTTGCATTTTCAAGTCCTAAATCGTGAATATGAAGGAGGGTGAACGTCATTTCACATTTCACATATTTGTTGATCCTGGAACAACATTTCAATCAGATTTGAGGGACAAGTTTAATGTCAAGTTTAGGCTTACAAACAGGGTTAGGTGCTGCTACATCAGTTATTCACAAGGGGTGTGAAAAAAGCAAAACGACAGATTGACAAGACCATGGCGGATTCGTTGCGCAACAGAGCCTAAGCGTCTGATAAATGTCTTATCCATCTTGTAGAATCCGTGCTCAACACCGCCGCTCCCTATAGACCAATTTGGAGTCAATGTCACGGTTACGTCATTTGCAGCTGTGTACGCATTGTGGTGGCAGAAAAACAGTGGTAACAAGTGGAGGAAAATGGGCAAAATCCACGGAATATTTATAGAGTACCATCATCGAAGACGCTCTGTGAAGCTAAACGCAGACATTTATGGTTGCAAGCCACAGACTGGACTGATGAAACCTGAAACCTGCGATGATTAGTCTACTATTTAAGAATGTCTTTGATGTAAATAATATATCTACATAATATTCACATATGCAGTTCATAGGGGCATAATAGCTTTACAGTTACAGCATGAAATAATATTTAAACCTATAACATTTGATATAGCGTAGGTGACATTTTTAGGCCTATCTCACAATTCTGACTTTTCTTGCAATTGCAAGTTGCTATCACAATACTGAGGGGGGAAAAGTCAGAATTGGGCGATATAAACCCACAATTCTGAAGGGAAAAAGACAGAATATCGAGTTTATATCTTGCAATTCTGATATTTCTTCTTAGAATTGTGAAATATAAACTTGGAAATGCAAGAAAAAAAAGTCAAAATTGTGAGATATAAACTCGAAATTACCCTTTTATTGTTTTATTACGTGGCTTCCATAGAGTGCTACTGCAGAATTGTAATTTTCTGCCACGAAGTAGGGTCCGCCCACAAAACACGTCATCGCTGTTTACAAACACAAAAAAGGTCTATACACAGAGTATGTGCGATGGAAAGTAAAACGCGAGCTCCCTGATGCGCGCAAATTAGGCTACAACCAATAGCCTGTCTCCCAATATCAAAGCTATCTTAGCTGGGCTGTGTAGTTGTAACCATCTCTTACCTTTGGTTTCTGTTTTGGTCTCTGTTTGCACTTTGAATATTGAGGGAGTACTTTGATTATGGTTACACTTAATGTTTGTACTTAATAAGACTACGAAAAAACGGTGTTATTTATTTTTGTTATTTACTGTTTTTATTTCTATGTTCCTTTTGTGGAAAGGAGTTCAATTAGGAGGTCACACACATGTTCTGGAAGCTCATAATTCATGTACAGTAAGGTCTGAAGAGACTCATGTGAAATCATACAGGAAAGAAGCCAGTCAGTTGAGTTTGTGGCAAAACCTTTACAGTGCTTGTATATTGTTGTCTTTCAATGCATATGATAATTCATACTCAAGTAGAACTGAAATGACATTCATTACAAGATGATTAGTTAAAACATTTCAAAATGCACCTGCAGACCATTTTTACAGTCATGAATTTTGTCATTGAGGATTTCTTAAAAATACTGTGCAAAAATCTCATCTCGTCTTGTTCTCGTGAACCCAATCTCGTGTCTCGTCTCCTTTCGTGAGCTAAGTGTCTCGTCACACCCCTATTATTCATTTCCATCTTATTTTAGGGATTAGTTATGGGTAGGGTTAGGTTTAGAGGTAGGGATATGGTTAGGATTAGGAATTCATGACTTACTCTGCAAAATCACGGTGGCCTAATGCCCGCCTATCATTTTCATAACCGGTCAACAAGAATAAATGGATGGCAAAAACATTGAGTAAACTATTCAGCCACTTAGACATCACAAAAATGTAGGGTGGGACTTAATTTGATCCATTGGGAATTGACTGGATGATGAAAAGAAGGTGTTACATGCCATATAGTTTAGCTATTTCTTTTAACCTGGAAACTGGAAATAGAACTGAAACATTAATTTGCACTACTGTTCAAAAGTTTGAGCTCGGTAAGATTTTTATATATTTTTAAAATAAGTCTTATGCTCAAAAACACTCAAACTCAAAACACAGTAATATTGTAAAATATTATTACAATTTAAAAAACTTTTTTTTTCTATTTGAATATATTTTAAAATGTAATTTATTCCTGTGATCAAAGCAGAATTTTCAGCATCATTACTCCAGACTTCAGTGTCACATGATCTTTCAGAAAATAATATGATAATTTGCTGCTCAAGAAACATTTCTTATTATAATTATCAATGCTGAAAATGGTCGTGCTGCTTAATATGTTTGTGGAAACCATGATACATTTTTTTCCAGAATACTTTGATGAATAGAATGTTCATAAGAACAGCATTTATTTGAAATAGAATTTTGTGACACTATAAATGTCTTTACTTTAACTTTTGATTAATTAAATGTGACCTTATTGAATAAAAGTATATAAAATTTCTTTAAAAAACCAAAAAAACTATATAGACCCCAAAACTTTTGAACTTACTGTACATAGGACTACAAAAAAACAAACAAAACAAAGCAATCATGTATCGAATTAATGATATTTTAAAAAAATAGCGTGATCTTACTAAGTTTATGTATGTTGATGGGTTCGGTCGGCATGCCTTCCCCTCCGTCACTCAGCGCTCGAATCTGAATTATGTAATCGTCATCTGCCGGAAGAGTGAGCTCCACTGAGGTCAGATTTGTTGTTATTGAGTTAATTTCTTTATGCCGGTTCCTTCTGTAAGTCACCTGGGGAGAACAAATGAGAAAGGTGCTAACAACCACTTAGATTTATTCAGCACAAGCTATTTTAGTCGATAAAGGAAGTAAAATCAAATTATCATACACTGTGGGGAACCGCAGTGTTTATTAGCACACCTGGTGTTTTCGTATACTGTACAGCATATATGTTGTAGATCTGCGTTAGAAATTAGTTTTATTTTTAATTTCCGTTACCACTAAGGTGGGTAATGGTCCAACAAGAGAAATAATATAAGCACTTTAATATAGTTGTTTCCTAAATGCTCACTGGAATAGAACAAGCTAATAGGATTATGTGAAAATAATGCCTTACAGTTTGGCTTTGAGGTTTACATTGCTGGGAAGCACTTACCTGATACCCAGTAACATCTGACTCCATCTCCAGAGAAATGACAGGCTCCCAATGAACAGTGAGCTTAGAGCCAATCAGGTTCCACTCCACGTTCAAAGGTGGCTGCCCGGGTGCTGAGGGGAAACACAGCCATTAGTTACTGTGCATGTGAAGACATCACTGAGAAAGACCTGAGAGAGGCGCCTGGCTGTCTGTTTGTTCATTATTTATTATAATTACATAGATAGTTCAACTCAACTTTTCTGTCATTCCAAACTTTGTGGAACACAAAAGGAAACATTTAGCAGAGTGTTCACACTGCTCTTTCACCAAAGACCGTCATACTCCAAGCTGTCCATTTTGAGGTCATATGAATATATAGCACACAAGTTAAGGACTACTTTAAAGGTACTTTTAACAGTACTTTTGCTGATCACTGTATTCTTTAGTTGTATGAGAAAAAGCAGCGTGAACATTTGTTTAAATGTCTATTTTTGTTTTCCATGAGAAAAAAATCGACATGAGGGGGAAAGTGTGGGATCAGTAAGAATGTTTTCAAAGAAATTAATACTTTCATTCAGCTAATACAGTATTTATTAAATTGATCAAAAGTGACAGTAAAGACATTTATAATGTTACAAAAAAATTATATTTCAAATAAATGCTGTTCTTTTGAGCTTTCTATTCATCAAGTAATCCTGAAAAAATGTATTACAGTTTCCACAAAAAATATTAAGCAGCAAAATTATTGATTCTTGAGCAGCAAATCAGTATATTAGAATGATTTCTGAAGAATCGTGCAACACTGAAGCCTGGAGAAATGATGCTAAAATTCAGCTTTGCCATCACAGGAATAAATTATATTTTAAAATATATTAAAATGGGAAACAGTTCTTTAAAAGTCTAATAATAATTTTTGACAATATTACTGTTTTTACCGTATTTTTGATCAAATAAATACCTTAGTGAGGATGAGACTTCAAAAACATTCTTTAAAAATGTACCGACCCCAAACGTTTGAACAGTAGTGTTTGTCAAAAGACAGGTTTCTTTATCTCGTTTAAACAATAAAACGGACAATTCTACATTTACAATAATTTTACAATTGTAGACAGTTCTACAATAATAATTTTTATATATCTGCAGAAGAGGCCTAAATGAACAGATAATTGAACAAGCGTATACTCACGGGACTTTTTGGTGGTCACATTGATAGTAGGAGAGAGAGGGCCAGTGCCTGCCGTGTTGAAAGCGCTCACTGTCAGGAAATACTGAGTGTATCCTCTCAGACTACTGATGTTAACCTTGTTCTGATTGGCAGACACTCTGACTTTGCCCATGGTCTCTGGTTTTGTATCATCTTCCCAGTACACCACCTGATTTCAAGAGCAACAGAGAGAAAACACAGCCTGTGGGATCTAAAGACTCAAGGATATAATGCTACAGTGCCATTATGTTCAGTGCAGAAGAATCATTATTCAGGAGTATTTCACTTTTTTTTCTCCACACATTGGGTTTGGGGTGACATGGATGAAGAGTTTCAGAGAGGAATGTGTAATGTGTTCTCTGTCCTTAAAAAAGATGAAGCAAAGCCATTTCGCCCATGCTGCAGAGAGGGCCCCCCATGCATACGGTAAGAACAGGGTGCCCTGTTCTTATTTTCAAATGGAGCGTTTCCATGGGTACAGAGGGAACTTTGAGGTGCAGCGTGTGAGATGACAGGCTCTGACAGAACCCACGGTGCATTTCAAAACCGGACAGAGAGTCATTTCCATTTAGAAGAAGGGACGCACCTCATAGCCCAACACTCTTTCTGGGGAAGCGCTGAGAATGTGCCAGCTCACTTCAATTTCAGTGGCAGAAATGCTTCTGGCCCACACGCCGTCTGGAACGCCACTGGGCTCTGAGAGGAAAGATAAAAAGAGAAAAAAAGATGAATACATAAAGACAGAAGAGAAGAGGAGAATTGAGAAGATGAATCAAGACAAGACAGAAAGGCAAAAAGAAAAGAGTAGAAGAGAGAGAAAAGAGACAGGAGATTAAATGAAATGAGAGAAGAGAAAAACTAGACAAGATTGAAAAAAAGAGACGAGATGAGATGAGACAGGACAGTAGAGATAAGTATAGATAAGACTACGAGGAGAGAAGTCCAAAATGAGAAAAGACTGAAAGAGAAGAAACAAGAAGAAAAGAGAACATGTTACAATGAAGAGAGAAGTAAATGAGACAAGACTAAAAGAGAAGAGATGAGATAAACTAAGAGAGGACAAGATCAGAAAATCCAAAATCCAAAGAAGGGAAGAGATTAGAGGAGATGAAAAATAAAAGAACTACTGAAAGAGAAGAGAACAGAAGAGAAAAAAAATGAGAAGCGAAAACTATATAAGTCTGAAAAGACTGAAAGAAGAGACAAGAAGAAAATGGGATGCAACAAAGGGAGATGTAAATGAGACAAAACTGAAAGAAAAGAGATTAGATAAAACGAGAGAAGACAAGATCAAGCTCAAGAGAAGTGAAGAGACTAAAGGAGGCGAGAAGAACTACGATGGAACAAGGAGAGAAGCCTAGACGAGATGAGAAGAGAAAATGAGACAAGACTGAAAGAGAAGAGACAAGATGAAATGAGACAAGAAAAGAAGAGACAAAAGGGAAAGGGAATAGAACACAACGAAGAGAGATGAAAATGAAAAAAAAAACTGAAAGAGATGAGATGAGATAAAAAGAGAAAAAGAAGAAGAAACAAGAGAAGACGAGATCGAGAGAAGGAAAGATGAGAGAAACCAAAATGGGACTGAAAGAGAGCAAAAATAAGATGAAATGATACAAGACAGAAAGAGAAAAGACGAGATGAAACGAGACGAGGTGATACAAGACCAATATGAGATAAGATTGAAAGAATAGAGATGAGAAGAGAAGAGGATGCAACGAAGAGAGATGAAAATGAGACAAAACTGAAAGAGATGAGATGAAACCAGAGGAGACAAGATGAGAAAAGACGAGATCAAGAGAAGGGAAGAGATTAGAGGAGATGAGAAGAGAAGAACTGCAGTATGATACAAGGAGAGAAGACAAAATGGCACTGAGAGAGAAGAGAAGAGCAAAAATAATAAAAGAAAGGAGAAAAGACAGAAAGAGAAAAGGCGAGATGAAACAAGACGAGGTGAGACCAATATGAGACAAGACTGAAAGAATAGAGATAAGTAGAGAAGAGGATGCAATGAAGAGAGATGAAAATTAGACAAAACTGAAAGAGATGAGATGAGATAAAAAGAGCGAAGAAGAAATGAGAGAAGGGAAGAGGCTAGAGGAGACAAAAAGAGAAGAGCTAGGGTGCAAAAAGGAGAGAAGCCAAAACGGGACTGAAAGAGAAGAGAAGAGCAAAAATAAGATGAAACGAGACAAGAAAGAGACAAAAATGAAAGAGATGAGATGAGATAAAAAGAGTGAAGAAGAAACGAGAAAAGACAAGATCAAGACAAGGGAAGAGAATAGAGGAGACGAAAAGAGAAGAACTACAATACAACAAGGAGAGAAGCCAAACCGGGACTGAAAAATAAGATGAAACGAAACAGGACAGAAAGAGAAAAGACGAGATGAAACGAGACAAGGTGAGACAAGAAGACCAATATGAGACAAGACTGAAAGAATAGAAATGAGAAGAGGATGCAATGAAGAGAGATGAAAGTGAGACAAAACTGAAGAGGTGAAATGAGATAAAAAGAGCGAATAAGAAACAAGAGAGGACAAGATCAAAAGAAGGGAAGCGATTAGAGGAGAGAAAAGAGAAGAATTACGATACAAAAAGGAGAGAAGCCGAAATGGGACTGAAAAATAAGATGAAACGAGACAAGACAGAAAGAGAAAAGACGAGATGAAACGAGACGAGGTGAGACAAGAAGACCAGTATGAGACAAGACTGAAAGAATAGAGATGAGAAGAGAAGAGGATGCAACGAAGAGAGATGTAAACGAGACAAAACGGAAAGAGATGAGATGAGATAAAACCAGAGGAGACAAGATGAGAAAAGACGAGATCAAGCGAAGGGAAGAGATTAGAGGAGATGAGAAGAGAAGAACTACAGTACAAGACAACAAGGAGAGAAGCTGAACCGGGACTCAAAAATAAGATGAAACGAGACAAGACAGAAAGAGAAAAGACGAGATGAAACGAGACGAGGTGAGACAAAAAGACCAAAATGAGACAAGACAGAAAGAATAGGAATGAGAAGAGAAGAGGATGCAATGAAGAGAGATGTAAACGAGACAAAACGGAAAGAGATGAGATGAGATAAAACCAGAGGAGACAAGATGAGAAAAGAGAAGGGAAGAGAGAGGAGATAAGAAGAGAAGAACTAGGATACAACAAGGAGACAAGCTGAAACGACGACACTAGAAAAGAAGGGATGAGAGGAGACAGAAAGAGGAGGAGGAGAGAAGAGACAAGACTAGATGAGAAGAGACAAGATGAGAAGAGAAGCACAAATCTGAGGCTGATGAAAATCATTTGTAAATGCCTGATGCAAAATCTTTTGTCTCTAAAACGGTAAATTAATGGTTTTTATTTTAACGAGATAGCTGAGTGACACAAAGGAATATTATCTGTACAGCAATTCAATTAATATTGTAGCTTCCTGACACAACGCTGTCTGCCCGTCACTCCACCCACAAAACGGATCCTAACCAGCTAAAAGATTCCAACACTGGTGCTTCGAATTCTGAGGTAAAACCACCTGACATTTACAATACAGCATTATGTACAGCCATTATAGTACATGCTTTACTTTGTAGTTACTGCAAAAAGATTATTGGACATTTTGCAAAATACCAAGTATACTTCCTGTTAAGAAATGATAAATTATTGCTAAAAGAACAGAAAATTGCCATCAATAGTGTTGGAGAAACCAATAAAATTATACAACATTATGTAATCTAAATCTTTAATCTCTCTTTTCCTCGACTATTTGTTACAAAATGCTATGTTCTTTCAGCGCTGCACATAATATAGTGCTGGTGGTAAAAGAAGAATCAATTCCAGCTTCTGTTCTTGAACGTTTTATGCACCTTACAAAAGACAGTAACAAAGCAAAGAGAAAAATCAATTGAAAACGCTGGAAATGACTGAGAAAGGTAAATGTTTGTGTGCTGCTCATAATGCGACTGGCAGTCTCACCCAGGCACGTGCAGAGGGGAGGGCTTTGGGGGCTTGAGCCCCTGCCCTTTTTGAAAATTAATCAAAAGTGCCCCTCTCAACAATCATCAATAATACTGTGGCCAATAAAACAGAATTTGAATTATAATTAATATAACAACGTGTACCAAACAGTAACAAAGCGCTCAAAAGTCGGAAAATTCCCATTTATTTTTTACGTATCTGTCAGTCTGAAATGTGGTTGCCATAACGCGTTGCTATGGGTGGCGTGTCTTGCTTGACTGCTCATTCTGACACTGCCTCCTCTATATTTTTTCTTTTTGTTGTAATTATTCTACTCATTGTAAAAGTAAAATACAATAAGTTTGTATCTGTAATCCCATATTCATAATTGTGACCAAAATGTCTGCTTACAACAGCGGTCAGGAACCTCTAGGCTCGCGAGCCATATAGATCATTCAGTGTGTGGCTCGACGTCTGTGGCTCGACGGCAGAAAAAAACAAGCCAAACAAGCATGATTTTTAAACCTTTTTCATCATTAATCAAAGCTATTATTCGAAATGTAGGCTGTAAAGAAGGAGACAAGAGAGGCAGTGTCACCTCAAAAAAAAAAAAAAACGCAAATATTAAAAAAATTTACATTAAAAAGTATAAAAATCACTCGTTTTTATAAAGTAACACTGTCCAACAGCGACACCCGCAGGTAAATTTACAGCGGGTTGCCAGAGCCCATTGACTTTTAACAGACCCGCCAAAGTCGCGCTATGATTGGATATGATCGGTCATGATTGGATATGATTGGTTCACGCGATAAATCCCGCCTCTTTATTTCATGCGCATTCTCGAATCAGCCTGAATAAAAGACTCATTAAAAAGTAAGTAAACAACTTGTGTTTATTTAACCAGGAAAATGAAGTGTAGAGACATATATTTACATTTGATATGTAAAAAAATGTGAGGACTTTGCCTCTGCCATTTTAAAACACCACCGCACACCACTGAATATAGGCTACTATTAATTTTTATATTGGAAGTGATAGATATATATGCCCATTTTTCACATTTGAACCCCTGCCCCTGAGGAACTCTCTGCACGTCCCTGGTCTCACCATTCTCAGCTGAGAACACAATGGTAACGGGGCTGAACGGTCCCTGGCCCTTGGTGTTGTAGGCACCCACTTTGACGCTAAATGGAGAAAAGGGCAGGATGCTCTCATTCCTGTACACGTAACGGGACTGAGCCGGTATGGAGGTGACGGCGTGCGTCCAGTTGACCTCCCCCAATGGCCGGAGAGCGATGATGTAGCCGAAACCATCTCCGTTTTGTAGGTCTTCAGGCACAGGCTGGGAGGGAAACAAAAAACTATAGTGATATTAAAACATACAGACCAGATTCTGCCTCAGGTTCACACCCAGTGCCTTTCCAAATCCCACAGTTTCTGCAAAGTGATGCAACCTCTCGAGAGCGCAAATGAACCGCTTTCTAATATACAACCAAATCTGAATTGAATGCCATTACGCGAGTAAAGGGCCCAGATGGAAAACAGGCTTGGCTTTGACTGAGGTAATAAACACCCCCATTCAATTCCATTTAATTAGCCAAAACTATTACCTCGCACAGAGGGAGTGATAATATAGACAGATGACTTACCTCCCATGTTATTACCAACTCTGACTTGGAGCCACCCCCACCTCCGACATCGGTGGGGGCCGTGTCAGGAACTGTATACAGGGAAATAAAGAGAAAACAGCCATGTTTTCAGTAGAGCAGATAGATGCAGCCTTCCTCATTGTTTCATTTCTTTTACTCAAAGCCTCATTATCAAGTATCAAAAGAAACAAAGCTCCGGTCCCTTAGCAACTGCTTTTAAAAGATTCTGTGGGCAGCGTTTGAGTTAACTGGCTTTGTTTCTAGTGAATTTCACCATTTGCCAAGAGTCTCTCAACAGTAATGTTTGAAGAATTCATTCTATATTATACTAAGAGGCACTTGAGGAATGGTCATATGAAGAATACGGGCACTTAAACATAGGTGAATTCAACCTCAGACAGCACACCCACGGGCCGCCACACAGAACTGGATTGCGCTTTCTCGATCTGGCAAGCTCTGTTCTGATTGGTTGACTAATCTGATGGGGAATTTATACCTTTTGAGGATGAAATTATCACTGGACTTGCCAAAGTTTGCCATTATATCAAATCAAGAATACTCAGAGCAATTCCTTCAGTTATATCTGTGAAATGTGCTTAATCAACATGAAAGTTTGAGATCTTTTCTTCTCTATTGTGAAACGGTAAACACATCATCAGAGAAGAGAAGAGATATCGCTGCAACTGGGAGGGGAAGTTATTTTGATTAAAGATTATGACAGTGATGTGCAAGGATAAATCATTTATGATAAACACTGCGATATTCCAGAAATAAGAATTGTCCATTTTGATTTCATGATGACTTTGCTTCTAGTTTGCTTCTGACCTGATGTAACTCAAAGTATCCTGATGATCAACACAACCATTTTCAACATTAATTATATAATAAGAAGTGTTTCTTGAGCATCAAATCATCAGCTTTGCATCACAGGAATAAATTACATTTTAGACTATATTAGAAAACGTCTCGGTTACGTATGTAACCCTCGTTCCCTGAAGGAGAGAACGGAGACGTACGTCGGACGTCACCGACGAATTGGGATCACTTCTGGGAGCCCCTATCAGCTTCGAGTGTATACAGAACGGGCCAATGGCCATTGGCGTGTGAGATTTGCATCTCGCGCTCCGCCCCGCACCGCGGGTATAAACAGGAAGCGGATGCAGCGCACATTTGTTTTTCACTGAGGAGCCGAACTAGTGACTCGGTCATGCAGTGATGGTACAGCAACTGTGGCGACGGGACGTACGTCTCCGTTCCCTCCTTCAGGGAACGAAGGTTACATACGTAACCGTCACGTTCGATGTACGTCGGACGTCACAGACGAATTGGGATCCCTATGGAAAATGCCACAGTTACTACCACTTCCAGCACCCAGCGAAAGCCCCTCAGACCCCCGTCTGTTCGGGGCGGGGAACTCGCGCAGGGAGAGTCACTGCTGGTGTTCCGCAAGACCCACTCAGCAGAGTATTGGATAACGCTGGGAAAGCGTGCCAAGGGGGGCCGCTGCGGAAGCCACATCCTACCCGTAGGGAGGTATCATGTGGAATATACACGTATGGACAGTCCCAGGGGTGGCCCCGGCCAATGCAGGCGGGGGACTACACCGCACAGAGACGGCAGAGCGAGCTCTGCCAAGGGAAAGAAACGGAGCCGTACCGTGGAAAAATACACATATGGGACCGCCGTAGGGGTCACAACATATGGATACCCAGCCTAACACAAGTTCCACCAATGCATACGAGTGTTAGACCTGGCGTCGGACGCTCTGCCACGTCTGACTGCCGCGGGTTGCGGAGGAACTCAAAAGGGTTCGGCAACCTGGGGAACTCGACTGGAGCATATCAGCGCACGTATCCTGCCCATGAAGTGGGGAATGGCGCAGCAAGCCGACACAAGAGTGGGCACTTCGGTGTTACTGGCTATTTAAAGCGAGCACACGGGAAGAAACCGGCTCTACACGGTGGCTATAGAATCTAGCGAACGTGTTAGGTGTCGCCCAGCTCGCAGCTCTACAAATATCTGTCAGCGAGGCGCCATGCGCCAGCGCCCAGGAAGGGGCCACACTCCTAGTGGAGTGGGCCCTCAACCCGAGCGGGCAAGGCACGCCTTGGGTTTCATAAGCCAAGGCGATGGCATCCACTATCCAGTGAGCCATCCTTTGCTTGGAGACAGCCTTTCCCTTCTGCTGGCCTCCGTAACAGATGAAGAGCTGTTCTGAGGTCCTGAAGCTTTGCGTTCTGTCCACGTAAGTCCGCAGAGCGCGAACGGGACAGAGAAAAGCCAGGGCTGAGTCTGCTTCCTCCGAAGGCAGCGCTTGCAGGTTCACCACCTGGTCCCGAAAGGGAGTGGTGGGAACCTTGGGCACATATCAGGATTACATGAGAGTTAGCCGGCCCGAATTCCAGGCACGATTCGTCGACCGAAAATGCCTGCAGGTCCCCTACCCTCTCGATGGAACCAATGCAGTCAGGAGTACTGTCTTCCAAGACAGAATTTTTAACTCAGCTGACTGCAACGGTTCAAAGGGTGCTCTCTGCAGTGCGGTTAGCACCAGAGATAAGTCCCAAGAGGGCATATCAAATCAAATCACCTTTATTTATATAGCGCTTTTTACAATGCCAATTGTTTCAAAGCAGCTTCACAGTGGTAACAGGAAAATAATGCAACAGAATTTGATTCGGCTGTACAGCCGCTCTGGTGAAAACGGTGATGTCATCCAGCTCATTTCAATTATCATATAGTGTCAATGCGGGCAGATCAGTAATATAGTTGAAATTTAATGTCCCCAACTGAGCAAGCCAAAAGCCAAAGGCGACGGAGACTGAGGCGGATTTAATCTCCTCGCTCCCCTCAGGAACCTGACGACCAGATCGTGCTTTCCTACGGACTTACCTTCAACTACATCGCACTTTGAGGGTGGAGGGAGACAGCCTTCGCTCCAACCATCTTGCAGGAAGGAAAGCACAGAACTGATCGAACATCTTCGGGGTTCTTCTCGTCGAGAAGAACACCATTCGGTGTTACACTTCAACGCATAGAGGCGCCTCGTAGAGGGAGCTCTAGCCAAAGTGATGGTGTCTACCACAGCCTGTGGTAGGTCACCTAGAACCTCCGCGTCCCGTCCAGGGACCAGACATGGAGTTTCCAGAGGTCTGACGCGGGTGCTATAGGGTGCCCCGTCTCTGAGTCAGAAGGTCCTTCCTCAGAGGAATGGGCCAAGTAGGTGCTGTCGCGAGGAGCACTAGTTCCAGGAACCAGGTCCGGTTGGGCCAGTACGGCGCAACCAACAAGACCTGCTCCTCATCCTCCCTGACTTTGCACAGTGTCTGTGCAAGAAGGCTCACTGGGGGAAACGCATATTTGCGTAGACCCCGGGGCCAGCTGTGTGCCAGCGCATCCGAGCCAGGTCTACCTGTGCGGTCCCGAAGTGACTCCAGATCAGCTGGACCACCTGGGGATGGAGTCTCCACTCTCCCGGGAGCACTTGCTGTCGTGAGAGCTCGTCGGCTGCACGATTGAGCAGGCCCGGAATGTGAGTGGCACAAAGCGACCTCAGATGCTTCTAACTCCAGAGGAGGAGATGGCGGGCGAGTTGTGACATGCGGCGGGAGCGTAGACCACCCTGTTTGTTGATGTACGCAACGGCCGCAGTATTGTCCATATGGACCAGAACTTGCTTGCCTTGTAGCGGCCCTTTGAGGCGGCCCAGCGCAAGACGAACTGCTAACAACTCGAGGCAATTGATATGCCGTTGCAGTTGAGGCCCCGTCCACAGACCCGAAACTGCAAGCCCGTTGTACGTGGCCCCCCAGCCGGTGGATGAGGCATCCGTGGAGACAACAGCATGCCTGGACACTTGTTCTAGGGGACTCCTGTCCGTAGAAACGAAGGGTCCGACCACGGGCTGAAAGTTTGGCGGCACTTCGGTGTTACTGAGACACGGAACGAGCCGCTCTGCCACGCCCATCTCGGGACTTGGTTGTGTAGCCAGTGTTGAAGCGGCCTCATATGAAGCAATCTGAGCGGCGTTACCGTGGCTGCAGATGCCATATGCCCCAGGAGCCTCTGAAAATGTTTCAGTGATACTGCTGTCCTGCGTTTGAACGAATTCAAGCAGTTCAACACCGACTGGACGCACTCCTCTGTGAGTCGCGCTGTCAGATTGACCGAGTCCAGCTCCATACCGAGAAAAGAGATCCTCTGCATGGGACAGAGTTTGCTCTTTTCCCAGTTGACCCGAAGTCCCAACAGGCTGAGGTGACTGAGCACCATGTCCCTGTGTTCGCACAACTGCGCCCGCGAGCCCACTGAGCCAGGATCAGCCAGTCGTCGAGGTAGTTGAGGATGCGAACAACACGCTCTCTCATGGGAGCAATGGCTGCCTCCGCGATTTTCGTGAAGACACGGGGCGACAGGGACAGCCCGAAGGGTAGGACTCTGTACTGATATACCCGTCCCTCAAACGCAAAGGGTAGGAATGGTCTGTGTCGAGGGAGAATCGAGACATGAAAGTACACGTCCTTCAGGTCGATCGCTGCAAACCAATCTTGGGGACAGATGTGCGGCAGATGTGGGACAGAACGGCAGCCTGTGAAGGGACCGATTCAAGAACTGCAGGTCCAAGATTGGCCGTAACCCGCCGCCTTTCTTGGGTACAATGAAGTACGGGCTGTAGAAGCCTGTCTTCATATCGGCTGGAGGGACCGGCTCTATTGCGTCCTTCGCCAGTAGGACTGCGATCTCCGCCCGTAGCACGGGGGCATCCTCCTTCGACACAGAGGTGAAGTGAACGCCCCTGAATTTGGGGGGCCGCCGGGCGAACTGAAGCTGAGTCTGATAGTACGGATGAGCCAGCGGGACGGGCTGGGAAGCGCTAGTCAGGCTCCCCGCGACCGAACCAGCGGGACCAACGGCACCACAGACGTACCCGCAGCGGGGCAACGCAGCGGAGTGCAGGGACCCGACTCGGACGGCATAGCGGCCCGAAGTGGGGTCTGAGTGTGCAATGCAACACTTACCTGCTTCCGCTGAGGGGGCGCACGGGTGTGAGGAGGCCTCTTGTGTGCGTCCTGGACACAGCTAGCGCCCCCTGCTGGCGATAAGAGAGGCACCGGAGGGTGACAAGGCATGGGAGCGTCGTACACCGCCAAGTGCGCTCTCTTGGCACCCAGAGATTTTGGAAACAGCTCTTTTAGTGAAGTTTTGGGTACCACTGGCATGAAGGCCAGTGGCGGAACAGAAATCAAATTTGAACAAAGGATTCTCTCCCAGCCCTCCTCCGGGAGAAGGAGCGGTGCTGTCACCACCTCCTGAAGAGCTGTCCCCTCCATCTCTGGGTGCCAAGGGTGTTTCTGGACCAGGGTGGACATCGTCTGGCCGAGGGCCAGCGCTGTGACTTTAAATATGATCAGTCACTGTGCACAGCTCAACCTTGGCTCAGAACTACCCTCGTCTCTTTTTAAGAGTGCAGGGCAGAGGTGGCCTGCCAGTGGCACTGCCACCCCACCGATGAGGGTAGTGAGAGGTGAGAGAGGGGAAAATTCTGTATAAAGTTATGGCCCCTTTGGTGTTCCATATTTTGGCACCAAATAGTTCCACACTGCCAAAGCTTTCCAATGCACATCCGGGGAAAAGGCAAGGGGGCGGGCAAGGTGATTTACGCGTTGCACTACGCCTCAGCCACCCGGGAAAGCATGGCTGTCAAGTCTGAATCTGATTCAGCATGAGCACACACTATTATAGTGGGAATCTCAGCCTCATCTTCATTTCCAGCACATAACAGCCCTCTCTCCGATGTAGTGATTGACATCTGTCCTCTGCTAGAGCCCCAAATGAAACGCTAGGTCCCTTTTTTAAGACCAGCAATTCCATCTGAAAGCTACCAGCAGAAATGTGAGACAGTGAGCGTGGTCGTCAGACGGCACACAGCACGCTGGACACTCAAGCCCCTATGAAAAAGGCAAGGTGAACAACGCGCTGATGTGGCCATGCTTTCATGAGAGAACATGACCACCCACGAACACAGTCTCAACATGCTCGCGATGCGATAGAGGAGTGGGGGCCCACGGAGATGTACTCGGCAGGGAAGCCCCACTGACCTCCTCAGGTCACCCAGGCTTATTAGCCGAAGTAGCCTTTTTCTGGTGCACCAGAAGAGAAACTAGATCGGGGAATAGGCGAAGGGACTCGTTTGAGGTTTCGAGTCTCGACCGTGCATCTAAAGCGCCGAGTGACGCGCTGGGTTGCCGTGACAACCCGCGCTGTCAGCTGGCAGCTAGACGGCACGCGGCGCGCTGAACGCTCAAACCTTACGAGGAAGGAGAGACGAACAGCATGCCAACGTGATCACGTTCTCCTGAGAGAACATGGATCACCCACGAACGCAATCTCAACATGCTTATGTGAGAGAGGTCGTGGCCGTCAATAAGGACAGGAAACAACCGCATGCAGAAACGAACGGGTGGAATGATGTCTTGAAAAAGACGCAGCGTCCCGCCCGTGTACTCTTTTAGGGGAAAAGCTCTTTTAACGTGCTGAAGCACTCAGGGAGATAGCCGCGGCAAAAACACAGGGAATAGTGCAGCCTGTGTTTTGCACTCAGAGTAATGTGAACGCCCACCGAACTGACAGAGTTGCTGTAATAACAGCAGTTTTTGCTCTCAGTGAGCTCGCGGTCCTCGCTGCTGTGCCTTCACACCAACACTCAGAGCTTCTCCTCTCTCGTTCTGATTATCTCTGTATAATACAGGAACACTCTTCAGCAGCACACAGTCGGCTCTGAAGTGAATGACAAATGTGCGCTGCATCCGCTTCCTGTTTATACCCGTGGTGCGGGGCGGAGCGCAAGATGCAAATCTCGCACACCAATGGCCATTGGCCCGTTCTGTATACACTCGAAGCTGATAGGGGCTCCCAGAAGTGATCCCAATTCATCGGTGACAAAAAAAATATTTGCAATAATGTAAAAATATGTATTACTATGTATTTTTGCAGCATTTCTGAGCAAAAGAAACTTCTTTTAAAAATATAAAAAAATCATTCCAACCCCAAACTAAAAGTAATGTTACAAACTGTATCTGCCATAATGATTAGAATGCAGTTACATGCTAGTCAGAATGTGTATGCCATGTTGTGAATGCGCCCTTTCAGCAACAATGCACTAAAACACAGACAACGAATAACTAAACCATAAAGAATTCACAACATAACAATAGTGTACTCATTACAATGTTATTTCAGTAGAAACGTTGCTATTTTTTGTCTAAAATGAATGAACACGTCATGACGAAAACACAATTTAAGGGTTATTTTATGATATGACTTATTTTATAAATGAACACCTGCATCTCACCTGCATCTTCAGTTCTTGTTTTAAGAGATGCGGGACTCGGTTCCCCCACGCCGACGCTGTTTCTGGCCAACACTCTGAACTCGTACTCCACCCATGCGTTCAGATCCACCACCGTTGCCGTCAAGGTGTTGCCATCAATCACCTCCGGGACTGAGAGCAAACAGAAAAGCCCTGGTTTAACCGTAAAGACCTGGATTACACAGCGCCGAAAAGTCAACAACAGCAGACTAATTTTGAGCCAATGTTTACAGTAAGCCAGAAATGTCACGAAACATAAAAACGTGTTCTGGGTCGGATGGTGTTCCAATGAATTTGAATTTGAGCAGCAGGGCAAGAGACCAGATTAAGTCGTTTTGCGTTAGTACTTAGAGGCCCTTATATGTACTCAAAGCGAGCATAAGCTTCTTTCTAAAAAGCACATGAGACGTGCTATGGTAATTTCAGCCTCTCGCTGAATTGATGCTCCGCTTGACTAGCTTTAGCTAATCCTGTATTGTTACCCGTGTTCACCGCTTGCCAGCCCACTGTGAAAGCTGTCTTGGCCTGGATGATATAGCTTGTGATGGGGCTGCCATTATCCTGGCCGGGTCTCCAAGAAAGCTGAGCCGTGCTGTCCGTGATCTCCTCCACTGTTACACCATCTGGAGCTCCTGGGGGACCTGTTTCAATCAGACAATTAGCAGTGAATTAGCAATTAGAAATGAAGTTACCTTAACTGACATCTAACCTTACTCACCCCCTGCCAGGAAGCTCTTCTCTTATCGCCTCACTAAGCTCTGTGATATAAGGCCAGTCTTTTTAAGCTGTTGCTTTTGTGGGAACACTAGATCTATTTGAGAATCATAGCGAAGCTTTTCAGAGGCTTGAGCGTTCGGAGCTGTTTTCTTAGCACGTCTGGAAGCAGGCATTTCTCTGCACTTCTTTAATTGGTTCTTCCAATTAAATGTGCAGAGAACTGTCTTGCTTTGTTAAATTCACACTCTTTTGGGGGAAAATATAAGGAAATGAAGCATAATCTTTTGTGGTTTTGTCAGCACGGGTCATTGTGTCACTCGTAACATCACTTATGAAAACTGTTGAGTTAAAAAAAAAGATATATCTTGATTTTTAGTTGTTTTAGCTGATATTAATACTTGTTTTGTCATAATTTAAATCATTTAAAGTGAGGCCCTTTAGTGGACCACTGATTTAATCCAACTGGTTTTATTTGCTCGCTACAGCCTTTTTTTACTTGCGTTTTGTGCTTGCAGCAATTGCTAATTTTACACCCTGTTACGCTGTTATAAAACATTATTATAGGCTCTGGCAGTAAAAGTTGGCATGCCAATCTAATTTCAATTGAAAGATATTGATCTGGCTAAAACTCATTTGTGACCTTTGATAAACAGCTTTGATATGTTCCTCTAATTACATCTAATGGAACATGTAATAACGGATCAATTCAGCAGACAGATACATTTCCTTGGCAAAGCAAGGACAGCATTTTTTTCTTTCTATCAGATTTTCCTTCCAAATCCCAACCCTACATTTGAAGCACCCAATGCCTGGCCGTCTTTCCCTTACCTTTCACGATTAAAATAGCTGCAGCCGATAAACTCTCGACATCCGTGTCGACCACACAGACGTACTTTCCGGCGTGTTTCAGCTGTATATTCCGTATCATCAAATCTCCAGATGTACTCTAGAGATATAAACAACACACACACGCATTACTATCCACTCGATCAGCTGAGACTTTAAAGCGTCAGGAAGATGTGTGAGTTGTTTGCTATATTCCCCAGCAAGTGATGCAGTAAGTGTAGACACCCTGCTGGGTTTGGGAATGAAAATGTGGCTCAACTCCACAGCTAATGGATGACTTTTGGCAAAGACTGTTCGCTTCTACGTTTGAAACGTCCGTCATGGATAAACATTCCCTCTGGCCAACCCTTAGGCTCCTTCAGCACCGCACAGAACCCAGCTACCAAACTCACTCGCTAATTGGCTAATTAGAGCTTAATCACATTTAAGAGGTAGTGTGATTGGATTCAGTGTGCCGAAACCCTGTGATACGAAACTGTGCAAGTGATGAATACTAAATCCACACACGACAATTAAATGCCTTTGTTAATCTAATAAAGATGAAGAAAGTTGTTCATAAGAGTGGAGGTGAACTTTTAAAGTACTCAATCAAGGGAATAGATGAAGTACTGTGAAAACAGGTAAAGTAATAAAGATATGTCCACTTATAATCATGATGATACATGAAATTATCAAGTAAAGAGAGCATCAGAATTTTCATACATTATAAAGTTATAATCATAACAAGCACCTTAATTACTGTAAAGTAATTTCTGATAAACTAACTTTTATTCTTAATATTAAAATGAGGGCTGTCAATTGATTAAAACTTTGAAGCATATTAACTGATATGCTGATTAATTGCATGTATCAGTATATCCTAAGAAAATAAGTAAATTACATTGTGGAAGATGAAAGCACTGAATAGACAATTTAAGAACAGACAACTTTTAAAAAATCAAGACTTCAATCAATTCAATTTGATTCAATCAATTCATTCAATTAACATGTTATGAAAATATTGTGCGAATTGCACTGCAATGTTTGGGGTCAGAAGTATTTTTTTAAAATAAATTCATTATTTTATTCAGCAAGGATGCATCAAATGTGACAGCAAAGACATTAATAAAGCTAAAAAGATTTCTATTTCAAATAAATGCTGTTTTTTTTTAAAAAAAATGTAGCAGCACAACTGTTTTCAACATTGATAATGAAACAAGAAATGTTTCCTGAGCATCAAATCATCATATTAGAATGATTTCTGAAGGATCATGTGACACTGAAGACTGGAGTAATGATGCTGAAAATTCAGACAAACAAACAGTTACTAACTCTCTTACAATGACAGCTGTCAGTGTGAAACCTTGTCCCAAGATCTTTTTGGACACAGAATGTAGCGGACCCCGTCCGAATGATGGCCAAACTTTACTGATGGTTTATGAAGTTTATGGCATCCTTTTTCACTCCAAAAAATCACCGTAAGAGCTGAACAACAAAGCATAAGAAGTGCGCATTAACGTCTCATTCACAAACTCTCTCTCTCCATTGCATTATCATTAGCATACACAGCAAATTATACAAAAACACAACTAACAGTAAACAAACATATACAGACCTTATGCCTTTTCAGGGGGTGCTAATAAACTGTAAACTTTGTATCTGCAAAACAACTCCGATAAACTGCAAGCTCTCCCTTTCACTACGCGTATCGCTCCGTAGACTATAATACCCATCAAAATAGGAGTCCCTCCTTAGTTAGACAGATAATGCAGACATATTTAAACTCACAGAAATATCAAAATGTGTACAAAAACAAATTAGAAGATCACAATAAAGTCTGTTACACAGAAGGACCACCTCTCGTCGAGGAGCATTCAAGTGGGACTTAAATATGCCATCGAGGGATATATAAAAGATTTTAAAATAAATATGGTGGGTAACAAGATTAATTTGGAAGCGAAGGTTTACAGATCACAATGCTAGCGGGAGAAGCCTCGTGTTACGTTCATCACGTTCGCAGATGACAACATCCAGGAACAACACTGTTCATGTACCGCAGGGTAAGATTAAATTAATTTACATTTAACCAGTTTAATATGGAGAGGCACTGAAATGTAGACCATTGTTTATGTGTTTTTGACCTAACGTACACTGTTACATGATGTGAGAACAGTTAGCTACTTAGGTTTGTACGTTAGCATGGGCTCACTAACTTTAATTGTAACTTAATGAGAGTATGACAACCAGAAAATCCTCTCAGGATACCTGGAATCAGTGTTGCAGTTCCCCAGGCACATCGTTTTACCATTTCTGTAGCATAAACACCATCAAACCGATAAGAGCTTCGGATTTTCCCATTTCCAATTACCGGTGAACATGATTTCACCAAGTACAACATGTTCCTGGAACAACATTTCAACATCAACCAATCAGATTTGAGGGACAAGTTTACAGTTTATGCCAAGCTTAAGTTTACAACAAGGGTTAGGTGCTTCTACATCAGTGTTATTCACCTATCATTTCCCTCTGATTTTAGGGATAACTTATGGGTAGGGTTAGGATAAGGGGTAGGGATAGGGTTAGGATAACATTTTCGGACAGGAACATGACTTACTTGGCAAAATCACAGTGACCCTTTATTACCGCAGGCATAAAACAAAATACACAAGTATCATCAGCAAAACTTGATTTGGCTCAGCGATTTACTGCAGAGCAAGTACTGTATGCAATCAAATATCAGTTTCACTGTCACTTGATGGTGGATCTGGTGAAGAAGCTATCAGCGATCAAAATATTGATTTTGAAGATGTTGAAAATGATAGTTTTGAGAAAATGGTTGAGATTGTGAATATGAAACAGATGCTGAATGTACTGGGGAAATGAGCTCTGATGGTAAAAAGCATCTGCTCAAATTAAACCCTTACAAGTTCTAAAATGTAATGAAATATGCTTTATTTAGTTTTTTTGTAAATGTTGTTAAAAAATCATGAGAGTTTTATACTATTGCGGCAGTTAGAGTGCCATCCGTGTTAGACATAGATCCGGGTCGTTAAAAAAACGATTCACCAAATATGTAATAATGACTGGAGAAAACATTCATGCATTTAAGGGTTAATTCCTACTTTATTCTACCATCTGTCAAAATCTTAATTTTAATAGAATCAATTCTTTATTGATATTGTTCACAGACACTGATTCGCTTGGATGTTGATATTGTCTGTGCTGCACTGAAGTCTTTGGCACGGAAAACTTCACTAATTTAATAAAAAGCGCTTAGATTTCAAATCAATTAAATTACATGAGATAAGATGTGTGCTCTTATCTAAGGGTGAGATTGTGGTTGGCAAACAAGAGGTAAATCTGCAATTTCAGCAGTAAGGACATTAAGCTACAAATTTAGTTTCATTATGGAAATGAGTTCATCCAAGCTGTGGACTTCATGCTGATAATCCTACAAGACGGGTGGCATCAGAGAATTCATAAGAACTGGAATATAATTACTGGGAAGAATCACTGGCTTAAATGAAGATGAGTGCGTTTCCTATGTGTGTGTCCAAATGTTGAAAACCTTCACATTTTCTGTTCAGATTTATCATGAAATTATCATAATTATATAAAAGTCAAAAATAATTTTATTTTACTGTTGCTTCCACAATACAGAAACAGAACTCATTTATTTCCCTAAAATATGCAACCTTATTTGAGAAAAAAAAAAAAAAAATCTTTTTGACAGCTTTGGTGGTGGTGATTAATGAATCTGTTTAAGGAATGCTCAGTTGAGTCATGCACATCCAATATTGACCAGTCAGTCCTCATTAGGGCTTTCTCTCAGTCATTACTATTTTCAGAAAGACGTCATTACATCCCAGAGAAAAGCAATCTGAGCTGTGAGATCTGACCATTCAAAAGCCTTATGAGGATATTACACTTGAGATCCTTGAAGGAAACACTTTGATGGATTGATTTTTATTCTGTGAAGAGGAGGAAAAAGAAGCTCAAAGTGAACGTAGTGGGTGCTAAGCAGTGGAAGCCACAGCTAAAAACTCAAAAAGAGAGTGATACATTGGAATATTGCAGTATTTGTTATAAATGATTTATCCTTGCACATCATTTTTTTTTTTTTTTTAAATTCATGTTCTCTCGTAATCTTTTTATCAAAATAACTTCCCCTCCCTCTTGGAGCAAAATCTCTTCTCTTCTCTGATGACGTGTTTACTAGCACAAGGGCGGGACAACCTGTCACTCACATGAGATCGACCAATAGCAAACCACAACCATCCAAATCCAAATCAACCCCAAAAGAGTGGTGCAGATATGACGTCACTTTGTAGGCCAACCGGCAGTTAGCACTGGTTCCCTCATCAAAAACCCAATAGGATTTGTCCATAGGCTTTTGGATTTTTACAAATAACAAGCTTTGTGATCAACAAAAGTTTATGATACTTACTCATTTTGTCCATCAAGATAATTTTCACAGATGAACACAACTTTTATGAATTATGAAGCCTAAATGCAGTCGCCAGAAGTAAAAAGCTAAAGGTAGGCTATGAACGAACTACACCACGGTCGCTCGACTTCAACGTCACCATCACTAAACTTCCGACAACTCTTTCAGTTTTTATCTCAAACATTTTCCCAGAATGTTTGAGTTAGAGTAGTTTATAAGAGCACAATAATAAGAATAATGAGGCTGTAAAAGCGGACTGAGCTTACCTTTTAATCTCCCCAACAGCCTCTGTAGTGCCATTTAGCCACTTGTTAGCAACCGCCTTTTTCAAGACACGTAACAACTTCACGCGTGTGGTAATACTGATGTATTTTATATCGTAGAATAAAACGTGAAAGTGCCTTGAGCTTATGTTCACTTAGACCTTATTTCAGCCATTTAACCAAAATCCCATAAAAAAAAACCCATTGACTTCGGGACGATGGAACCGGAAGTGTTCAAATTCTAACTTCTGCGTTTTGGTCTACAAAGTGAGGTCATACCTGCACCACTCTATAGGTCCCAACAAAATCAAGTCCCGCCCTAAATTTTTTCTCGTTTAAAAAGCCGTTTCACTCGGATATATGTCACAAAGGGGAAGAAAAGACTATCGCAACTTCCATTTCATGCAGATTTTAAATGAAAATTTGTTCAAGACAACTGCCATAAACAAAAACAGCAACCTAAACCAAAAAAGAAATGACTGAGTGCACCTTTAAGAAACTGTTTGGTAAGGGTGAAATGCTTGATATTTGTTGAAAATCTTTCCACAGTTTTATGACACATTAAACAGTAGATAGAACAGAATATAGACAGAGAGGATAGCTAATAAAATATGACTTACCCCACCCACATGCTCATAATGCTGGTCCAGTTTATTGAGGAGTTGCCCATTGAAGGCCCAGGAGAATGAAACATCCAGAGCAGGGTCACAGGAGATCTGGCAGGGCAGTACAATGCTCTCCCCGACTATGATCTCCATGTCCACTGGACCCTGGGTGATTTGTGTGGGATCTGCTCAAAACGACACTGAGCTTTACTCAATGGACAGTCATAAGGTTTATTCAATCAATATTAAATAAATAATAAATATATAAATTCTCTTGCTAAACCATAAAATTAAATAGCCCATTTTTTCAACCTGATCTCATAAGGAAAACATTTGTGCAAAACCTGAAATTGCTCTATGTACAAGAGTTCTGAGCCTGGAACCAAACCATTGGTATTGGTAACAATTCATATTCAAATCTGCTGGGGCGGAGTTAGCTGTAAAAGACTGTGATGTAGTAATCTCAGCAAAACCCAGAGTGCAAATATAGCGTTCTATATTTTTCTCTCTAAATTGTGCACGTTCAACCTATAACCTACACCCTCACACACTCCATTAGTGTAATCCAGGGTAATTGCAATGCCATAAACGGAGCGTGAAAATGGATAATTATAACAACACACAAAAAGCCACTGTATCCCATCCCTGTTGAGTTGAGTTGAAAAAAACTGCCAGTTGGAGAGCTGAACCGCTCAACCCATCGCATTATATTACAGGGGCATGTAAGCCCCAGAAAGCAATCAAACAACTTTCCTGTCAGAAAGCATTATAAAAACAGAACAAACTACATGGAACAGAAGTCCATGTGTGCAGAACACCTTTGTATTTACTCTTTCGGCTAAATCTATTTGTTGTTCTGGTGTGGCTGGTAACTGCCAGGTTAGGATAGGATAGTTCACCCCAAAAATGAAAATTCATTCATCATTTACCCTCATGTTGCCTCAAATGATTTTCTTTATTCTGTCGAACACATTCTGTCAAATGTTTTTGTTCATTCAATGCAAGTCAATGGGGTCCAACAGTTTCAAGCTCCAAAAAGGACATAAAGTTAGTTTAAAATGAATCCATACAATGCCAGTGGTTTAAAGTTTTGGTAACACTTTAGTTTAGGGTCCAATTCTCACTATTAAATAGTTGCTTATTAGCATGCATATTACTAGGATATTGGCTGTTTATTAAAGCACATATTAATGCCTTATTCTGCATGACCTTATTCTACATCCCTTAATCCTACTCAATACCTAAACTTAACAACTACCTTACGAACTATGAATAAGCAGTAATTAGGAGTTTACTGAGGCAAAAGTCATAGTTAATAGTTAGTTAAAGGTGCAAGGTGATTCTCTACAGAAACATTTTTGTTATGCTGGTTGAAAATCTCCTCATATCCTGATAGTAATCACTATGTTATAAATATACATTATATCGTCTGTGGAAGGCATAGGACCATAAAATGTTCATTTAATCATGGCATTCGGTCCAAATGAAATGATAGCATGTGTTCCCTATCAGTCAACATGTGTTTGCATGCCACTGCGCAGCCTGTTCACGCAGACATCAGACGTCATCAGCGTGTTCATGTACGCTGTGCAGACAGAGCGAGAATGGCAGGCAAACAGTTGTTTACGTGCGTTATTGTAGTACTGTTACTCACTGTACTGTAAAGTTTTCTCACCGGTGAATGATACATGATGTAATCCAGTAACGTTGTCTCAGGTCGTCTCGCTTCTGGCCTGTGCGCGTTCATGTGTTTTAGAGGAGGCGTGGCTTTGGACGGCGATTTGCAGGGAGGGTGGTATCATATGTTTTCAATGCTAGCAGGCTTAAGTTAGCATTTCCCAGATCACCTATTGCACCTTTAATAGTGAGAAATGGACCCTAATCTAAAGTGTGACCAAAGTTTTCTGAAATGATAAAATCAAATATGCCGTCACTTCAATAACATAAAACCTGTATGTCACATGACTGAACATGATGTCGTCTTCACACAAAAACTTGACTTGGAAGTAAATAACCACTTAAATTTCACTCTGTTCATCATACTAAATGATTCCCTGCACCCGAATATGCGTACTTACTATATAGTAGGCGAAAAACAGTATGTTAGCCAAGTAGTATGTCTGAATTCATAGTACTCATAAAATAGTAGGCAAAAAGTACCTGAATGACCTACTACTTCAAGCAAGATTCTGAAGTGTGTATTCAATGGACACTTTACTATCCCATGAGGCCACAGGAGAGGAGGTGTGAATGTCAGTGAAGCGATGCAACTGATGCCGTAGGTCACATGACAGTGACAACATGGCAGATGTTGTACGTCCAAATTTGATTCATACTATATAGAATGTGGTTTTTTAACACTGTGAAGCAAATTTTAAAAAAAAAAGTCTACTATACAGTATGCAAATTCAGACGCAGCACTTACACAAAAATCAGAAGACTTATGCTACTTTTATTTACTTTTTGGAGCTTCAAACTGTTGGACCCCATTGACTATTCCATGTATGGACAATGACAGCTGAGACATACTTCAAATATCTTCTTTTGTGCTCCACAGAACAAAGAATCATTTGCAAAAATGTACAAAATGTACAAGTACAAAAGGGTGAGTAAATGATGACAGAATGTTTATTTCTGGGTGAACTATCCCTTTAAGAAACCGTCATGACTTTGATTAATTGTGCAGCCGTACCAAGAATGCAGTTGTCTGAACCTATGAAGCCCCCAGAGTTTGTAGACAAATCACCACTTCCCACATAACATTCCCACAGTTGAATGATACTCTAAAATGACTTGTATATGCAGGAAAAGCAAGGATGAAGCCCAAACCGTAATACTGTTACAGTAATCCTTACCTGTGACCAGCAGCCTTCCTGTAGTGCTGGCTGCACCAAACTGGTTTCTAGCCAAGCATGCATAGTTTCCCCCGTCCATCTTGGTCACATTTGTAATTCTAAGTGTTCCATCAGGGAGAAAAGTTATCCTAAAGGAGAGAACCACAATCCTCTCAAATCAAATTGAAACTTCGTTAACTCATAATGGAGCTACATTCTGAGTACAATTGTGCTTTATCTTTCGGGAACAGTATAAATGTGTTAAAAAGAACATAATGTGTTTCTTCTGAATGGCACATAAATCTTTGTACATTGGACACTCTCCATGGCTCAGTGCATACAGCTGCCCGAGAAGAATGTGCGTTCACATGAAACAGCCATTCAAACGTAAAGCCAACGAGCTATAACAGCGGGGTACATCGCTCAATCTACCGCTCCATTATTTGAATTAGATTTCCTTCCGACCCTTCATGACTATTTCTCAATCTTAACAAATACAAACCTTATTTTCCTCATGTGCATGTTAGGTGCCTGTCATTTGAAGTGCTTTCAATTTTATTTAATTGCTATTTACCTGTAACTGCCATCTGTGACACTTTAACCCTTTAAAATAACTCTGTATAACAACTGTAGTTTACATCTAGACATTAATATTTTCAACAATAAATATTTTCAATGATTTCAAGGTATATCTTTTTTTTGGATGTGCAGTATATCTAAAGCTTTGCCTGATGCACTATCCCCGTATCTACTATACAAGATTTTGTTTTGGTTGTGCGGGCTGGGGGCAATTTTAGTTTTACAATGTATAGTTAAAATAGTAATAAAGCAAAACTGCATGACTGAAATAGAAAAAAAAATGTAATAAACATTATTTCATTAAAGTATCTAGTTGAATACAGATTTTGGCTCATTAGCTGATTTTAAATTATTTAAAATGTAGGTTCCAATTTGACTTAAAAGTACACTACCAGTCAAAAGTTTGGGGTCGGTAAGATTTTTTTAATGTTTTTGAAAGAAGTCTCTTATGCTCACCAAGGCTGCATTTTTTACATTTAATATACAGTAAAACAGTAAACTTGTGAAATAGCTATTATTACAATTTAAAAGAACTGTTTTCAATTTTAATAATTTTCAAATGTAATAATTTATTCCTGTGATGGTAAAGCTGAATTACTCCAGTCTTCAGTGTCACATGATCCTTCAGAAATCATTCTAATATGATGATTTGCTGCTCAAGAAACATTTCTTATTATTATCAATGTTGAAAGCAGTTGTGCTACTTAATATTTTTGTGGAAACCGTGATACAGTTTTTTTCTTCGATGAAAAGAATGTCCATAGTAACAGCATTTAAATAGAAATATTTTGTAACATTATAAATGTCCTTGCTCAAGAAAAGTATTCATTTCTTTAAAAGGAAAATAATACAGACCCCAAAATTATAAATGATAGTGAATAGTATTCCTGAGAGCTAAAGGAATTAGCACCATACACAGCCAAAAAAAGACTAATAAGAAATGCTAATATACAGTGGTGGTCAGAATTATTGGCACCCCTGGTAAATATGATCAAATATGGCTGTAAAAAATAAATCTGCATTGTTTATCCTTTTGATCTTTTATTCAAAAAATTCACAAAAATCTAAACTTTCATTGAAGTAAAAGAATTGAAAGTGGGGGGTAAATCACATTATGAAATAAATGCTTTTCTCCAAAACACGTTGGCCACAATTATTGGCACCCTTCTATTAAATACTTTTTGCAACCTCCTTTTGCCAAAATAACAGCTCTGAGTCTTCTTCTATAACACCTGATGAGTTTGGAGAACACCTGACAAGAGATCAGAGACCTTTCCTCCATACAGAATCTCTCCAGATCCTTCAGATTCACAGATCCATGTTGGTGCTTCTTCTCTTCAGTTCACCCGACTCATTTTCTATAAGGTTCAGGTCAGGAAACTGGGATGGTCATGGCAGAAGCTTCATTTAGTGTTCAGTGACACATTTGTGTGTTGATTTTGATGTTTATTTTGGATCGTTGTCCTGATGGAAGATCCAACCACGGCCCATTATAAGATTTCTAGCAGAGAACAAGATGTCCAGGACCTCCAGCAAAAAAATAGGCCCACAACATTAAAGATCCAGCTGTATTTTTAACCGTGGACATGGGGTACTTTTTATCCCTGTTTACACCAAACCCATCTGGTGGGTTTACTGCCAAAAAGATCTTTTTATAGTTTCATCTGATCATAGAACCAGGTCCCGTCTGAATTTCCAGTCGTGTCTGACAACTGAATATGCTGGAGTTTGTTTCTGGATGAGCAAGAAGGATTTTTCTTGAATCCCTCCCAAACAACATGAGGTGATGTAGGGGTTTTGATTTTTTTTTTTTTAGGCTTTCTGACCCCAAGACTCAACTAATCTCTGCGATTCTCCATCTGTGATCCTTGGAGAGTCTTTGGCCACTCAAACTTTCCTCCTCGCCGTGCATTAAGACAATATAGACACACGTCCTCTTCCATGCAGATTCGTAACATCTTTAGTTGATTGGAACTTCTTAATTATTGCCCTGATGGTGGAAATGGGAATTTTCAATGCTTTAGCTATTTTCCTACAGCCACTTTCTATTTTGTGAAGCTCAACAATCTTTGCTGCATATCAGAACTATATTCTTTGGCTTTACTCATTGTGATGAATGATTAAGGGAATTTGGCCTTTGTGTTTCCTCATATTTATACTCCTGTGGAACAAGACATCATAGCTGGACAATTTCATGTTCCTAGTCACCCTGGTGTGCTAAAAAATGTAAATATTAATGGGAATATACTTCAGAGATATTTTACTCATAAAAAATTCTAGGGGTGCCAATAATTGTGGCCAACGTGTTTTGGAGAAAAGCATTTATTTCATAATGTGATTTACCCCCCACTTTCAATTCTTTTACTTCAATGAAAGTTTAGATTTTTGTGAATTTTTTTAATAAAAGATCAAAAGGATAAACAATGCAGATTTATTTTTTACAGCCATATTTGATCATATTTTCCAGGGGTGCCAATAATTCTGACCACCACTGTATACTAAGGCAATTATATTATTTTGATAAAATATTACTATGATAAGTGCTAATATGTTAAACTGTTTTCTAATGTTACAATCATCCCCGTAATGGTAACTTCAAAAAAATAAACAAAAAAAAATTATGCTCAAAGCTTTTGTAAAAATGTAATGGTACTATTACTGATGGCACATAGATATATAGCAGTGTGTGATTTATGAAAAAAAAAAAATACATGTAAAAGATCTTACAATTGCCCCTAGTCTCCTCTATATATCAACAGCGATTCGCAATACATCATCTGGAGTACCAGGCAGCAAATGCTGGTAACCCAGTACTGGAATGTTAATGTCCTAATGCACAATTCCCCGGCAATGCGCTTACAGTTAAATTGGACTGCGGATGTCTCACCAAATGCTCTCAAAACAAACAACTGTGGCTTAATGCAAATCTATTGTTTTCCCACAATAGTTCTCCACCCTTGACAGGATTCGCCCCATACTATTTAATCCAACTTCATTATAAAAAGAGCAAAGCTTGCGATCCGCTGTGCTTCCTCAAGTGGCCTCCTACCAGGAATCATTTCATACTTGACAGACTCAACCCAAAATGCCAAACGACCTCCTGCCGGCCAGGCCTAATGGCCTGCTTCATAATTCATGAGTGTTATGGTCAGTGAGTTACCACAATTGGCACTGCTGCTTCCTTTTGATAACTGTTAAGTTGCAGCCTGCACACAGATAGTGTGAGCATAGCAGGCCTCCTGGAGTGAAGCCTTGTATGAATAGATGGTTACAAGGAAGGGATATGAGGAATTAAGGGCAAGAAAAGGAAGAAAAAATATTGTATCCGTACCTCTCAGTGCTCTGCAGCGGTTCATTGCCTTTCCTCCACAGGCTGATGGCTGTGGGAAAGGCCTGCGGCCTGCAATCCATGATGACTGTGCTGCCTGCCTTGGCTTTAAGCAGAGCTCTGAGAGGGCTTCTGGAAAAGTCTGGGGGCGAGGCTGTGGAAAAACACAGGGCCAAGAGAGTCAAACTGCCGCCTCAGGCACGGATGCCCTGCTCACATAACTGTAAATGGACAGCAGGGCCGAAAGCAGTGTTGTGTGTGTGTGTGCTCTGCTGATCTAGGACCCCTTTAGCATTTTCTCTTAAAGAAACAGTTCAATGAAAATTTTGGAGGGACTTCGCTTGCACTGTGTTGTTTTAGCGTTTCACTAAAGGAATTATGCAAATCAGGTAAGAAAATTAGTGATGAATGCAATTTGCACTGTGCAGTTCCTCATCATGCTGTGTGGTTCTGAGTTTGAGCAGGATGTAGTCGACTCCCACAATCTGGCCAATTCTTTATTGGGGCAATCCAAACAATATTTCCCATTATTTGTATGTATATATATACTGCTGTTATGCATGAAAAAATCTCACTGGATTATTACAATTAATGGCAAAAGGAATGTTTGGAAATGTAAGATGATATTTCCCACTGATATACTACAGCAAAAGATATAAATAACTGGCTTAAAACCATTTTTTTGGGGGGGTGAAAATACTAACGTGCCTAAGACTTAATAATGAATTCTAACGTAATAATAATAATAATAATACATGAATGAATGAATGAATAAATAAATAAATAAATAAATAATGATCTGTCCTTCTATGAAAAATAACTTGCTAAAAACGTTTTTCTTTGTCTTAATAGCTGAGTGAACGATCCTATTAAAAATGGGTGGGTTTGGTATACATTTCGCCTAAACCTGTTTAAATAAAGGATAACATCAAGTCATGCTGATATTTTGCAGAAAGATGACACTAGTGTTTATATAGTCTAACCATAGTGAAAAATAAATATACAAAAATGTATTTGAAATACATTTATTTTATGCATAGTACAAATACATTAACATATTTATGTACTTAATATAAATACCCTGCAATTGTACTTTTGCTATACTAAATTGATATATTTAGAGTCTGCTAAATTGGAACTTTAGTTATCCGAAAGTAGTGCTGAGGTCCAACTAAAGATATACTTATTCTGATTGTGCTAAAATGGAACTATTGCAAGAATACTTTAGGTACACTTTAAATATCTTGCATTTAACGACTGATATTATACAGTGATTATACTAATATTGATATTAAAACACATTTTAGGCTTAATATTAAGGAATGTGAACAGTGCAATAAAGAAGTACTCTAAATAAAGTTTAATTATAATATTTATACCAGTAAGTCTCAAGCGATATGTAAGTAAATATGTAAATGTATAGTATAGTATACTTAGTATGAAATAAATGTATTTTAAATACATTTTGGTATAGGTTTTTTTCACTAGTGTAAGTTGTCCAATTTTTAAAGCAGCCCTTATATGAAAGATATTTTCCGATAGCGATGACGTAACACTAAGAGACTAGCACTAATTGGATCTAATGTATCTCCTCTGCCGAGAAGCAGCATTTATTCAATGCTGCGAATGGGAAAGCTGCTTATGCACTGTCATAGCGAACATGCTGTGGCCTAAAGCATTGTTAAATAGCATCTCTATTACCTAATTAGCCCGTCGAGGGTTGCTGGCTCCTACACAAACATCATTAGAGAAGGCCAGTGAAGGAATTGGCTGCAGTCAGAAAGCAGAGGTGTCCTAAATGACCTCTACTCACTTCCCACCATCTCGCTCTCTCTCTGTGTCTATGAGCTGATGACAAAGATCTTTCTCTGCTCTTTGTCACTGTCTACTTGAATGTTTTTCCATCAGTGAACCCCTCAGACGTGGCTTTGTCATGTTGTCAACAGAGCGGCCACAGTTCCTCATCTCCCACCAGCCAATCAATAGTGGATTAACATTACTAAAAGTCACAGTGCCACGCTACTCCACTCTAAATGCTGCAAAATCAATGTTCTTATGGGAAATGTTGAAAAGAGGGCAGCTCCTTGGTGTGTGAGCCTTTTTCAAGAGTTTATTTGCCTGTAAAAACCTCAGAGCAGCTCCTGTGGTCTGATATTCATAATGAACCATACTGCACTTTGAACTTTTTTTTTTTGCAAACTGCAATAGTCACTTCTTTGTAGTGCCAACCACTGAACCAGTGACTCCGAGCTACATAAAAAAAGTACTGACTCAAAGTCTGCTTACAATAAAAAAAAAAACCCCACTCAAGTACATTGTAGAAACATTTCTTTTGTAAAACTCTAGTCTTATTTTTCTCTACCTACTACGCTAATCTTAAATATGTATCCAACACTTAAAGGTGCAGTGTGTAGTATTTATGAGGATCTATTGACTGAAATGCAATATAATATACATAACTATGTTTTCAGTGGTGTATAAAGACCTTACATAATGATGCACATTATGTTTTATTACCTTAGAATGAGCCATTTCTATCTACATACACCGCGGGTCCCCTTACAGTCAAGTCACCATTTTGCGCTGTCATGTTCCTACAGTAGCCCTAAATGGACAAACTTCTCTACAGAGCGCTAGCCACTCTCTGCTCTCTCCGACAACGACATTTTTGTCCTGTGTCGGCCACCGTAGCTTCTCGATGTGCTTTGAAAGGGAGGGGTGAGTGGTGGGCGATTGCAATTCACAACCTCACCGCTAGATGCCACTAACATTTACACACTGCACCTTTAAATGCTATTATAACAGTTCTCAATATTATTTACATTATTTTTGAGAATCTGATATCATTTATTGCAAGGTTAAAGTATTGCTTCAGAAGTTTCTTTAGAAATGTGTGGCTCATACAGCCATTCAAACAGTTTCTTCTATTGTTGAAACAATAGTATGATAAATCACAATTTATTTAAACGGGCTGTATTTGGAATTCAGAAACCCTTGTTATTAGTGACACCGGTGGCCGTTAAGTGAACTGCAGCCAGCAACTTATTGCTCGTGCTCGCACTCATGCACACCACACGCAACATACAAGAGACTGAACGTGATTCAATGCCCCGATATGCACTATATTGCCAAAAGTATTGGGACACCCCTCCAAATCATTGAATTCAAGTGTTCCAATCACTTCCATGGCCACAGGTGTATAAAGTCAAGCACCTAGGCATGCAGACTGCTTCTACAAACATTTATGAAAGAATGGGTCGCTCTCAGGAGCTCAGTGAATTCAAGCGTGGTAACATGATAGGTTGCCACCTGTGCAATAAGTCCATTCGTGAAATTTCCTCACTACTAAATATTCCACAGTCAACTGTTAGTGGTATTATAACAAAGTGGAAGCAATTGGAACAACAGCAACTTGAGTGCTGAGGCCCACAGTGCACAGAAGTCAAACTTTCTGCAGAGTCAATAGCTACAGACCTCCAAATTTCGTGTGGTCTTTAGATTAGCTCAAGAACAGTGCGTAGAGAGCTTCATGGAATGGGTTTCTATGGCCGAGCAGCTGCATCCAAGCCTTACATCACCAAGAGCAATGCAAAGCGTCGGATGCAGTGGTGTAAAGCACGCCGCCACTGGACTCTAGAGCAGTGGAGACGTGTTCTCTGGAGTGACGAATCACGCTTCTCTGTCTGGCAACCCGATGGATGAGTCTGGGTTTGGAGGTTGCCAGGAGAACGGTACTTGCCTGACTGCATTGTGCCAAGTGTAAAGTTTGGTGGAGGGGTTGTGGGGTTGTTTTTCAGGGGTTGGGCTTGGCCACTTAGTTTCAGTGAAAGGAACTCCTAATGCTTCAGCATACCAAAACATTTTGGACAATTTCATGCTCCCAAATTTGTGGGAACAGTTTGGGGATGGCCCCTTCCTGTTCCAACATGACTGCGCACCAGTGCACAAAGCAAGGTCCATAAAGACATGGATGAACGAGATTGGTGTGGATATGCACCAGGTCTGCAATTCACTGGCATCATGTCGACAGATGAGGTAATTGAAATTACACATTTATGATAGTTTGATTATTAAGTAGGCTATATTTTAGACTATAGACTATATAGATCTGGCTCTGTGAGACTATAGTTCGAATGAATCCCTTTTCTTTGCATGATACATAAACATTACAGTACAGAATAGCTCTTTCAGCATTATCCTAAATATTGTATAAGCATTCGTTTCATGTGTCATAGAACCGGAAGAGAGGCTCTCTGAAATGCGGGTAAACGTCACATCCTTTGGATTTTTTCCAGCCCGAGTCGTTCAAATAAAAATCAGTCTACAGGCTTTAATAGACAACATATGAAGTGGGAGGAGGTCTCGTTTTTTAAGTTTCAAGCTGTTCACACATTGGCAATAAAAAAGCATTTAATACATAAAAATTCTTAAATGTAGCCCATTTAAGGGAAATAGCGGTCATGATAAAATAAAATACAATTTGAATTATTTAAATATTTTTTATATTTCTCAGACTGCTTTGTCTATCTCAAAATAACAAAATGTTTATAGCAGCACATCTGCCACATCTTAATTTATCTTATAGTATATAGTCTTACATAGGTAACAACACGTAAATAACATCTTATAAAAGCATGTATATTACTTTTTAGAGGCTGGTATCATTTGTTGGTAAAATGTAAAAAAAACATTGCTTCAGAATTCTTAACATTTTTGCAAATGAGAGCTGAATGGCATATACAGCCATTCAAACAGTCTCTTCCATTGTTGAAACAATACAACAATGGAATCACAATCACAATTTATTTAAGTGGAAATGAATGCCAGTCATGATAAAAAAAAAATAAAAAAAAATTTTTTTTACATTTATAAAAGAAATTACTTTATATACATATATTTTTGGTTTTAGGTGTGGTTTCTAGAACGATTTTAAACGTTGTACAGCAGCGTTACCTAACTGCAACCAAAAAGCAATGTTGTGAAATGTAAAAAAGTTTTGTGTTTGCTGGGACGGAGCTGCAAAGTGAATAATTGGAAAAGATAATTGGAAACGAGAAGATACAGAAGGCTCTCTTACCTAACACCACCAGCTCAGCACCAAAATAAATGATTCCGTGTTTGTTCTCAGCGACACACTGATACATGCCAGCATCTGAGAGGTTTACAAAGCTGATTGTCAAGGCTCCATTCTCTATCTGTATTCTGTCCTGTGACACAGAAGAACAGCAATCAAAAGCATTTAAAAATAGCTGTGCATTCAACTCAAACAACAAAGACTAAAGTTTAGTTATTATATAATCAATAAAATTGTTATGTACATTTGACAAAGCTCTCCTGCTGAAGTTTGACCTGAGGATCATTGCACTGTCAACCCAGATCTTTTTACGACTACAACACCATTACTTCTTGAATTTTACCTCGGCTGCCAGCAGTTCTCCATTCTTCAGCCAGCTGTATGAAGGCTTGGGCTTGCCACTGGCCTTACACTCCCAAAACAATCTCTCTTCAATTGACAAACCGTTGTCTCGCATCGTCTGAACCCACTGAGGTTTTGCTAAGAAAACAAAAGTAAATCAATTTATTGCATATTTTAATATTTTTTATACTCTAAATGCACACTACCAGCTATTTTTTTTTTATGTTTTTGAAAGTCTCACCAAGGCTGCATTTATTTGATCAAAAAACAGTAATATTGTGAAATATTATTACAAATTTAAAATAACTGTTTTCTATTTGAATATATTTTAAAATGTAATTTATTCCTGTGATGGTAAAGCCGAATTTCCAGCATCATTACTCCAGTCTTCAGTGTCACATGATCCTTCAGAAATCATTCTAATATGATGATTTGATGCTCAAGAAACATTTCTTAATATTATCAATGTTGAAAACAGTTGTGTTGCTTAACATTTTTTGTGGAATGTTTCCATGACAAATGGAAAGTTCAAAAGAACAGCAATTACTTGAAATAGAGTCTTTTGTAACATTATAAATATCTTTACAGTCTCTTTCATCGATTTAATGCATTCATGCTCAATAAAGTAAAAAAATCTTAGTGATAACAAACTTTTAAACTGATGTATAAACTCCACAGTCATAACTAGTATTATTAAAATGTAAAATTCTATATGCTAGTTGATGTCTGAAGCAAACATTACGCAAGTAATAACATGGAAACAACATGGAAATAAAAACAGAAATCTATTCTGCTTTGTCTATCTTTAAAATATATAGCATCACATCTGACAATCTTAATAAAAACATAATTGTTAAGGCAAACACTTTTTAAATGCAAAAGTTTTCTCATTTACAGTGGGGAGAACAAGTATTTGATACACTGCCGATTTTGCAGGTTTGCCCACTTACAAAGCATGTAGAAGTCTGTAATTTTTATCATAGGTACTCTTCAACTGTGAGTGACGGAATCTAAAACAAAAATCCAGAAAATCACATTGTATGATTTTTAAGTAATTCATTTGCATTTTATTGCATGACATAAGTATTTGATACATCAGAAAAGCAGAACTTAATATTTGGTACAGAAACCTTTGTTTACAATTACAGAGATCATACGTTTCCTGTAGTTCTTGACCAGGTTTGCACACACTGCAGCAGGGATTTTGGCCCACTTCTCCAGATCCTTCAGGTTTCGGGGCTGTCGCTGGGCAATACGGACTTTCAGCTCCCTCCAAAAATTTTCTATTGGGTTCAGGTCTGGAGACTGGCTAGGCCACTCCAGGACCTTGAGATGCTTCTTACGGAGCCACTCCTTAGTTGCCCTGGCTGTGTGTTTCGGGTCGTTGTCATGCTGGAAGACCCAGCCACGACCCATCTTCAATGCTCTTACTGAGGGAAGGAGGTTGTTGGCCAAGATCTCACGATACATGGCCCCATCCATCCTCCCCTCAATACGGTGCAGTCGTCCTGTCCCCTTTGCAGAAAAGCATCCCCAAAGAATGATGTTTCCACCTCCATGCTTCACGGTTGGGATGGTGTTCTTGGGGTTGTACTCATCCTTCTTCTTCCTCCAAACACGGCGAGTGGAGTTTAGACCAAAAAGCTCTATTTTTGTCTCATCAGACCACATGACCTTCTCCCATTCCTCCTCTGGATCATCCAGATGGTCATTGGCAAACTTCAGACGGGCCTGGACATGCACTGGCTTGAGCAGGGGGACCTTGCGTGCGCTGCAGGATTTTAATCCATGACGGCGTAGTGTTACTAATGGTTTTCTTTGAGACTGTGGTCCCAGCTCTCTTCAGGTCATTGACCAGGTCCTGCCATGTAGTTCTGGGCTGATCCCTCACCTTCCTCATGATCGTTGATGCCCCACGAGGTGAGATCTTGCATGGTGCCCCAGACCGAGGGAGACTGACCGTCATCTTGAACTTCTTCCATTTTCTAATAATTGCGCCAACAGTTGTTGCCTTCTCACCAAGCTGCTTGCCTATTGTCCTGTAGCCCATCCCAGCCTTGTGCAGGTCTACAATTTTATCCCTGATGTCCTTACACAGCTCTCTGGTCTTGGCCATTGTGGAGAGGTTGGAGTCTGTTTGATTGAGTGTGTGAACAGGTGTCTTTTATACAGGTAACGAGTTCAAACAGGTGCAGTTATTACAGGTAATGAGTGGAGAACAGGAGGTCTTCTTAAAGAAAAGCTAACAGGTCTGTGAGAGCCGGAATTCTTACTGGTTGGTAGGTGATCAAATACTTATGTCATGCAATACAATGCAAATTAATTATTTAAAAATCATACAATGTGATTTTCTGGATTTTTGTTTTAGATTCCGTCTCTCACAGTTGAAGTGTACCTATGATAAAAATTACAGACCTCTACATGCTTTGTAAGTAGGAAAACCTGCAAAATCGGCAGTGTATCAAATACTTGTTCTCCCCACTGTATATACAGGGGCTATAATTTCGTGCTGTTTTGATCTAGCAATCACTGAAATATACAATGCAACGGACACTCTTTTATCTGATTAATTGAAAGCACAACATGTCAATAATTACTTCTATCTGTCTTCCTGCCAATGGAAAAGGTGACAGGTTTCCATTCATGCCCCTGATTCTGTCTGAATTCATGATTGAACCATCACACGGTTCTATAATGTGACACTCTCTTCATGTTCGGCGATGTACATTCCCACCAATCACACAAGGTCCATGTAAGCACGCCTATAGATTAATCATCAATCACTATTCCTGCTAACGCCGCTTGCAGGTTTTGTGGCAACTAAGCACTTAATTGATCGATCGAAGTCACGTAGTGATTGACTCATCAAGAAAACTGATCAGCTCTTTTTTTCAAGAATTAATTAAACCGAAACGCATGAGCTGACCAACTTGGCAACTGTTATCAGTTCTTTTTTTCTGCGCTTTGGCCTTTTTCAAAGAGTCTGCATTATACAAGGACACTTGTGGACACTGACAGACCTGGGAAGTTCGTGGAGGCCAGGTCTTTTCCGAAGAAGGTCAGAGTTGCATTACCTCTCTAACCTTCTAAATAAATCATATATACAGTGGGGAGAACAAGTATTTGATACACTGCCGATTTTGCAGGTTTGCCCACTTACAAAGCATGTAGAAGTCTGTAATTTTTATCATAGGTACTCTTCAACTGTGAGAGATGGAATCTAAAACAAAAATCCAGAAAATCACATTGTATGATTTTTAAGTAATTCATTTGCATTTTGCATTTTATTAATACATAAGTATTTGATATATCAGAAAAGCAGACCTTAATATTTGGTACAGAAACCTTTGTTTGCAATTACAGAGATCATACGTTTCCTGTAGTTCTTGACCAGGTTTGCACACACTGCAGCAGGGATTTTGGCCCACTCCTCCATACAGACCTTCTCCAGATCCTTCAGGTTTCGGGGCTGTCGCTGGGCAATACGGACTTTCAGCCTTCTGTCTTTTATACAGGTAACGCGTTCAAACAGGTGCAGTTAATACAGGTAATGAGTGGAGAACAGGAGGGCTTCTTAAAAAAAAACTAACAGGTCTGTGAGAGCCGGAATTCTTACTGGTTGGTAGGTGATCAAATACTTATGTCATGCAATAAAATGCAAATTAATTACTTAAAAATCATACAATGTGATTTTCTGGATTTTTGTTTCAGATTCCGTCACTCACAGCTGAAGAGCACCTATGATAAAAATTACAGACCTCGACATGATTTGTAAGTAGGAAAACCTGTAAAAATCGGCAGTGTATCAAATACTTGTTCTCCCCACTGTAAACCTTGAACTCGCATTCACGATAACAACATTTCATCTGGGAACTGAACTTAGAAGTGGTGTGTACACAGATGTGAGCGGAAAGAACAGCTTTAAAATCCCAGTTGCCCAATGCAACAGACCTTTACTCATTTGCGCTAGAGTTTTGTTTGTATTGTATTTCACTAATGGGTTTTTCTTCTTTGAATATATATCCTTTTTATTTGAATCAATAACACACCACAGGTGAAAGGTTCCCAAGATATCGAGTAGCTGTTCTGCTATCAATTATCATGGGAATTATTTGCTGTTTTCATCTTGCTAATCAATCACTTTTCAGCACACTAAAGCCAGCCACTGCACACTGTAATTCTGCGTGTAGCTGGTGATCTCCAGATCATTAGGACGAGGCCTGTTCTTCTTGTTATTGAGTCGATGGAAAATGGCAGACCCAATGGAGGTAATGATTCTCATATGCTTGTTTCTAGTGCCTAATAATCCTTTGAGTCATATCCATCCAAAAATGGGTCCACGAGTGCTTGAGTTCCAGATAGACCTACAATTTGTCCATATTTAACCTCTATCTCTTTGAAACAGACTTTGGCGTTAGATTTGGAACTGAAGCTTGATCTTATATGTAAAATGGCTTGATAATTAGAGCTGACCCAATTGCAGCATCTGAGTTGCTAATAACGAGTACCGTTATTAACTAAAATGGAATAACAAATAATACACCAGAAGTGAGTTTTAATCTATCTATCTATCTATCTATCTATCTATCTATCTATCTATCTATCTATCTATCTATCTATCTATCTATCTATCTATCTATCTATCTGTCTATCTGTCTGTCTGTGATTTGGCTCTATAAAACTGTAACTCTTGCCATTTGACACCTTTCTGGATCAACGAAAGTGTCTCAAATTAGCATTTAGCACTGCTGAGTCTTGGCACGATGCAACATTACTCGGCCAAATCCATTACGTGAGCTCAGTTTATTTTGGTCTTTACTATGCGGTTATGGAAAATATAAAAAAGTCCAGACAGGGCAGAAAGTAATCAGAAAGTAATTCACTGCAATTGTGAAATGACTGAACTGGCAGGGTTCCTCATGGTAAATGCTGGCAAGAATTTGAATGGTTATGACAACAATAATATACATTAAGTAGGTTTTAAATGATTAGCAAGCATTCATTTCAACGACAGAAGAAACAATGTGGCAAAGACAACCAGCTTCTGTAACTGCTACTAATATCCAGTCAATGTGTAACAGTACTATGAAATAAAAAATTGGATTAGTACAATGGATAAAACGTCTCGGTTACGTATGTAACCCTTGTTCCCTGAAGGAGGGAACAGAGACGTTACGTCGGAACGTCGAACATGACTGACTGAAAGGGAACAACCATACCATGTGTAGTACAACAGCACCATGGACACACTGTACTGTATATTTTTTCTAATATATTTCCAATCTGTATTTACGATATATTCCTGGCAACTCATTGCCATTCTTACAGTCATTTTTAGAATAGTATTTGTACAATGATAATGCATAATCCAGATCCGCTGGATGGGTTTTACGTTCGTTCTAGACAGTGTTAGCTGCTTAGTTGCTTACGCTCATGACACATAGCAACACAGCTAAAGTTTTCCTAACATGTTTGACCTTTTATTGAAAGTAGTCTACATTTACCTGTTGATGCCTTCATAAGCACCCGTAAAAGCTGTTGAGTTTTGTTTGATTTGAGTCAGGCGTGATGCATGAAAGGGAAAAAATATGCTGTATTTTTGTAAATCCGCTAAGTGGCACATGCTTTACCTTTAAACGGTACGGCGCATCGGCTGAGGACGCGCATCTAAATCAGAGACGACAAATAAGAGACACCATGGCAGGTGTCAATTTAAATGTATGCCAGAAGTGTTTTTTTTTATTAAGAGTTAAAAATAAGTATAAAATAATCAATATTAGTAGCATATTGTAAATAAAATATAATTAGAATAAATGTAAGTGTCACGGGTGTGTGCAGGCAGGAAGACGAAGACGAAGAGTGTAACCTTATGCGGTTACACTTTATTTTAGGGTGACTTAGTTACATTGTACTTACTCAATAAGTACTACATGTACTTAGAGTTACGGTTAGGGTTTGGTTTAGTGTTAGTTACTTGTAATTATGCATAATTTACTGTTATTATCATTACATGTAGTAACGTGTAACTATCTCACCTTAAAATAAAGTTACCGAAATTGCTGTTAAATGTTGCAAAATCCTGGTCATACCACGTGCACTACATATACATGTACAGTAAAAGTACTATGAGTGAATTATTCATACCGTGGAAAGATAGTCGTCCTTGCACAGTGTTCTTTCCCATCTTGTTTTCTGCCACACATTCATAGCCTCCGGCATCCTCCTGCTGGAAACTGGGAATCTCCAGAACTACATTTGAGTTCTTCATCTTCACCTTGCTAGGAAACGGCACTCCATTCGCTCTCCTCCACGTTATCTCTGGAACTGGGCTGAACGTAAGAGAAACTATGGTGAGTAATCTTGCAATAGCAAAAGAGGAAAATGAAAAAGCTACATAGAGAGGAAAAAAGAAAAAGAGATAAGGAAACAGAAGAGATGAAGATAAAGGATGGAAATTTTGTGTAATTTCATTATTTTGTAGATTACTGTCGTTCCTACTCATATCTCAGCGCTAACATACTAAATGAGATACATTTCCTCACAAGACACCATCTCATTTCTTTTTGCAAGGAAAACGTATATGGCTCATCCACTAATGGGATCAATTGAGACAGAAAAATTGCCTCAAGGCAAAAACTAGACTGTTATACGTTTTTTCTCAAACAGACTTTGACAAGCATGTTTAAAAGGTGGCGAGAAGAGGTGAAAAAGTGGCAAGTTGAAAAACACATTAAGCTCAATGACAGAGTACCATTAAAAGTCGGGCATCAGTAACTACAAAAGGGTGCAGAATTCCACCTACTTCCCCAAAGCAAAACACTCCAGTGTCACAACTGATCCCTTTGCAGCCGGAACCATGTCAGAGAAATGAACCTCTATTTTCGGCTCATATTCGCCCATTACGCCTATGAGGAAAAAACTGTGTTATTTTACCATTCATAATTCATTCACTATTTATGTATAATAGTAGAGAATAGATTATATGATAGATACAAAACAGTGTTAGTAGGTGAACGGCTGCTTCTCCCGAGAACAAGTAGCTAAAACAAAGGCAACAAATAATTCATAACAATCTGGAGTCTGACACTACGCAGAGAGGTGTGGTGTTTGCTACAGTTTTTACAGTGTCTGTAAATATTTTGTTTATGTTTACTTTATGACAAAGTATATTTAGGACTGTGAAAGCATTTCTTGGAGAGTCAACTGGGTTGTCCGTGAAACTATGGCTGCTAAAAATGCTATGTCAAACTAATTTAATTTTACTTTCTTATGTTAAAAAAAAAAGTGTTTGCATGCTGTCAAGTCGACACCAAAGAAAGTGTTTTTGGTGTTGCTATCAAATCCTAAGCAAAATAAATTAGTGTTTTATTTAAAGTCTAAATACAAAGACAGATGCATTTTTGTTTTTGTTGATTTAAATGCTATTTTCAACTACACTTTACATTTCAGTTTATATTTAGTTTTATATTTTCTGTAATTACAGTATCAGCTGAAGAATCAACAGAACTTTTGACAGATTTTAGGCAGCTGACGGAAAAATATAACTCACTTTATAATAACAGCATGCTATGAATCATTAGTTAAGCATTAGTAAATCATTCATAATAATTTATAAAGCATTAATAGACATTAATAAGCAGTTTATAAATACAGATATAAATGCTTTATTCTTGATTTATGATCAATTTATCATTTCTAAATTAAGTATCACATTATTTACAAACTAGTTATTTAGGAGTTGTCAGTGGTTCATAAGATCATTTAGAAAGTGTAAGTAAAATATTAATAAACTATTTAAATGTACATTTATACACTTATTATTTAGACATATAGTAATAGTTGCTCAGTGTGTTAATAAATGCTTTATTAGCATGTATTCCTACTGTAATTCATGATTAATTCAGGTAGTTATGAAACATTTAGTAGTTGTCAGTTAACTATTTTTCTGAGTTCATCTAAAGTGAGGACTATTTATGCCTCGTAAAGCGTTTACAAAAGAGATTTAAAGGCTCAGTTATAAAGTATAAACTGCTTATTAATGTCTATTAATGCTTTATAAATGATGAATTAACCATTTACTAATGCTTAACTAATGATTCATAGCATGTAGTTATTATAAAGTGTTACCCAGCCCTTTAGAAATTTGTAGCAGGTAAAACATTTACTATGATGTAATAATTACTTGTATGTATGGGTATATGTATATTTGTTTAACGAGATGATGTAGTTACAACTTTCACCAGCCGGGCTAACTGCTAAAGCTAACAAGCCAAACTTTGATCCCTTAGTATCCACCTTATTTATTAGGTAGCCATTTGTAATTTTAATGTGTCTGGCTTCCAGTGTCATTTGCTTCCAGTTATTTTTAGCTATACAAAACACCTTGTTATGCTTCTTGAAAATTGCAAACTGGTATTTCTTACCATATTATTTTAATGTATTGTCTTCAATATAAACACGCTGGTTTGTAACGCAAACAGATTTACAGTTTACTCAATTTGATATATTCTTCTCGTTATTTTCCTATAGCAGCTAATAAGTCTCGCACGTTCACAGAAAACACTTTACTTCCGCGTTAAAAAATAAGGTTGATAAGTAACCTTCGTGGCATGTCACACTATATTGCCATCTGCAGGTGGGATGTCTTCTCTCACACAGACACAGAACATGTTACCAGTACTCGATAATGACAATTTTTTTTTACAAAAACATTATTGCAGTTTAGTATTTCCACATACTTTGCAGGCCCTGTTTACACCTGGTATTAAGATGCATTTTCGTCATTCCGATCACAAGTGGGCAATGCTAAATACAGGTGTAAACAAGGTCTAAAATATTTTGAGCTTGTCCACTTTTGTCCACTTCCAGAGGTAGTCGAAAACACATAGTGTAGATGCTCATGTGGTCGAATGTTTTTGAACAGCCACAAAAGACCACCTACTCTTCGCCTACTGACCAAACACGTAAACATTATGGGAAGTGCGCTAGCCAGACAGGATTTAAACTTTGTCTAACAAAAACCCAAGTTTGCGTTTGCCGTGGTCTGCGGCTATCAGAGCAGAAACGAAAGCTGTTGCTCTCTGTATGTTTTTCCATAGTCTCCGGATGCGTTCATGTCAATTGTGCCAGTTTATTTTGTCCATTAGATCAAAAAATCTGAAAAAACCCACACATTTACCCGCCCATAGACCCTCCCCTCGAAGAAATCAGGACAGAAGTGGTCAAAAGTGGACAAAAGAGACTTGTAAACAGGAATGTGTCTCCCTCGTCTACTTGTGATCAGATCGACCAAAACGCATCTTAATACCAGCAGTAAACAGGGCCTTAGTTATAGTCAGTGCTTACTGAAGAGGGTGGGGTGATCATCAATGCTTTGAAGTCAAGCTAACTGAATCAGTGAAATCTAACATGGAACCAAATTAAATCCCACCACTGGAAATTATCCAGCTACTCGATTTATTAAAAAAAACCATGAGACTAAAACCCATATCCCAAAAAATAATAAGAAAAATAAAAATAAAAACTTCTGCTGTTAGCCTAACTAGACACTGCATGTTTCTAATGTTGCATAAGAACATGTTAACAATCTAGTTTGTGTGTTTTTGTTTTTTTTTTATATTTAATATTACTTGAACAGGGTTGTGTGTTAATACTTGATGCACAACATTAAAGAACGTAATTTATTACATTTTATATACGGGTGGAAGAAGGAGCCTAAGTGCTCTGACACAAACAAACAAACCTGATGCCAGCTGTATCAACATGTCAATCAAACCCTTTAGAGCTGATGACATGATTCAGCTTCTACCTACTAAACTGCCCACTAAAAAAAAAAGCTGACATTTACCATCCGTTCGTAGTGCCAGAGGGGTTGGGGAGCTGAGGACTTTGCCTTTAGTGATGCGGTTTACCACCACGCACGTGTAGTTACCCACATCCGAAGGCTCCACTTTGGCGATGTAAAGGTTTCCCGTCTCCTGAGAGACAAAACGACGATTGTCTTGCTGAACAAAGTATGGGTACTCATTAAAGACCCACGCAAATGACAGATCTAGAAAGGAGATGGGACACAGAACATATGTAATTCAAAACAAATGAACTAGGCTAGCCAAACACTTAAATGAACTTAAATGAGAAATTCTTTGATTTTTTGATATTTATTAAAGGGATAGTTCACCCAAAAATGAAAATTCTGTCATCATTTTTACTCACCCTCAAGTTGTTCTAAACCTGTATACATTTCTTTGTTCTGCTGTACACAAAGGAAGATTTTTGGAAGAATGTTTGTAACTAAGCAAATCTCACCCCCCCAGGGGAAAAAAAATACAATGGTAGTCAATAGGGGGCAAGATCTGCTTGGTTACAAACATTCTTCCAAAAATCTTCCTTTGTGTACAGCAGAACAAAGAAATGTATACAGGTTTAGAACAACTTGAGGGTGAGTAAAAATGATGACAGAATTTTCATTTTTGGGTGAACTATCCCTTTAAGGCATCAATCCCACGTTTTTCCCAATAGCACTTCTGAAATCTGACCCAGGTGCATCCAAAATTATCATAGGGTACTACACTAAGCTTAAAGTCTTTGCATGTTATGGCCTCTAAAAATGACTGCTTTTGACAAAGCGTGCAAACTCTTCCCATTCAAAACACATATTAAATCCCAATGGAGCACACTGATAAAAGTCATAACTCTTCAGTTCACATATGTGTACAGCATATTTATGCAAGACTGAACTATAAACCAAAAAAAAAGTAACACTATAAAAGCCTTACCTCCTGCATATGATGGTGTACCACAAAGTAAAACTACCCCCTGGCCTTCTCGCACAGAGACAGCACTTTTTGTTTGAGTTTTTAAATTCAAGTCTGAAAGGTATGAAAAAACAGTCAGAAGATACAGCAGTGCCAGACGTGAGCATGAAAGTGAAAATACCTTAGAGCTGATTTCTTATATCTCAGCTTAATATGTAGAGACAACTCTAAGTAAACCATTTGTAAGTTAATTATCCCCAAAGGTTTAAACACTGCAGCTCTGTAGTTTGTTTGAGCACCCAGACCAGCCCAACATAGTAACATTGGCTCAACCAATGGCATGAGTTTCTCGTGGGACTAGGGCTACAACTAAGGCTCTTTTTAATAATCGATTATTCGATTAACAATCGATTATTCGGACAAAAAGCCACATTTTATTAGTGGTATGTTACTGCAAAACAACAACAACAATAACAAATATAGTGAATGTATGTAGGCTACACTATACATTCTTACACAGTAAAACAAAAATGTATGCTGATTATGAATAAGTAAATCAAAAGAACTCAGTTCTTGCCATTTCTTTATTGTTAATGTGAGACTTCTAACATACATGTTTGTTTACTTTTTTTTCCAGCAATATTGACCCTGCTCATCATCAATAATTATTATTTTTCAGCTCAAAATTAATTGCGTTTCCTCTCTATTGCGCTCCAACTGTTTGACGTACATGCAAACTGTGAAGTTTAACTGTGAATCACTGTCTGGATGTGCCTTTATGCAAAGTAGAAATACTGTGAATTTTTAACATTTACAGATCAGGATAAAACTGTCAAATGTAAGATACAGAGGGTGACAAATTAAAGGAAAAACCAAAATAAGGTGACACCATGTTCCGCCAGAACTGCTTCAATGTGCCTTAGCATTGATTCTTCAAGTCTCTGGAAATTTACTGCAGAGAAGGAGCACCATTCTTCCAAAAGATATTTCCTCATTTGGTGTTTTGACATTTGTGGTGGAGAGCGCTGTCTAACACGTTGGTCCAAGGTGTTCAATTGGTTTGAGATACGGTGACTGTGATGGCCATAGCATATGATTCACACTATTTTCATACTCCTCAAAACATTCAGTGACCTCTTGTGCCCTATGGATGGGGACCATCCTGAAAGAGTCCACTCCCATGAGGATAGTAATGGTATCATAGGATCAATTTCCGTCTAAGGGGACAAATGTGAACTCAAACCATTCCAGCAAAATGCCCTCCACAGCATAACAGATTTTTCTTCAATTTGTCAGTCATCTCTATGTTTTGGTCTTTAAACACAGAGGTGACATAGAGATGGTCTTTTTGGTATTAGTTGTCTCTGGTCTGATCTTCTTCTTTTTGTTTTGAGTGTCTGGGTGTTCATAAGTCTTCCTTTTCCATTTCCCTCCCTGTCTTGACTCATCTTAGCTGCTCTGGTCATCAGACGATCTGACCTCACTGTTGTCTCTGTGAGAAGGTCCAGGCAGGTCATCATCTCTGAATCTTTCTGATGAAATTGATGAAACAGTGATGCTGGAGGAGAAAACTTGAGCTGAGGGACTTGAAGAATCAGAGGTGGTTTGATCTCTTCCTTTTCTATTCTCTGCTTTCTGACCTGCCAGAAATCTTTCTTTTTCTTTTAACGCCCTCTCTCATCTCAACCTGACTGCCTGAGCTTTGGTTAGCAGGTGTTCTGGTCTGATCTCACTGTTGCTGACCCGGTGAGATGGTTCATGTTGTTCATAATCTGTGCTTGGCCCATCCATAGGTGTCTCCTTATGTGTTGCCGGTGGGTTACTATCATAATAAAAATGATAAAATGCAAGCTGCAAGGGGTGATGCATAAAGTGAAGGACCAGACACCTGAATTCCAGGCCAGCATGGAGACCAATGGATTGTGTTGAGCACCTTTATTCTTAAAGCTTCTAAGAATCCTCTTAGAGAGCTTCTAATTTACCTTAAAAACTTCTACGTGGGAGTCTTAGCTTAAGAGTGATTCAGGACCGATCTGAGAGCAACTCAGCGAGGAAAATACAAAAACTTTTATCTTAGTGAGGAGGCGGGGCTGACCACATTGCTACGTATGACACAGTCTTTTGAAGACTGTGAATGGTTGGTTGTCCAAGAAGGAAAAAAGAGTGCTTTTTTAAAAAAAAATTACAGGCGTCATTTTTCCTGTTTTACCGTACTCTCTCTTTCTCTCTTATAATATATATATATATATATATATATATATATGTTCTTTATTTTTTATTTACCATGCTGTTAATGTTGTACTTAATGCATTTGATAGGAAATGAACAGCGACACAATAAGGTTCTGAAATTGCTGTAATTGTGTGATCACTTTGCTTATGGTTGTGACAGACCCAAATCATCACTGCTGCATAGTTGCATTTTTACAGTTGCAAATATGTTAATGTAGTGATTACTTCCATTTCTGGTGCTATGGCATTTCTGCGCTGTGTCGGAGATGTTAGCGTGTCTCTAATAAGATCGGTCACAAACATGATCCCTGCACGATCTAATGTGTAGTGTCTTATTATTTCACTCACATACACTCACCTAAAGGATTATTAGGAACACCATACTAATACTGTGTTTGACCCCCTTTCGCCTTCAGAACTGCCTTAATTCTACGTGGCATTGATTCAACAAGGTGCTGAAAGCATTCTTTAGAAATGTTGGCCCATGTTGATAGGATAGCATCTTGCAGTTGATGGAGATTTGTGGGATGCACATCCAGGGCACGAAGCTCCCGTTCCACCACATCCCAAAGATGCTCTATTGGGTTGAGATCTGGTGACTGTGGGGGCCATTTTAGTACAGTGAACTCATTGTCATGTTCAAGAAACCAATTTGAAATGATTCGAGCTTTGTGACATGGTGCATTATCCTGCTGGAAGTAGCCATCAGAGGATGGGTACATGGTGGTCATAAAGGGATGGACATGGTCAGAAACAATGCTCAGGTAGGCCGTGGCATTTAAACGATGCCCAATTGGCACTAAGGGGCCTAAAGTGTGCCAAGAAAACATCCCCCACACCATTACACCACCACCACCAGCCTGCACAGTAGTAACAAGGCATGATGGATCCATGTTCTCATTCTGTTTACGCCAAATTCTGACTCTACCATCTGAATGTCTCAACAGAAATCGAGACTCATCAGACCAGGCAACATTTTTCCAGTCTTCAACTGTCCAATTTTGGTGAGCTCGTGCAAATTGTAGCCTCTTTTTCCTATTTGTAGTGGAGATGAGTGGTACCCGGTGGGGTCTTCTGCTGTTGTAGCCCATCCGCCTCAAGGTTGTGCGTGTTGTGGCTTCACAAATGCTTTGCTGCATACCTCGGTTGTAACGAGTGGTTATTTCAGTCAAAGTTGCTCTTCTATCAGCTTGAATCAGTCGGCCCATTCTCCTCTGACCTCTAGCATCAACAAGGCATTTTCGCCCACAGGACTGCCGCATACTGGATGTTTTTCCCTTTTCACACCATTCTTTGTAAACTCTAGAAATGGTTGTGCGTGAAAATCCCAGTAACTGAGCAGATTGTGAAATACTCAGACCGGCCCGTCTGGCACCAACAACCATGCCACGCTCAAAATTGCTTAAATCACCTTTCTTTCCCATTCTGACATTCAGTTTGGAGTTCAGGAGATTGTCTTGACCAGGACCACACCCCTAAATGCATTGAAGCAACTGCCATGTGATTGGTTGATTAGATAATTGCATTAATGAGAAATTGAACAGGTGTTCCTAATAATCCTTTAGGTGAGTGTATTATGTGCAACACATTTCTTCTCCCTCTTCGAGTTTCGTCCATTTTCTCCGCTGCTAAAGAAACTCTTAAGCCTCTTAAAAGTCCTCGTCCGTACTCCTAACACTTTTGGACCTTAAGACCTCTTTTAACGGTTAAGATGCTTTCTGAATTCATTTTATTATTTACTAGTATTTTTTCTTTCATTTTAAGAGGAAACGCCCACCTTTCTAAGAATTTTCTTAGAGTTTTGTCACTAGGAGCTACTCTTTGCATTAAGATTTTTCATGAATACGGGCCCAGGTATCTGGGGATTTATTGAGATTTTCTTGACTCCAACTTACATACAAATGGTGGCCGAAAGAGATGTGAAAAGAGTATTCGTAGAGTCCTCCGGTCTTGCTCGCCAACAAACTCTACATTTATCACATATTGGTCCATAAGCGTTTCATCATCAAAGTCAACAAAGCAAGGAAAAATGAGATTGTAGGGGCGATTAAAAAATAAATGAATGTGGAAGGCCTCATGAAAAGAGTCACCATGATCCATCTCAACTGGACTCTAATCAGCTGAACTGCTGAAATAGCTAAAACTGGTACTTTCAACAGAAGTCAGTAAATACTGATTTACTTTCTTAACTACTGCTGTTATGAGCCTCCCCTGCTAAAATAAAACATTTTGCCATAATTTAGGTGAACAACTGAACACATTCAGGCAACTATAAAATGAAGGTAAAGTTTAACTGTAGGTTTTTCACAGAACAAGGATACTTTTCACACCCTTTTCATACTTACAGGTTTGGGAAAAAATACCAGGGTAAACTGTAGAGGTACATGTGCCAAGGGGGGCATCCCCAAAAAAGTTATTACTATAAGTTAATTTTCATTTGGGAGCTATATTTATGTTTGTATTAGCTGCATTAAGGTGTGTATACCTCATTTCACTCATTCCTTAAGCTAGTACAATATTGGCAGCATCCAATCTAACACCTGTCACTCTGAATTGAGTGGCTGAAGTGCTAATATAGCATGCTAAAGCACAGTCGATGACTCACATGCAAATTGGAGGCTAGCTCTTCTGCTAAGAATTGCTCCCTGTGGGTTGAAGGCAGTGCACTGGTATATTCCTCCATCCTGGGCCCGGTCCAGACTCCTAATGACCAAATTCCCCCCAGATAGCTGCCGACGGGAATCAGTACTCAGATTAATCAATGTGCCGTTCAGAGACCACCTACAGACAGACAAACAGACAGATAATAGTACACACAGCTCAATGTGTTATGATAACTGCTGATTTTGAGTGATTCTTCGTGATAACCTTTGAAATTGATTTTGTTTTTTGTTACAAATGTCATGTGGAATATCAATGTATCATTACAAAGCTGAATCAGATTGGTATTACACTTCATCCCTGATTCATTTCAATAAGAAAAGAAATATTTCAAAACCTAAACAGCCTATGAAAATCTGGCTGCATTGTAGTATAGAAAAGCCCATCTACCTTTTTTCTCACTGAATGTCCTGTTTCACTAGGAAATGCATCATATTACGGAGGTAAAATGATTTGCAAATGGCAATTTGTGTTGACTTTTTATGTTAAAAGATTTCCCGCAGCTCCTTTTGCTGTCCTTTTCATTGTGTGATGATTAGCGCCGGAGAGTATCATCAATTCCACTTCCTTGCAACTCATCTGCCTATCATTAAGACCCAAGCCCACCTGAGGCTCTAACTACTAGCATGTAATTCAGAGGCCAGCCCACTAATACGGACAGATTTTCAAAGGGCGCAAGATCATTTGAGGATCCTGAGGCCTTGCTAGTCATTTACTCTGACAGGATGTCAGCTGGGATGAACTCCCATGTGTCTGCACACCCCAGGAACAGATGCTGAGAGAAGAAGAGCCAAATGCTATGCATTAATTCACTAGCAAGAGCAGTGGATGCAAAGAAGCTAATGGAGGTGTAAATACTAAAACAGTCCAATTATTCATTATTTACTGGATAAGGTATTTTCAGATGAAGCATTCATTGATGCTCAAGAAGGCAAAATGATGCATTAAGAGCTGTGGGGTGTAAACTTTTTGAATTGGATGATCAATTGTACTTTTTTGTCTTCTGAGAAACAAGTATATTCTGTAGCTTCTGGAGGGTATTACTAAATAAAAGAAAAATGGATAACAGATCTTTAATGGATCACCCCCCCCCCCCCCCCCCCACAGCTTTTGTAATAGTTGTGTATGAAACCCTCAATTGTCATCACTTTTAAAGTTACTTTGTTTTAAAGTTTTAAAGTTACTTTGAAAAGTAATGCATTACAATATTGCGTTACTCCTTTAAAAAGTAACTAATTGCATTACTTAGTTACTTTTTAAGAAAAGTAATGTGTTACGTTACTTTTGCGTTACTTTTTCTCACCTGGGCTGGGCTTGTTTGCTTTTGTATTTTTTATATCAAAAAAAGTTCTATTTTTGGGCAAATGTAAAGACTTTCACACCAAAATAGAAATAACAAGCCTCAGGCTGAAGGAAATGCAAATTCACACGTGTACAGTAGAGGGCGCAACTCAAACAAACCTTTTAGCTGTGCTGCTATTCTGGATAACGGAAGAATAGGACGCAGGCGAAAAAAGTTTAACACTTACTTCACCAATAAAAACAAAAAATCTAAAGTCATTTTTGCTTATGATTTAACTGAATCATTGAAGGTCAAAGTACATTGGTCAATAAAGTGAGATTAAATGCATAAAAAATTTTGTTTAATTTAACATATTTAATTATTGGAGGTTTGCATAGTATTCTGATTTTGCATTTGACTGATTTTATTCATTTTGAAGAATACTGAATACTGTAAGTAAATGCATGCTCACATTTAGTCTAGAACTACAATAATTATGTTTACACACACGCCTCTGCACTTATGATTTCTCTCAACATTGGGACGAGAGAGCTGTCAGTCAATAAATGGAAGAACAAAGTAACTTGTGTTACTTATTTGAAAAAGTAACTCAGATATTTTGTTGTAAATGTAAAAGTAATGCGTTACTTTACTAGTTACTTGAAAAAAATAATCTGATTACGTAACTCAAATTACTTGTAATGCGTTACCCCTAACACTGATTGTCATCAGTGTGAAAATATGGATCTCAAAATCATACAGCCACAGCTGAAAATGGTTCAAATATGCAGAAAATGCTGGAAAACCAAAGAATGTGCAGGGCATGGTGGATTTTTTTTTTTTGAAGAGCAGTGCTCAGTTTAACTGCTCAGGACAAACAAGGGACTCATGAACAACTATCACAAAATAAAACAACAATCATGGATCATTCAGGTAACAACACACAGTATTACGATTCAAGGATATGTACACTTTTGAACAGGGTCATTTTTATATATTCAGCTGACAGACTGCATGCAATTTTTATGCTTTGGAGCACAATAGCCTAAATATTCAGTTCCATACTGCAAAACAACAACTAATATTCAGATGGAAACATTTTTGAGTCTTCCGCACTGCGAAATTCACAAATTTATTCTTAAGAATACACATTTGCTGTCAAGTGCGACTTTAGTGGATGGCACAACAGGTTAACCATACATCCATAACTGAGCAAATATGATGGAATATTACTTGACTTGATGCATTGGTTCCAGTCACAGCTTCTTAATGTTTTCACCCATGTATATTTATTATCTTTTCTTTTCACCATGTTTATCTCTAGGAGCAGCTGTATATGTCAGGAACATAGCAAGGATCAGGGTAAGGGCCAAGAACAAAATTCTCTTGACATCTCAGAATGTAATCGCTTTCCTGCTCTGTTCAAATAATCAGCGGCTTTTAATGCGAGGCCTTTCGCAAGCAATGCAAATAAGAGCCGTTCGACGTCAATAAGCGGTTTTCAGTTGGGTAAAAATAGTAGCGAGGCAAGTGAGGCCTGATCAAGGGCACTTGACACACAGCGGCAAATAGGTGACACATCCGCGCAGGCTGTGATAGCAGGAGAAAACGGAGATCAGGTGTGAAGTGGGGTTACGTTTGCCTCAGGGCTTTTCTGGAAAGTGACGTGTCTCCAGTGTGGCTAAGGTTGAACTTGAGTCGACCCTGCTGTTCATATCAATTTTGTATGAGGGGGGGTTGGGGGCAGGCGGTATCATTGATATGACTGCTGGTATGGGCTCCAAAGCACCAGGCTCATCTGCTCATCTCTCTGCTCTCCTCATGGTGCTGAAACCTTCAACACCTGCGGACCACCCTGGAGACCAGTCTCTGGCTGTGACGGTCAGCGTATGTTCCAGGGGAGCAATCTCTGCCTCCACACACACACACACACACACACACACACACACACACACACACACACACACACACACAAACATGTTCATGTTCATGTTTTTATATTTTTATACTGTACAAACTGTATATTCTATATAGTGGTCGACCGATATTGTTTTTTTGATGGCCGATATAAAGCCGATATATAATATACATGATTTATATTTATTTTAATTAATATTTAATAAATTAGAAATATGAAAATAAATTAAAAAATATATAAATCTTTAAAATAAACATGCTTATACTTTAGATGGCAACTTCTTGATTCTCCAATCATATTACAGTATTTTTCACAAATAAAGTAATTGTTTAAAAATATGAATAAAAAGGAAGTAAACACTGTAGGCTAACAGGGCACTCAGTAATCTGGTAAGTTTGTGTGCACTGGTAATCATATTTGTTTCAAATACAGAGAAGATAGCACTAATTTTACACAGCACTGTGTAAATGACATTAATATGACATAGTGGTCAACTAAATATAGCGCAGCTTATTTTAAATAACCGATATACCGGCCGATATTTGGCATTTTTAAAATATCGGCATCGGACGATACGTTTTTCTGAATAGCAACGGAAAGGCAAACAATAGGCTATAATACTTTCTCATTTACCTTCAACATTCAGCTCATACGCATCTATATTAGTTGGGTCATCTATAGCAGTTCCATGACCGTGGAGAGCAAAGGTTCGTTTCTCACTGGATTTGTCATCTATAAAGGTTAAAGAAAAAAATTAGCCGGGGTGCCCCTCACAAAAATGTGGGGAAATTTTGTGAGAGCCCTATATCCAAAATGGCTGCCGTCAGCCAAGCTGGAAATTAACTTTTTAATGGTTTTGCCCACAGTGCTGCATAATACAGGTTTCTGAGACTATTTGGGTCAAGAAATTCATAAATGATGTAGATTTATTGATTTAACCTATTTTTGACCTTCAAATTCAAGATGGCCGCCAATTTTTGGTGATGTAAAGGAGCTGATCAACAGAGTTTATAAGAAACCTGGCACAGACATGGGGGACTTTTTGGTCTCGTTCCTGGAGATGACCTACCCACTTGTACAATGTCTTGATGCATGTCATGCAAGAAATGCATGTCAACATACAACATACTGTCAACATACAACATGCTGCCTGGACTGATGGCATACGACAACCATGATTATGGAAGGTGGTTGCCAGATTATTGGGCAATGCTCTCTTCGCTGTCAGATTAGAAAATGGTATTCTTCAACATTCACTTCACCCAGTCAATGACCGGGCTGCCTTACTCCTGTCAGCCACTAGACCTTTGGATACAAACAACTATGAATCTGAACTCGAAGCTAAAGCAAGGATGGATTCAGCTTCTACAGAATGAGAAGCAACTGTTCTCAACAACAAGAAACGCAAACAACGTTGCAAGGGTGAAGTCTACTGTGAAGCAGAGCCTCAAGTGCCAGCGCCGCCATAGGAAGCATGTTGAATGTCATCCCAGCAAGGATGAAGAAGGATGAGCAGGCAGTTCAGGACCTGCTGGCATGCATGAAGGATTTTGAAGCTGAGCCCTTTGACATCTCTTCACCTACACTGAGGTCGCTACAGTCTGGCCTGGTCACCTCACCAGAGTTAGTGCATGACCTAAAGACTGCACTTCCAGATGGCCAAGCTCAGGTTGAAACCTTCCTGCAAGAGCGAGTGTTCACAAAGATCAAGCCTCTCACTGCAACCATCCACAGGAATAAGAGGCGAAATTTCGCTGGAGAAATGATCTGTACACCATCTGGTGCTCATATCCTCAGGGGGATCAGGAATAATACAACTTGAGTCAGCCCTTGAGAGGAGAGTGACTCAGGAGTGCCTTTTACTCTACGATGTAGATGGGTCAATGCGCAAGACTGAAGAGCAAGTTGTTAGAGCTCTTCAAGCTAGACCCAGTAAGTGAAAAACCAAGAGACCACGTTAGCCTTGTGGACATGGGGCTGATCTGGCGGCTTGCCACCCCCACACCTGAAGACTGTGAGTCTCGGAAGCGGGATGGTTCAGAGTACCACTGGGGTGACTACTTGGATAAAATCTGTGCTATGATCTTCTCACGCCACGCCAACGCATACCTCATCATCCTTGTCAATGACATATATGACCTTCCTTTCAGCATCAAGGATGATGAGCACGATCGTCGGGCAGCAAAACATCCAAAAGGGCCAAATGTTTTCCCCAAGCCCGAAGACAGGTTCCCAGGTGCCGCTGAGTTCAACCAACTCATGGTTAATTCCGGAAACAAGGTCAGACTACAGAAACTTGTAAAGGAACAGCTGAAAAGACAAGTGGGTCAGGTGCAGGGTGACATCATATACTGCGAGGGAGAAACGTCAACCAACCTGAGCACTGGTGTGGCTAATGGGGACTATGTTTCAGACATCCAGAAGCAGATACAATGCTGCTCTCTGCTTATGCAAATGTGAGAGCCAGTAAGTACACTGGACCTGTTGTTCTAGACTGCGAGGACACAGATGTGTACGTCCAAGCAGCTTACGTCTCGCAGCAGGTCAGAGGTGATCTGCTGATTAAATGCAAGCATGCGTTAATTAACTGCTGTGCCATGCTCTCGGAAGAGGTTGCAGATATCATCATACCTCTCCATGTGATCATTGCCAGTGACCACACCTCAGGGTTCTATGGGCATGGGAAGAAGAAGGTGTTGGAGAAGGTGAAGATCAATTCTGAGGCAAGAGAGCTCCTGTGACGAGTGGATGAGAGTCTGGAATTAAAACATGAAGTCAGAGCGGATATGAAGGCATTTGTCCTCTCCATCATTTATGCTGAGAGTGCAGATGTGAGCTGCGGGCAGGCCAGAGTTTCTAAATGGCACAAACTGAAGAATAAGTCAACAGTCTGTCTCCCACCTGATGATGACTCTTTGAAACTTCATATGGAAAGGACAAACTACCTTACATATTGCCAGCTCCATTACAACCTGCAAGAGCATCCTTCTCCCATTGGTCATGGCTGGGAATTAGTGAACGGAAAGTGTCAACCAGTGCGTCACACCCTGCCCCCCTTGCCCCATCAGCTCACACCTCATGACTGCTCAGATGAGAGTAGCAGTGATGATGAGAGGAGTCAGTGTGGAGATTCAACAGATTCAGATGGAGAGTTTTTTTGTTAATAAAATGTTAATAAAAACAACTCCAAGCTAAAGAATCTCCTCTGTCTCCCTGCTTTCATTGGTTCCACCCCAGACATCTGATGATCTATGTGTATGTTCAAATTTTACTGTCCATAACTGAACTCAGTATGAGCAGAGCTTTCATTTGAGCCTAATATTAAGGCTCTATGACGATTTTGAAAAATTGACGTTTAAAGAGCCAAAAATTGGCAGCCATCTTGAATTTAAAGGTCAAAAATAGGTCAAATCAATAAATCTACATCATTTATGAATTTCTTGACCCAAATAGTCTCAGAAACCATGTATTATGCAGCACTGTGGGCAAAACCATTAAAAAGTTAATTTCCAGCTTGGCTGACGGCAGCCATTTTGGATATAGGGCTCTCACAAAATTTCCCCACATTTTTGTGAGGGGCACCCCGGCTAATTTTTTTCTTTAACCTTTATAGATGACAAATCCAGTGAGAAACGAACCTTTGCTCTCCACGGTCACGGAACTGCTATAGGTGACCCAACTAATATAGATGCGTATGAGCTGAATGTTGAAGGTAAATGAGAAAGTATTATAGCCTATTGTTTGCCTTTCCGTTGCTAATAATATAGCAAACGCTATTATATACTTTTTCGCAAGCCGTTTAATTTCTTTGTTTAACAGGTCTATATAATAATGTATTAGATATGACTGTTTAACAGAGGCCGTAAACTAATGAAGACAGAGAAGAACGGCGCGGCTGTTCTCAAGCACTGGCGTTTTCAGCACCACCCGTCAAAATAAAAGTCCCGCTTCTAACACATCAGCCAATCAGAAAAACGTATCGTCCGATGCCGATATTTTAAAAATGCCAAATATCGGCCGGTATATCGGTCAACCACTAATTCTATCCCCTAACCCTAACCCTAAACCTAACCCTCACAGATAACTTTCTGAATTTTTACATTTTCAAAAAAACATAATTTAGCCCGATTTATAAGCCGTTTTCCTCATGGGGATGAAAAATGTCTCCAAGGATTTCGGATATTGCCATCTTTGTGTAGGGTTTACCTGTACCACACACACATTTGCGGGCCAGCAATGTGGACCAGATGTTCTCAATACTTTTTTTATTTTCCAATAAAAATCAAAACAAGAACACATATTTATGAACTGCATACACTAGAGCTGAGTGATATATTGAATATTACCAATATATTCATGATGATTATGCTGATGATATACAATCACGCAACCTCAGCTTGTGTCATTGGACTAATTTTGAAAAATTAATTTTGACTTGCGAGTACAGAAAAGAAGAGTTGCTGAACACAAAAGAAGATATTTTGAAAAGAAGATAATTTGGTCAGTAACCAAACAGTTGATGGCCCCTATTGATTTCCATGGTATTTTTTCCCCCATACTATGGAAGTCAATGGGGCCCTTCACAAAAGAAATATCTTCTTTTGTGTTCAGCAGAACAAAGAAATTCATACAGGTTTGGAACAACTTGAGGGTGAGTAAATGATCACAGAATTTTCATTTTGGGGAAATTCTATCCCTTTAAATATGAATTTGGAAATTCAAGTTGAAGTTGCAGTCCATCCTAATAAAATCAATTTTTGCAGCTGTTTGTCAGTGGATGTAAATCAGAACTTTTGTTTGCATTTTGTTTTGCAATTTCAAAAACAAAATTTCAAAATTCTGCTCAACCACTGAAAATGCTTCCTCTTTATTATAAACATTATTGCTGCAAGCTATTTCAATAAGTGGAGGGATAAATTGCAAAATTTCCACTGTAAATGACACCTATGCTTTTTGTTTGAAATTATGGCTCCTCTAATCCAAATATATAGCCTACTGAATATTGTCCAAGGACAAGTATACCACTTATCCCTATATTTGCCTATATTTTTGTTTTAAATGCTTGAATTTAAAACAATCAATTGGTCTTTACTGTGACATTTAGCATTATTTGTATTCACTAAGGGATTCATACTATTAGGGAAACTCATTTCTCATGCAAGCCTCAGCAGGACAAGAGTTTGGAATTTCTAACAATACTTTGAAAGACGGGATATTTTGAACTCAGGGTTTGATGTATTCTTTCAAGCAATTACCTTGTCATTTGCACAAATCTTTTTAGAACCTGCTTCATTTAAACTCTGCAGACTGACTCACTTCAAAAACCTGTTTTTCTCTTCAATCACAGTTCATTGAAGAATTTATGCGGATTAAATCAAGTATTTTTTGCAATTCATTGTTGATATCTCATGCTGCCAGTAAGCACTGGGATTTGATGAAGTTTGTCAAATCTTTATTCTTTGGAGTTGCTTCGTCGATATTTTTTGCCAAGATGTTGGGAAACTTGGGTGGTAAAAATGATATTTTGACAGTTAGGGGAGCAAGTGCTGCCCTGTTCAAGAACCGGCCGGTAAGATAGTGGAAGAGTAATTTAAAAGTGCATCTACCTTCAGTTTTTATGAACCTCACAGTTGTAGCTATTCTAGAGAGCTGACAACTCAGCTTCCCTGCTCAATAGCAGGAAGGAGCCAGAGCAGAAGTGCTTCAGCCCTATTTGCATATCAAGAGAGGTGTGCAGGTTAAGACTCAGGCACCGCTCTGTGTGATGCTCGGCTCAGCAAGAGAAAGAGCAAAAAGATGATTAGAAGAAAGTGAGGAACGCACAGGCCTACAAAGATCACTAAGGCTAAACATCACCCATGCGCTTTCAATCAGTCTTTAACAGAGGTGGGCACAGCAGGCACTTTGGATGGTGCTTAATTAGGGCCCAAGCCCTGAAAGGGCGAAGTTATTGTTCCCTATTGTTATTGGACCTATTGTTCTTCTAAGGATACATTTTTTTTTCGACTTCTCAGGCACTTTTGGGGCCCTTACCATGCTCGAAAACTCTTGAAACTTTGCACACACGTCGGAATCTGCGGCCATCAGGGCCGGGCCAAAGCTGGTACCCGGGCGTAGCAGGGGGGCTCGACAGCGCCCCCTTAAGCTGGGTCTGAAAACTTGGTCCATATATCAAACACACTTGCACGTAGATGTATGAAACTGGGTACACATATAGACCTCATCGTGCCAAACAACTTTCGTGCTCTAAGTTATACGTCAGCCCAACAGGAAGTCGGCTATTATGGGTTGTTCGGAAAACGCATGCTCTGGAATTTGATATACTCCTCCTAGGCGATTCACCCGATCAGTGCCAATCTCGGTCAGCATGAAGTCAAGACATTGAGGATGCTAAATTGCGAGCAGATTTTTGATATCTCGAACGGTTTGGCCGTGGCGAGGAGACAAATTTATGGCGAGAAAAGGGAAACAGGAAATGTGTTATAACTTCTGCATACATTGATTCATTTTGATGAAACTTCAGCTGTGTGTTCGTTGTAAGAGGCCGATCACATGGATGTGACTATTGTGAGTCAAACTTATAGCGCCACCAGCTGGCAGCAGGAAGTGTGTCATTTTCAAAATGCTTTGAAATCACCATCTTATTTTTACCCTATTTGCTTCAAACTTCATCAGTATCATGTCAAAACATAGTAGATGTAAACCTGGTAAGCACTTGATATTGTAAATATTGTTGCCATGGCAACACATCAAACTATAATATTCTTTTTCAATGCTTTTGAGACTCTTACAATGCTTCAAATTGCATGAAACTCGACACACACATCAGAGTCCAGTAGATACGGGCAAAGACTTAAAAATGGGCGTGGTGGAGGTTCTCAGTAGCGCCATCTTTTGACAAAAGTGGGGGGATTAGTTTTATCTACAGTCACCAAACTCGGTATATATATTGTTCTCTTTGAGCTGGACAACTTTCTAATTTACAGTCATTAGCTCCGATCAACAGGAAATCAGATATTTAGGGCCCGATGTGTGAGGACCCTATTGTAATTGCTCAGCCTATTATTCTTCTTCTCCAAAATTAATCACATTTTTGAGGGCCTAAACATGCTCGAAAACTCATGAGACTTTACACACGCATCAGAAGTGGTGAAAATTTACATCTGATATGGGTTTCAGAATTAGGCGGGGAAAAATGGTTCGATAGCGCCACCTACAAAATTTCAATTAAGCGCCATTCGCGCTACTTTTCATGTATGAGTATGAAAATTCGGTAGACGCATTTAACATCCCAATACCTACAAAAAAGTCCCTGGGTGCCAAATCTGAAAACCCAACAGGAAGTGAGATATTTTGAATTTTCTCTGCAATATTGTTGCAAATTTTGCCATTTCCAGACGTTGTACTTTAACAAACTTTTCCTAGAGATTTAATCAGATCAACATCATATTTGCACAGTCTAATCTAAAGGCCTTTGCGATGTTAAATTGTGAAGATCTTGAGTTTTCCCTGAAGGGCGTGTCCGTGGTGGCCTGACAAAGTCTGAATTCATACAATGTCCGATCTGCCCCAAACCTCACATGTTTGATAAATCCTGGCCTGAAGACATCTACATGCCAATATTCAGTTAGTCATAGCGTCAGTTAGTCATATTTTGAATAATCAGGCAGTTTTTATAAACTCCTCGTAGGAGACGCATGGAATCGGCACCAAACTCAGTCAACATAAAAACAAAGACACTGAAGATGCTATATTGAGAACGATTTTATGATATCTCACACGGTGCTGCTATGGCGAGGGATTAAAGTAATGACAAAAAGGGAAACAGGAAGAGTCTCATTTCGTCTAATATCATTGTTTGATTTAAATTAAATTATGATTGTATGTTTGGTTACTGACCCTGAATGAATTTTAAAATGAATGTACTATATTTTAGATCAATATATTGGTTTTCTTTAACATTTTGTATTTGGAGATTAATTCTTGACACTAAAAAATATTCTCTGAATTATACATAATTTATTTCTATAAAATATAATACTAACAATAGAAAAAAAACACATTTGAGTTTGTTTTTCAAACAATGAATGTGTGTAATTTAAAAATAAGCAGATTAATGCTTTTTGTTTGAGGACAAAAAAATGAGAGCCAATGTGATATATAGAATAACCAGAAGGTGGGAGTATAGCCTTATTTATGAACCAGGTTGGATAAGTCCTTGAGAACAAAGTTTTAAAGATAAAACTATTGGTTAGTTTTACCTACAGTCACCAAACTCTGTACATATATTGTTCTCATCGAGCCGGACAACTTTCTAATTTACAGTCATTAGCTCCGACCAACAGAAAGTAAGATATTTTGGTTTGAATGTGGATTTTTTTGATAAATCAGGCTCTGAGTTTTTACGTTCTCCTCGTAGGATATTAATTCAATCTCCACCAAACTCGGTCAACACGAAACAAAGATACGGAAGATGCTAAATTGCGAACGGATATTAGATATCTCAAATGGTGCTGGTATGGCGAGGGATCAAATAAGGACAAAAAGGGAAACAGAAATTGTCTCATATCTTGTAAAATCATTGTTTGATTTAAATTAAATTAAGATTGTATGTTCGGTAATTTAACCTGGATGAATTTAAAATGAATGTACTATTTTTCAGATAAATATATTTATTTCTTTAAAATATTTCTTCTGAATCTTACTCTCTCTCTCTCTGTCGGTCCTTCCCCTCCCCCTATCTCTCACTCTCTCAGACTCACTCTCTCTGTGTGTGTGTGTCACTTTCTCTCTTGGTGATAATTTAACCCTTTCATATCATAGGCTATCACAAATAACTATCACTTTAGTGTGAAAAATGAGTAAAAAAAAAAAATAATAAAAATGAAAAATATATACAAATACCTTGAATTAAATACTGGCCTTCTGGACTTACAAAATTTTAAGCCGCAAAAGATAACTTTGCACATATTTAAAAAGTGACCTATTATATCCTATGACATTAAAATTCATCTATATTTAAATGACATCATGGGTGTGGCTTGTGGTCATAGTGGCACCAGCTGCTGCGGTAAATGTGGCATATTCGAGCGATTTTAAAATACTCTCCTGTTTAAATGCATATTGCCTGTTGTGCATAGTTGCCCTGAAGCCACCGGGGTGGCGGTGCCACCGGCTTGGGCCCGTCATTGCTGCTTGCAGCTTTAATATTATTTTTTTTATTTAAATTTATTTGTGTCTTTAAGATATCCAAAATCACCCGGAAAGGTCTTCTTACAGCCACTGAATGTCTAAAGCCCTATTCGGACAGGATTGGTTTTACAAGGGTAGATGGAGTAATGTAATTTTACCACAGGACATCTGTAATATTAATGGCCAATTCGTACGGGATAAGAAATCTCAGTAAAACTGAGCAGAAGTGGGAGAGGTAACTCGATTTACGTACCGCCGTCACCTCCCTGTCGCCATGTTGCTTCCTGATGTCACGTGTGCAAACACATATAGGCTAATCTATAACCAATATATAACAGTTAGGTCCGGTCGAATGATTTATTAATTAAATTAATTAAATTCTGATAGGATTATGTTGGTAATAGGCACTTACCTAAAGCTAAAAGAAGTTTCGTGCCTCTGACAAGAGCTTTTGACCTTTCTTTTTTTATCTGAATGGTAAGCAGAAAACACTTGAGGTTTGCCCCAGATTTGTCCCACCGCTTTTTCAAGCGTCTCCATATTTGAAAAACCATGGAAAACTACTTTTAAACAGGAAATGATGGAATATTTACGCACATATTTACAGCAGGTCTATTCGCACAGGATTAGTATTACCTGGGGTAATTTTTCCGGACCTTTTCACTTTAAATAAAACATAGGTCAAGAACAAAATAACACTGCTGCATTATTAATATCATCAATGATTTTGAAAAATAAACAGCCTATCTAAAAAGAACATGACCATCTCAAATAACCCAGAGTTGATAATGTCGGGCATTGCATTTGAGCTGAAACTGAAGAGTGGATGAACACCAGTCGGTATAACGGCAGCACTTTGCTAGCTGGTTAATAAACTCAACCAAACGCGTCCTATATGAGATTAATCAGATATAGACAACATAAAAGTAATCTTACAACTTGCATCTACACAAAAGGACGCAAGTGCGCACGTGAACTGTACTTGATGTAACTCTCGTTGTGGATTTCCTTTAACAGCGCGCTGATACACAGGGAACTAAAGCACAGAGAATTTACAACATTCTATCACAATTCTGTTCTCATTATAATGCTATGTATATGACAGATTGGCACTGCGCATCTTGCACTTAACTGTATTTCATGATCAAAGTGATTCCAGGCATCACTGCAGTGCACGCTTTCAAAACCAGTTTCACTTTATTTCGCCAGTCTGAAAGGCGTACTGTCTAACGCAATAAGCCGCAATAATCAGAAAAATAGACAAATATATTTTTTGAAGTCAGGGCGACCATCGTTTTCATGATCGATCGTCGCTGTCACGTTCGAGTACTCGAGTACTCTTGCCCATCCCTAGTCAGAGGCTATTAGCCCAGCCTGACCCGTTGAAAGCCCTGGCTCGCACTGGTCCGACAGTGGAAAAGCGTCTACTGTTAGTTGTAAACGTCTCGGGTTACGACTGTAACCCTTATTCGCTGAGAAGGGAACGAGACACTGCGTCGGAATGACACTTTGGGGACGCTCCAAAGTGTCGTTCCGGCGCAGTGCGAGTTCCCTCGAAAGGGAACTACATGTGTTTGATTTACTATAATGAACTGACTCAGTAGGATCATTAGTTTGGGAATCGGAATCGCTGTATGCATTTGATTCACTAAAGGCCAATTCACACACCAATGACAGACGCCTACCAGTGCAGACAATCATCAGATTACAGTACATCACTTCTCAGATTCCACGACCCGACAAACACAGACTCAACATGTTCAATCGACAAAAACAAGTGCCGACAAATGGCAACAGAATCCGACAGGGGTAACACACTTATCCGACAAAACTCGACAAAGTGTCTGCTGGCATCTGTTGTTGCAGTGTGAATTGGCCTTAAAAAGAAGTGATTCTTTTTGCACCAACAATACATCTAATTTGTGAGATTTTCAAAAGTTACACAGAGCACCAACAACATTAACACCATTTCCTAACAAGACAGGACATGATGCCGCAACGTGTTATAAAAGGTACTTCTTCATAATTAAGTTTTCAATCCTAATCAGCCGAGTTGGCCTGTTTTTGAAATGCTGTCTATTTATGCGACTTTGTGGTGACAGCTCAGGTACTGGTTGCATTTTGTATAATATTTCACGAGTTCACACTTACAAATACTGAGATAGAGTAAAGAGTTGGCGTGCTGTCCGAGGGGCAGGCTTTGAGCTCAGAATTTGGCCCGAACCCAGAGTAATCCCCCCGTATCTCTGGTTAGGATAGTAACCAGGCGAGTGTGAGGAGTCCGGGTGGTGGAGGAATGCAAAAAACTGTCGAGGAGTTGGCTATGTATATATATAGGCTTCCTCTTATGCGGATTCGATAGATAATTTGAACATGTTCCTCCCGAACTTTGTTACTAGAACATCACTAAAATCATTTCATTTGCGTTCATATTATCATTGTGCATGACTTTAATAGCCAGGCAACAATGGTCAAATTGTATCAGTCACTGTGTTTGTATTTTGAATAGTGTTTTAAAAAAATATTAATTTGATTATGTACTTTTCCATTTTGTTGTGAGTGCAAGGCAGCAGTGCACTTGTAACCGGTCCCACTCAACCCTCTCCGAGCGGGATTCGAGCGCTCTAACAAGGATGCTAAAGACCACAGCCTCTAGCGCCAGTCGCTAAAGCACCTCTTGAGATCGGGGAGTGAGGTTTACACACAAAGCTCTAACTGGCTCATGACAGTTACACACTTGCAGAGACAGCTCCACCCACACACTCTTCTGATTGGCTGGATCTGTGATTTTGTTGCATCTTGTAGCAGTGTTGCATCTGGTGTGTGCAAAAAATTGCTTGTTGGAATCAATTGTTGCTGGAATCTTATCACATCTTGGGCCAGATTTACTAAACAGGGCAGGGCAAAAGTGCCAATGGGAGTGGAAATGGGATGGGAGTCTGCTGACGACACGCAAATTAAAGAACACAGATGCACCCGGATCATTTCCATAATGACCAGTGCAATCTACCAGTTAGCGTCTGGTTTAAGACGCGCTTTTTTGGGCTGTAAATAATGGCGCAAACCCCAGTAAATTGACTAGCGCAAACCTTAGTAAATCACCTTGCATGAATCATTTAAATACTCACCTCCCATAAATTTTGCGTCTGAAAGGGAAACTCCTACAAATGCATATGCAATAAGGTCAGCTGCAAAAATAACCGTCAACGCCTTTTCAGCGTTAATTTTTCACTGTGTGTCTTTAGTAAATCCTGACAGTAGTTTTTAAACGCCAAAAGAGGGTTTGCGCTGGCGCAAGCTGTTAGTAAATCTGGCCCCTTGTCTGGCTAGGATTAGGAAGAGACAGGAATGCCTACTTGAGACCAACAGCACAGTGACCTGGCGACCTAAATTTTTCTGAGAGAAAGACCATTTTTGATCAGCTATTTTCATATTTTCAGAAACAGATTGCAAACAGAAAGCCTGTTTCAAGCAAGTATTCAAAATACACTTCTGAATAAAAGATGTACACATTGCATTCAAGAGATCTAGCTTGGTATAAATTGAATGATGCATGGCACACAACATGTGCCACATGTTTAATTGATGTGCATGTGTCAATGCATTCACTGAGCCCTGCCAGCATGAAGCCGGTGTAAATATTGCAGTTTTATGGCTCTTCTGTTGAGATGGAGCCCAGGATGACAATATGAGGTACAGCCTCAAGATGTGAAATCCATAATCCATTAAATTACAGGAACACTCCTGACTAACCATTGCCATCAGATAATGCAGATGTCAAAAAGTGACACACTGCTCCCCAGCATATATCTAATCTGAACATACAGCAAAAATTAATGGACTGTTGTTGATACATACCAAAATGAAAGATCATTTTGTTGTCACGGGCAACTCTCACCGTTGCGAGGGAGTGAAAATTGTGAATTCTGTACATCTTGGTCATTAAATTCTAATAATATCATACAGTGAGTGCTGCATGAATAAACATAACATCATGCATGATTGGTGTTGAAGAATCTTTTAAATTACTGAGAGGATGAAAAATGTCCCAAAAACTAAGTAGGCACGATCTAGATGCAAAGACCGCTCCAAATGATAGGCAGCATTTATCCATTTTCAGCATTTATTTTTCCTTCCAGATACCTTAATTTGGCCAAATTGTAAAGTTATTTCTTCACAGAAAAGCTAATAATAATGAGATGAGCTCCGTTAAAAAAACCCCCCACCCAAGATGGCGGATATGAAGATTATAAAAGATTATAAAAATAAAGTATTTATACAAAATTAACCAACTAATAAAATTGAATATTTCACACATATATTTGAACATGTAGTTTTATGTTTATTACAGTGTGGAATTGTTGGCAACGTTGATAACAGTAAACAAACACTATTTGTAAGACCTAATGAAGGCATTAGAAAGCAAAGGAACAGAGTTAAATAGCGAGAAAAACAGAGGCAGAAAATGCAAACAGTCCCATACCTGTACTGAGGGGGAGGAATGCCTTTTGCGTCACAGGTCAGTGTAGCCTCTTCCTCCAGTGAGCCCACTGTCAGATCACTGGGCTCCATTCGCCATTTTGGGCCATTAAAAGACTTATAATCCAGACACTCTGAGAGCAAACAACAGAATACAATTTGTATCTTAATGCACAGTTTAAGCTGAAGTGTATCAGTTTTTCAATGTTAAAATACTTTTTCCTATCTTTTTCCCTTTTTCCTATCACCCAAAGATAAACAGCACAAAACCGGTTCCTTTTAATAAGGAGAGACAATTATATGTAAGCCATACTGTAGGTTTATTTCTTGAAAAACATTGATTTGTTTGTTTGAGTATCCCAAGCAGCCAGAGTCATTGGCACTGGCTCAACCAGTGGTGTGAGTTTGTTGGCGGGATGAATGTCTGTGTAATTTGTCTGACCAATGACTGATGGGGGATTTTAAGTCACTATAAGTCACCATAAATTCAAAATTGACAATTCCTTTTATTTTTGGAATATTGCAGGCTTTATTATAAATTATTTATCTGTATACTTTATTATTTCTTAAATCCATGTGCCCTATTAATCAAAACTCCCCCTCCTCGCAACAACATCTCTTCTCTGATGACGTGCACCAGTGAGAGGACGACTGTGATTTAACGATACAATCAATTCCCAATTGGACAAAATCTGCAAGCTGTGCAGCTTCTGGATGGAACTACTGGCCCTTCTTATGAAGGAACCTAGCATTTTATTTAGGGCTCCAGCTGAGGATCAGATGTCAATCGCTGCATCGGAGAGAGGGCTGTTGTGCTCTGGGAATGAGGATGATGCTGAGCCCACTGTAATGGTGTGTGCTTTGCTGAATCAGATTCAGAGATAACAGCCATGCTTTCCCGGGATCTTTCCTGGATGTGCATGGAAAACTTGGCAGTATGGAACTACTTTTTTCGGTGAAACATCACCTCTGAGATGGGCGACCTGGAGATGGGCGGGGCTGTCACAACCAGTGGTACCCAAATTCTCAAAAAAAAAGAGCAGGTCCCAAGGGGGTTCAGAGAGCTGTGGATGGTACAACGCCGGACCACACTCATCCTCCTCCTTCGCCAGCAGGCAGCAGTGGACGGTTCGAGGACGCAACCAAGCCTTCTCACATACCTTCTGCCCACTCGTGGAATCAGGTAAGTGTTGCACAGCACACTCACACCCCACTGCGGGCCGCCTCCACAAGACAGCAGCCCCAGCCCGGTTCCTGCATTCCACCTCGCTGCCCCACGGTGGGTACGCCGGTGGTCCCTTTGGTCCCGTTTGTACGGTCTCTGCAAGCCTGGCTAGCGCTCCCCAGTCCGTCTTGCTGGCTCACTCGGACCATCAGGCTCGGCTATGCGATTCAGTTCACCCGGCGTCCCCCCAGGTTCATGGGCGTCCACTTCACTTCAGTGAACGCCGCAGATGCCCATGTCCTACGTGCGGAGATTGCAGTCCTACTGGCGAAGGACGCAATAGAGCCGGTCCCTCCAGCCGATATGAAGACAGGCTTCTACAGCCCATACTTCATTGTACCCAAGAAAACCGGTGGGTTACGGCCAATCTTGGACCTGCGAGTTCTGAATCGGAGCCTTCATAAGCTACCGTTCAAGATGCTCATGCAGAAACGCATTTTCGAATGCATCCGTCCCCAAGATTGGTTTGCAGCGATCGACCTGAACGACGCGTACTTTCATGTCTCGATTCTTCCTCAACACAGGCCTGCGCTTTGCGTTCGAGGGTCGAGCATATCAGTACAAAGTCCTGCCCTTCGGGCTGTCCCTGTCCCCCCGTGTCTTCACGAAGGTCGCGGAGGGGGCCCTTGTGCCCATGAGAGAACAGGACGTTCGCATTCTCAACTATCTCGACGATTGGCTTCCTACCACTCCCTTCAGGGACCAGGTGGTGAACCTGCAAGCGCTGCCCTTGGAGGAGGCAGACTCAGCCCTAGCTTTGCTCTGTCCCGTCTGCGCTCTGCAGATCTATGTGGATAGAACGCAAAGCTTCAGGACCTCAGATCAGCTCTTTGTCTGTCACGGAGGCCAGCAGAAGGGAAAGGCTGTCTCCAAGCAGAGGGTGGCCCACTGGATAGTGGATGCCATCACCTTGGCTAACCAAGCACAAGGTGTGCCCTGTCCGCTCAGGGTGCGAGCACACTCTACTAGAAGTGTTGCATCCTCCTGGGCGCTGGCACATGGCGCCTCGCTGTCAGACATCTGTAGAGCTGTGGGCTGGGCGACACCCAACACGTTCGCTAGATTCTATAGCCTACGTGTAGAGCCGGTTTCCTCCTGTGTTCTCACCTCAAACGGGTAGAAGCACTGAGAGGCCCTGGCTCTTGTCGGCTTGCTGCGCTACGGCGCTTATATTCTCCAGAAGCAAACTCTGTCGAGTCCTCCATCACCCTCGGTGCCGGACGTGGCGGAGCGTCTGGCATCAGGCCCTTTGCCGCTGAATCCTTGAGAACCGGTACTGGGCTGGGGTTATATGAGTGACGCTGCGGGGATCCCATATATTTTTCCACGGTCGCTCCTTCTGAAGTCCGTGTCTTTCCCTTGGGAGAGCCCCCCCTTCAGTGGGGCTGGAGCTCCCTCTCTGTTGCGGGCTATGGCTCAGCATTGTACTCCACATAACTCCTTCGGGGTACGATGTGGGTTCCGCAGTGTTCCCTTCCACTAGGGCACGCTTTCCCAGTGTTATCCAATAGTCACTGAGCGGGTCATGCGGAACAGCAGTGATGGACTTCTCTGCCCCGTCTCATCAGGTAAGAGAGCTCAGAAGGCTCACACAGAGCACTGGAAGGGGGCAGAGGCCATTGCGCTTTGGTAGGAATTCCTATTCGTCAGTCTCCGACGTGGCATCGGAAGTGACCGACTCAATGGGAACGTCTCGGTTATGTATGTAACCCTCGTCCCATCGCCATGTCCTCTGTACCCTGCTGGGGTGCCAGTTCACCTACTCGGTTCCTCAGCAAAAAACTAATTTGATGCAAGCACCTGTGCCTCATTTATACCCACGCTGAGTGGCATGAGCAGCTGGTGCAATCATTGCATGCCAATGTGCATTGGCTCGTTTAGTTACACTCGAAGTAGATTGGCTCTCACTAGCGAGATTCCTATTCGTCGGTCTCCGACGTGGCGTCTCCGTTCCCTCCTTCAGGGAACGAGGATTACATACGTAACTGAGACGTTGTATGAACTCATTTCCTTTAATTTAGACTAACCTAAGTTTAACTGAAACTGGGCTGGGATTGTTTATTTCCCAGCATGTTTGCCCATGGCACTCGAAAGGGAGAGTAAATGCTAAAATTAAGTGTTATATAATTTAGATTTAGTAGTGATTGTTTTGTTATGCTAATTTAGAAGAGTTTCTGTTAATGTGGATTTTTGGAGAGTTACCATCATGGTGACAAGTGGGGCATGCTGCTTGGTTTGAGAGCAGGTAAGTTACATGTTTTAAGTTGCTGTACTCATTCAGTAAGTGCTATACAGTATATAACAATTAGGCTATCCATCTCATTGTGAAAACCATGTAGCCTACCAGACAGTAGAAGTGAAACCTGGGTACTGTTTTACATTTTAAAATCATATACGGGGGAAGTTTGGTCCTGTCAGCGAGGCACGCAATCATGACAGTCAGGCGGTTCTTAACCGGTAAGCTTTCCTTTGACTGTTTGCATTTTTAAGACTGTCTTTTTGCGCTTGCGATATTCTAACATTACACTCTGACACACTGTATTTCTTGGTGCCCGCATTTACGCGTATTTTGGTGCCACATATTGTTGCGGGTTTATTATTGACATGTAAAAGTCTAGACCCTGAATATAAGACGAACCTGTTTTTTCAGATGTATTTCTAAGAAAAAAACATTGTCTTATATTCAGAACAATACAGTATATAGGACCGAGCACCAAAACACACTTGTAGCCAATCAGCAGTAAGGAGCAACAGATTGGGCAGGTTTTGAATTTGATTGTGCGGGTAAAAATTTGTTTGGGTGGGTGGACAAAATTTGGGCTGGTTTGTGGTCAGTTTGGCGGTTTTCAAACATCTAAATTTTATAGGCTAATTGGTTAATAAACTACATTCAAGTGTGCATGTACTCCATAAAATCAGTCATCATGATGTTACTAAACACACAGGCCCACTGTAGAGTCAGTTGGCGTTGGTGTTGACGTCGCCGACGAGCACACACTTTTAGCCAATCAGCAGGCAGACGTGACCATTCATGAGGTTTTTAGCGCGTTAACTTGTAGCTGTATAATCAAGTGATCACTATGCCAAAGTGGCATAAATATACAGTAAGTTGTATCTACAGTAAAGAGTGGGAGAGTGACCCAACTCTCAAAACGTGGAGGTGGGAGATGACTTGAAGGCTCTTTATATACATAGCTAACTCTGAGAGAACAGTTGAATGACTTAATTGAAATCAAACATGGGACGACTCCTGTCCATCATCATGTGCACATTGGCCTGATCATCTGACATCTGCAACTTTTAAACCATCCAGACTGCACTCTACTTGTCTCCGACAACTGCTGAAAGAGGTCTGAATAAATGATTAATCAGTTTTGGCTGGGCTAAGTTTGGCTGCGTTATGTTCTACAATGTGTACTTCAAGAAAGACGTACTAGTTCTGTTTGAAGTTATAGCGCAACACAAAGGAAAGCACATTATTATTATTGTCGTTCATTTTCTGAACATGAATGACCCATTTGTGGCTTTTAAGGTGTATGTGAGGTTTAAAGTCTGTTCATTTTTCTTATATTTCAGATACTTTAATAGTTTGTACTTGTTAGGGTAGAAACATTTTTGTCATTTGCTAATTTTTGTTTTCTGTATTTGCCATGTTTCGATCCGTTTTCCTGTTGTATTGTTCTCCTGGCAGGAGAATTGATTTATTTTTATAATTTTATTTTGTCATCATTATTTAGTTTTAAGGAGGTAAATGGTACTTATACACCTTGGTTGTCATTACAATAGAATTCTATCACATTCTTTTGGCAGTGAATGATTTGGACAGGTTTTTGAGAGCTTTTGGTCTGGAAATCGTCGACCCGATCTTGCAACAGTGGCTGCATGAGATATTGCTTAATAACTTAACAGCTTTAACTAACAATATACACAAGCTTAACAGAGATTATTCTGATAAGAGTGTTTTCCAACATAATGATGGATATATACGTGTTTAAAGCTTAATATTTCATCATGCACTAATTTGATTCAGATTAGGGTGCAGTTGCTTAAGCAACAATATAGAGGTAAAACAGATTTCAAAAAGGAGAATTAAAAAAATTTGAAAAGGAAGGAAAGAAAAGTACCGTGTGGGAGGGTTTCAGTGAAGTAGATCAATCAAGTGCTGGGTAACTGATATGTAACGGCTGTGAAATGCTTTACTTAGGCTGAACCTATTTAATTTCTTGTGTGTGTGTGTTCGGGAAGTTGCAGTGATGGAAACAGTGACATTTCAATTTATGTTTGAAGGGAGTAAAGCCTGTGTTTAGGCTATTAAGGAAATGTAATTTTGCCAAAGAAGAATTTAATTTAAAAGCAGCCTACTTCAGTGAAATATGTAACCATATCATCACGCTTAACAGCGAGAATTAGAATAATTGTAATGTGACGATGTGCGGATATCTAAATCAGAAAAAATCATAGGTTCATAGATGGTTTATTTTTAACAGCGGATTCGGGTGACGTTAGAACTGATCCGCGCATCTCTAATATAGTCCCACCTCCTCCCGAGACACACATCATGAACAGAACAGATGCCGTTTCGAGGAGGACGGGGGATGAATGTTTTTGATTAAAGATTACGAGGGTGTATTCATTTAAAAAACAATAATGATGTGTGCAGATAAATCGTTTATAATAAACATGGCAACATTCTGTAAAATAAATTAAATAAGAATTGTCATTTTTATTTTCATGGTGACTTCAAGGCTTTTTAAAAAAGTTTGTGGGTAAATATTCTGCAAATGACAGAACTTGTGCAGCAACACGCATGCAAAGAGAATGCAGAAACACAGACCATATGTGGTGAGACCACACCAGATGTGTGTTCTAATCAACTGCTATGCTCCCATCACTCAATTTCTACTTAAGATGGTTTCATAGCAGTAAAATCCTCACATTTAAGTGTGATATTTGTTTAGAAAATGGGCTCTAAACTAAGGCGCTCTCAAATGACATTTACATTGTGCACAATGAATTTATACTTAACAATACAGTGTCTTTCTGATTCTTATCCTCTTCTCAACTTAACTTAAATCCTCAGCTGAATGTCTTCATTCAGTTTTATATTGCTTTTAAAGAATTATTTTTTCATTTGCCAATGGAAGATAAAATAAGACATTTTGAAGAATGTGTTGGTTGCTGGTCCATGCAATTACAATCAATGTCAACTGGAGCTTTCAAGCTTCAAAATGGACACAAAAGGACCACAAAAGCAGTCCAACATGTGCGCTATATTACAATAATACAAAAGTTTGGCGTGAGGAACAGGCCGAATATGATGCTATGATGTATCAATTAAAGGGTTAGTTCATCCAAAAAGGAAATTTCTGTCATTAATTACTCACCCTCATGTCGTTCCAAACCCGTAAGACCTTTGTTCATCTTCGGAACACAAACGAAGATCTTTTTGATGAAATCCGAGAGCTCTCTGACCCCTCCATAGACTTCAACGTTACTTCAACTTTCAAGGCCCAGAAAGGTAGTAAAGAAATCATTAAAATAGTCCATGTGACTCCAGTGGTTCAACCTTAATTTTATGAAGCGACGAGAATACTTTTTGTGCGACTTTATTCAACAATTTCTTCTCTTCTGTGTCAGTCTCCTACACTGTTCAAGTTGTAAACATAGTGCAGCACTTCAGGGTTCTACGTCAGAACGCCGCCCCATTATTGGCCAGCTTCTGCGTCAGCATCAAGAATGCATCGTGGTGCTCACGTGAACAGTGTCCGTCAGCCAATAGTGAGTCTGCATTCTGACGTAGAACTGCACTGTATTTGCAACGTAAACATCGTAGGAGACTGACACAGAAGAGAAGAAATTGTTGAATAAAGTCGTTTTTTTTGTTTGTTTTTTTGTGCACAAAAGATGAAGTTTACAGGTTTGGAACGACATGAGGGTGAGTAATTAATGACAAAATTGTGAGAGAACTAACCCTTTAAGGACGGGTATCATTAAGGATTTAATGTTAAATTCTCTGAAACATAAAATAAATAAAATAAACAATTATCTATAACAAAAGAAACAGCTATGTTTATTCAAACATAAATGAGCGTAAAACAAGTTAAATAAACAATATTTTCTTGCAAATGAACATACAGTGGAATAGAGCATGTTTAGTGTTTGATTTAAATATACTGCAGAATTTTTTTAACTGAATGTGACGTGTTTAATAAATTAGTACACACTGATTTAATAATATTTTTAAGTATTTGGGATTTTAAAGAATCATAAACTGCATTTTTTAAATAAATGTTCTCTGAGGTCCACTTATAATGTTAGCAAGATTTTTACATCAAAAAACGTGATAATATAGAAAAGGCTATTTTCTATCCTGTTTTTGATCCTCTCTTTGAAACAATCCGTTTTGATGGGCGTGCCACATTCAAGACTTGGAAGTAAACGCCCACTGCTATGACTGGGTAACAGTTTTGCATATTAACATAATTTTCTACGTCTCCGCAATTAGACTTGTGGAATTGTTTTGAAAATTTCTGATGTTGAAAAATGGCAACCGGTGAATACAGATTCAATATGACTTTGATGAGCAAAAAGACCATTTTTTAAGTTGGATCTTTTCAACGAATCAGTTGATTCAGTTCACAAAACCAGTCTGAATTATTAATTCATAAATCAAATTGGTTCTTGGGTTCAACTCAAAAAATCAATGATCCCGTCAGCCATTAACAGCTCACAGGAGGTGAAAAATGACTAAAATTTCAATCTGTTCCTCACACCAAGCTATTGTATGGCTTCAAAAGACTTGAAATACAGCACACATGTTGCACAGACCACTTTTATGGTGCTTTTACATCCTGTTTGAAGCTTAAAAGACTGGAGAAAAGAGCGACCATTACAATTATTCAAAATATCTTCATTCGTGTTTCACAGAAGAAAGAAATCATAGATGTTGAATGACATGAGTAATTGATGACAGAAGTATTATTTTTAGGTGAACTAGCCCTTTAAGAGCTGAAACTCTGAGGATAATATATAAATCCTTACATTTCCAGTGAATTCATATTCAGATATATAATTTCCCCTCCCACATCTGTAGGGAGTGGAGCCATAAACTGTGACATACTAGTTCAATTCCCTTGGAGGACACATTGTATTGAAGCCTCCAAAACCTTCTATGACACAACACAATTCATTTTCAAAGTGACTGCACAGCTTAATTGAAAGCTCCTCCACCACATCCAAAACATGCCCTGTTCCTGTAAGCCTGGTTCTGTGCGTCAGTGTCTATTACTGTCTTCTGCTCATAATCAAGATATGGGCTGATAGCAACAAATGCTGCAACAACACATTTGTTCCTGTCTGCTGTGGCTTCCCACTGAAACAGTAAATGACCAGACGTAGACCACATACATAATGTTTCAGTGAACTAGAGGAGAACATTGGATGCAACGGTCCGTGCCGTAAAGCTTTCTATGAGAAGCACTTCTCATATATATTAACTCTGATCTTTAAAACATTATTATAGTAGACCTATAAAATGATTAAGTTAAAGTTGATAGAGACATAGTTGTGAATGCGCCACAAGAGTCACACAGGGAAGGAATTACCAATTCATTTTACCTGCAAGATACTCCATGATTGATAGCAGCAAAAACTGTTTCCATAGTAACGTCATCTTCAGCTGCCAGGGGCGAGTGTTACTTGAATCCAGTGCGCCGTGAATGAACGGCTGCTCTCTCTTTCGAGAGAAAAACACCTGACCTGTTGAAGACCAGATTATGAGAGAAATTAGAAATACGTTATTATACAGTCTATTTTTCTCAATTAACTTTAAAGAAAGCCATGAGGTAATGAGCAGTGGCTGCTGTGTGCCTACCATACACATTATGGGGCAAAAATTACAGCACTAATGCAGCTAACGTGGTTTAAAAGATCACAAGTGAGAAAATCCAGAAAACAAACACTCCTTCCATGATGCAAATTGATATTCAATTCACATTTATTTGTATAGCGCTTTTCACAATACATATAGTTTCAAAGCAGCTTTACAGAAAATGCATGCGTCTACATTACAATTTAAAGTGATTCTCAGAGGAGACTGTGTCCAAGTTATGAATTTCAGAAAAGTACATATACAAATCACATAGTTAGCTAACAACGTATTAATAAACAATGTAATAATTTAAGGCACAAACAATGGGCTCAATGAAGTAAAGAATACATGTTGTTAACAATGATTAGGGTATATAGAAAAATAAATTGAGCATGGGTGCATGTTGATGCAGAGCTGCGTCATCTGAAGTCCTCGAAGGAGTTGGAGTCCTCTCCACAGGTGTTGGTCATCTGAAGTCTTCATAAGAGGCTGCATGGGCGTCACTAGGCCCTTTTTAGGGGGGCTAAACTTCTGCCTAGCCCCCCTCAAAAATATATGATTAACTCCCCTTTAAAACATATGAAACTGGCAGGAGGCTTCGGCTTCGTCCCGTCTTTTAGTCTGCGTTAATCAGCGTGTTCTTCAATCTGCAGCGGCGCAGAGCAGAACGCACGTCAGAAGCAGAGGTGTGTGCGTTCATCTGAGCCTCATTGGTCTGTCACCGCTCGTCAATGCCAAAATATTTGAGAAAACCAATCAAATCAGAGTAGGCGGGCTTTATGTGCACACAGAAGCTGCTGAGGCTGAGCACGAATTTTAGCAGTGCGACTCGACGTCAAGTGCGAGAAATGTAAGTAGCTAAACTAAACATTTCATATTTGACAGCTGCTTCAAGTCAGAAATGTTAAACAAATGACAAAAACATTCAGGCAAATTAATAAACTTTTGTCTAATTTTGCCATTTTTAATTGAAAATAGGCCTATGTAGGCTAATGTGATTCATAAATGTAATTAACGAACAAGCAATATTAACAAAGCCATTTTCATCAGATTAGGCATTAGATTAATAATGAATGTGTACATATTGTAAATTAATAAAATTCCATTTGTAGCCTTCAGTAAATTAAAAAAGCTCAGCTTTTTTCAGCCTGTATTGGGCATAAGATTAGTAGCTAATGAATGTGTGCATATTGTGAATTAATTTAATAAACTTAGTTACCTAGCTTTCCTGGTAGCCTTCAGTAAATTAATGTGTCTACGAAAATGATTCATAAAACATATAAATATCAGTTAACCATGTTTACTTCACTGACGAAAATGGAAAAACTATATCAGTCAAAGCTCAGCGTTAGGAGGGGAAGAGACAGGGCAAGATAAAAACAAAGAGAAAAAGAGAGATGTAGAGATAAGAATAAAGACAAATAATCTACTGCCCACTGACATGGTTTTCAAGCTATTGTTATCTAATTTTTTGGCCTTCAGAACATCTTAAAATGCACATATGTAGATCATAGAAATCAAAATTTTCTCAGGGGAGCATGCCCCCCAACCCCCCTAACTATACCTCACATTTGGGATCTCAGTGATTATAAAACCCTGACTACATTCCTGGGTACAATTAAGGGATGTACAATATGGTCATGCAGAATAAGGCATTCATATTTGCTTTATAAGTAATAATAAACAGCCAATATCCAAGTAATATGCATGCTAATAAGCTACTACTTAATAGTGAGAATTGGACCCTAAACTAAAGTGTTACCATTTTTTTCATACCCTCACTCGGGGCTGAGCCCCCCTAAAATGAAAATCCTAGAATCGCCCCTGAGAGGCTGGATCCAGACTGGAGCTGACGGACTCTCTAGTTACCTCGGGATGGGCGTCCCGAGATAGAACAGAACAGGAAAATAATTAGCGTAGCTGCTGTTCAAAGCATTAAGCAAAGACAGTCAATCATATTGATCGGCTAGATTACATGTTATGTAAATTATCTATTGGAGTAACTAAAGTAGATTTTGACAATTCAAAAATAGAAGATTTTAAGGAATCTATATAATCAAAAATCTGCAAAAAGCTCCACAGATTTTATGAAAAATTTGCTGCAAATAGTTTCACCATTGAAGCAGACATGTTAAAAATATATATTTTTTTTAGATTATAATCAATAAACATGGCAATAATCACTTGTATGGTATATCAAATATGTATAACACTTTTCTGAACAGATATACAAAAAAAAAAAAACATGTTGAAAATACACAATTCGTAGGTTTCACGTCAAGTCATCTTTATCTATATGCTGTAGCACACAATATAGACTGTTTCAAAACAGCTTAGTGATAACAGGAAAAAAATATTCAATGATGCAAACAGACTTCAATTCTGCTGTAAAGCAGCTCTAAACAGACAATAGTAAAGAGTCATCATTCAGTTGAAATCAGATCAGTGTTGATTCATTTTGGTTCAATAATTGTGTAAAGTACATCAATTATAAAATGAGTTCAATTCAGCTATATAACAAGGCTTTCCTCCATTGCCCGTGGTTATTTTTACCAGGTAAGTCTCTGGGCCCTATCATACACCCGGTGCAATGCGACGGCAGGCGCGACGCAAGTGTTTTTTGCTAGTTTCAGCCTGACGCAGTTATCATTTTCACATCCGGCACCACGTTGTTTAAATAGCAAATGCATTTGCGCCCATCTGTTCGCCCATGGGCGTGCTGGTCTGAAAACGAGGTGTGTTCAGGCGCATTGTTGGGACGTTGCTATTTTGAACAACAAAAACCTCGTCTAAAGTCAATGGCGCAGTATTTTTTATTATTTACAGGGCGCGTTAGTACACTCTGCTTGTTACACACACAGGGATGCGCAGCAGCACACAAACATTTTTAAATATTAAAAATAAAAGGATTCCTCTCTGGAGAAGCGTTCAGTCTTTCCGCTCGCAAATTCCGCCATGTAAATAGCGAATTCGCCATGGTGCAAGCGCAACTGGCTTTTAAAGGGAATGCGAGATGAGACTCTGCACATTACACCCAAAACGAATTCATGACTCATTAAGAGAATAGGGACAACCCTTTTTCGCCGACCTCAGATTGTTAAAATAGGGCCCTTAATGTAGTAAGTAAGTGATATTAAAGAGGACCTATTATGCAAAATTAACTTTTATATTGTTTTTGAACATATTTATGTGTCTGCAGTGTGTGCACACAACCACCATATTGTGGCCATCCACTTCGTTTATTTTCCCCATAAATCTGAAACTGTCTCAAAATGAGCTGTTCAGGAATGTGCTCCAAAGTGACGTCACATTGGAACAGGCCCCGTCCACGACAGCTGATGGACTCTGCCCTATTAGCTTAGCTCCTCCCCTGAGTGAGCTGTGCACAGTCCACCATGTTTATCTTCTCGCCAGAGCATTTAACAGCAGCATTCAAGTAAGAAATGTATTCTTATTAAAGCTACTAAAGTTATTCAATCATTGAGTGATTTTCTGTTTTCCTTTTGTTGTTTGGTTCATATTAACAGCATATATAGCAGTAGGTACTGTATATTACACTGCTTTTACTTTAATACACAGATCTAATATACAAATAATTTACACATTTCTTTACTTGCTGTTTACGTTCACAGACATAACCGACTGTGTTTATGTGAACTTTGTGTGTTTTTGACATAACCTTGTGTGAAAGAGTAAGATGTAAAATAAGATGTGAAAGAGAACTTTCAGTTTAATATTCACGGGACGCTCCATCTGTGCATGTGCTTCAGATGTGTGCGCTCAGAAAACCATATATCAGAAGTTTAGACTTTCATAATGATGAAGAACTGCAATGTCACGTGAGCATAACCGCGATAGAGATGATAATCAAAACCAAACAGATGTTTTCGTTTTTGGCAGAGTATCCGAGGCACGAGGTTCCAAGTGGGGTGGGGAGCAGCAGCTCATTTGCATTTAAAGATAAATGCACAAAAACATGTTTTTCCTTCCACTCAAAAATGGGCATTTACAACATGGTATAATAAATAATAAATACTGTCGAGTATTTTGAGCTGAAACTTCACATTCTGGGGACACCTGAGACTTACATTACATCTTGTAAAAAGGGGCATAATAGATCCCCTTTAAAGTCATCATGAAATCAAAACTGACAATACTTTTTTGGAATATTGCAGTATTTATTATAGGATTTATCCGTGCACATCATTATTTTTTAAAATTCATGTGCCCTCATAATCTTTAATTAAAATAACTTCCCCTCCCTCTTGCAGCGACATCTCTTCTCTGATGACGTGTTTACTGGCGTGAGGGCGGGACAACCTGTCACTCACATCGTGAGATCCACCAATCACAAACCACAACCATCCAATCAGTTCCCCATGGACAAAATCAAGCCCGCCCTACATTTTTTCTTGTTCAAGAAGCCGTTTAAGATATACGTCACAACAGTGAAGAAAATACTATCGCAGTTTACATTTCATGCCGACTTTCAAGACATGAATATTTAGATCTCCTTTCAAAAGCCCCGTTTCCAACGAAATTACTCGGAACAAAATTACCCAAGAACTTTTTTCCCAGGAACTTTTTTTCCCCCAGACCTGTTACTGTCTGCGTTTCCATCGCAGTCTAAAGTACCGTGAAGATTAGTCTGGTGACATAGGACTGTGCGTGACTTTCCAGTTCCCGCTGGATTTCGTCCTCCGCATATTAGCTTAATAAAGAACCTGAACCTCGTCGCCGGGCCATCGGTCGTATTTTTTAAACTCCATTGTTGATTCGAATAGCAAACAACTCTTACTGTACGCACCGCAACAGACTTTTAAAAATGGTGGCTGAAATAAAATACTGCGTGGAGTCAACCAATCAAAATGCTGCGTGAACTCAATCAATCAGCATGTTCAGAGCCCAAGTCACACCACCAAAAGTTCCTGAACTTTGACAAAGTACTACCGCACGTGCAGGGACTTTTTGAGGGGAACATTTTTACCTGGAACTTCATTTAGACCCTGGTCCCTGCGGTCGAAACACACCGAGTACCACCCCAAAGTTCCTGGGGAAAGTTCCTGCGGTGGAAACACGGCTAAAAGAAGAACATAGATATGTGAAAAAAGTATTTTCTCCTATCAGTTTTGTGGTCTATGCAAGATTCAAAGACACAATAAAGGCTGATGAAAAGAGGTTACTCTACTAATAAGTACATACTGCAAGTACAAACCCGATTCCAAAAAAGTTGGGACACTGTACAAATTGTGAATAAAAACAGAATGCAATGATGTGGAAGTTTCAAATTTCAATATTTTATTCAGAATACAACATAGATGACATATCAAATGTTTAAACTGAGAAAATGTATCATTTTAAGGTAAAAATAAGTTGATTTTAAATTTCATGGCATCAACACATCTCAAAAAAGTTGGGACAAGGCCATGTTTACCACTGTGTGGCATCCCCTCTTCTTTTTATAACAGTCTGCAAACGTCTGGGGACTGAGGAGACAAGTTGCTCAAGTTTAGGAATAGGAATGTTGTCCCATTCTTGTCTAATACAGGCTCCTAGTTGCTCAACTGTCTTAGGTCTTCTTTGTCGCATCTTCCTCTTTATGATGCGCCAAATGTTTTCTATGGGTGAAAGATCTGGACTGCAGGCTGGCCATTTCAGTACCCGGATCCTTCTTCTACGCAGCCATGATGTTGTAATTGATGCAGTATGTGGTCTGGCATTGTCATGTTGGAAAATGCAAGGTCTTCCCTGAAAGAGACGACGTCTGGATGGGAGCATATGTTGTTCTAGAACTTGGATATACCTTTCAGCATTGATGGTGCCTTTCCAGATGTGTAAGCTGCCCATGCCACACGCACTCATGCAACCCCATACCATCAGAGATGCAGGCTTCTGAACTGAGCGCTGATAACAACTTGGGTTGTCCTTGTCCTCTTTAGTCCGGATGACATGACGTCCCAGTTTTCCAAAAAGAACTTTAAATTTTGATTCGTCTGACCACAGAACAGTTTTCCACTTTGCCACAGTCCATTTTAAATGAGCCTTGGCCCAGAGAAAACGCCTGCGCTTCTGGATCATGTTTAGATATGGCTTCTTTTTTGACCTATAGAGTTTTAGCCGGCAACGGCGAATGGCACGGTGGATTGTGTTCACCGACAATGTTTTCTGGAAGTATTCCTGAGCCCATGTTGTGATTTCATTACAGTAGCATTCCTGTATGTGATGCAGTGCTGTCTAAGGGCCCGAAGATCACGGGCATCCAGTATGGTTTTCCGGCCTTGACCCTTATGCACAGAGATTGTTCCAGATTCTCTGAATCTTTGGATGATATTATGCACTGTAGATGATGATAACTTCAAACTCTTTGCAGTTTTTCTCTGAGAAACTCCTTTCTGATATTGCTCCACCGCAGCATTGGGGGAATTGGTGATCCTCTGCCCATCTTGACTTCTGAGAGACACTGCCACTCTGAGAGGCTCTTTTTATACCCAATCATGTTGCCAATTGACCTAATAAGTTGCAAATTGGTCCTCCAGCTGTTCCTTATATGTACATTTAACTTTCACGGCCTCTTATTGCTACCTGTCCCAACTTTTTTGGAATGTGTAGCTCTCATGAAATCCAAAATGAGCCAATATTTGGCATGACATTTCAAAATGTCTCACTTTCAACATTTGATATGTTATCTATATTCTATTGTGAATAAAATATAAGTTTATGAGATTTGTAAATTATTGCATTCCTTTTTTATTCACAATTTGTACAGTGTCCCAACTTTTTTGGAATCGGGTTTGTATCATACCTCAAAGCTAACTTTAAAATGTGAATTAGTTTTTCCACCCTTCTGAAACGCCAGGATTTGAAAACGGTAGAATTGTGATGTCATGATTTTCCTCTATATGCCCCTTAACATGTGTTTATAAATCAAGGAGGTCTGCTCATGTCTGTCCATCAAGAAAGACTGTCCAAAGTTGTTCTGTCCCTGTATGTGGACAAACTGCACCTCCAAAAACTGGGCACACTCTTCCAAAAGAACAAAAGAATTATTAGAAATGCAAGGCTGAAGTTGCTAACAAAGTGGCTGAGCGATTAAACAACAACATTTTTTGTTTGTTTGTGTCATTTCACACTGGACTGTTTTCTTAATTATGCTCAACATGCTGCCAGATTTGATAAATATTTTGTATATAAATCTACACCAGTGCCAAGTATTTTGTCCTCAGAGGTAACACATAAGTACATTTATGTATAATCTATAAGTGTGTTTGTAACAAACGTTAAACCTGTGTTTAACGCTATTAGGAGACCAAGCTGCTAATCAAATCAGTACATACATGGATTAACGTTTTCTTGAGTTGAATTTTGAGTCAAATCATTGTATCTATTAATTTATTGTGCAAAGAAAGCATAGTCAAGTTGAATATATGCAGCTGTAGTTTATGCAATACATATAGAAACGTGGTTACAGATATGGTGCGACGAAGTGCGCCAATTACAGCAGTGGGCGTTTACTTGCATTTCTGGAATATGTAACACCCCAAACAGTGGCTGTATCTGAAATCGCCCCCTATACCGTTATAAACCATAGTGGAAATTATCGAGTGCACTCATTCAATCCCATAATGCACCACAATAAGGAGTGTACAACTGATGTACACTCAATGGTTAGAGAATACCCATAATGCACTGCGAGAGTTGTGCAGAATGAATTCCAGTCAAAATTGCGAGATATAAAAAAAATTCAGAATTTGACTTTTGACTTTATTTCTCAAAATTGTGACTTTATTTCTCAAGTTGTGAGTTTATATCTCGCAATTGAGACTATTTCTCAGAATTGTGACTTTATTTCTCAGACTTGCGAGTTTATTTCTCCGACTTGCGACTTTATATCTCGCAATTTGGATTTATTAATCAGAATTCAGACTTTATTTCTCAGAATTGCAACTATTTTTCAGAGTTGCGAGTTTATATCTATTCAGACTTTATAACTCGCAATTGTGAGATAAAAAGTCACAATTATCTTTATTTTTTTATTCAGTGACAGAAACAATCTTCCATAGAATTCACTGTGGTACATTTTGGTTACTATTTAAATCTCCTCAGTTTTGATGGTTTCACAGAATCAAATCATTCACTATACAAAACATGTTCTGGAAGGCACGGCACCAAGTCATGTTTATCCTAGCTGCAATGCATATTTAATGTTGTGCAGGTCATATTTTTTTAACCATGTGTAGTTTTGTTCATGGTTTTCAAGGATAAGAGCATGTCACACAATCTGTCCATGTTGGCATCTGCCTTATTTGACTAGTTTCTACCAAATGGCAGATTAATTTGCGCCCACATACCGCAGAGTTTGATCAGAACAGACCTGTGACCCATTTTTGGGTTGCGGCCCACCAGTTAAGTACCACTGCCTTAAGATGCTCAACGTCAATTTCTCATAATACACTTCAGAGGAGCGGTTCACACAATTCACTGACGCACAAAACACACACACTTGCACAAAGCCGAGTAATATCCAGGCCACTGAAGACTTATAAGGGCACTCCAAGAATGATAATTATTGCCATCTCGTGTAGTTGTCAGAGCGTGGGGCCTCAGGAAGGATTCCCCTCATCTTTCAAGTTTTAGGCTGGTTTTAGCAGGAGTAAGTGTGTAAAATGGGATTTAAATTCTGTGGATTTTGTGTGAAGAACACTGCATGTCATGTTCCTTCTTGCTAAGCAGTCTTGAAGCGAAATCCTCAACGGCAGTGAGCCTGTGAGACCTTCTCATCACACTGAACCGTCTAGTTCGTTCCCATTAATGAAAGTGTGCGCTGTGTAATTAGGGGCTTTGTTATTTGCAGCCTAATTTAATGCCTTTTATACAAACAATTCAACATCCCTCCAAATAAAACACCCTGAAGATGTAAAACCGCATCAATGATGCTTAATGTTCAAACTCTCTGAAGCGAAGACCATTTCAAAGTGCCATCTCCACTCCATTACTGATTCTTTGATTATGCTTCTTTGTTCCTCGACCAACATAATCAGGGGTCAATACAAAAACACATACTGTATATGCGTCCAGATCTTTACCAAACTGCAACTGTCAAACCCATGCAGCAGATGTTGGTGAATGTAATGAAAAATGTTCAAGTGTAGCCATAAATTGTAAGCAAGCTATTCTTCTCTCCTGAGGACAATATTCTGTCAATAGCAGTTGTAACAAACTGTATTATGATGCCCTCAAGTGTTTCAGAAAACTGAAATACCAAAGACATTAAGACAAAAAGAAGCATTCTGATAAGCAACACACTCAGACAGACAGTTCATTTGTGACAAATAAATCTGTTACTGTCCCGTAACGTTGCATTTATAGGTTAGTTAGCTGACGTCTTCATGGCACAGCACTTTATTCTGTATAATATGCGGGTGAGATCTTGCTGGTTTATGTTTTGATGATCCTCTGCGGGGTATAAGAGGGATTATTGTGTCGCTGGCTGGCCTGACTGATTTTCTCAATTACGAAGCTGTTGAGCGCAGTTTAGCGGGACAGATGTTATATTTGTATTCATTTATTTCATTATTTTACAGGGTGGATGACACATGAAATGAGGCTGAAACAAGAGATGAATATCTATTATGTCCCTCACGTAAGGACACAGATATAAATGGCATCAGGTGTGACTATATCCAAGGATTTATGTGAGAAAAAAAAAGCTGCTGTAATGATGAAAAATTGGCTGGTTTAGTTAGACCGACATCAAACTGCAATATATCATTATTTAGATATTGATTTTAATAATAGAAGCTGAATGAAATAATAAACCAGTCTATAATGTCTAATATTAATGTTCAAGTCAAGTGTGTTGACATGCACAGTCCTGTTATGCTTAATAACCTGACAGCATGTAAGGTCATGTAAAACTCTTCTGTTATTCATTACTGTTTAAATCAAATCCGGTACGCATAGATTCTTGCTCTGATTTTACTCTGCATGTAAGCACTTATGTTCTGGTGTTTAATTCAGTGTGTGCATGACTAATTCACATTTCTGTTCAAGGCTTTGCTGTCATAACCAAAAATAACCTGATAGTCAGTGTTTTTATTATGTGTGTGTGTGTGTGTGTGTGTGTGTGTTGAGAATGACCTGATTTTTTTTATGTAAACACACATACTGGATTTAATAACTAACATATAGTGCTAAGCTATGGATTGAATATTAAAAATATATATGCAAAGATTAACTTTTTATTTGGTAATTGCATTTCCTGTCTTAAGACTTGTTAAGATCCTTCCTTTGTCTTGGAACTTGAAACATCAGTAGCAAAAATGTAAAGATTTAAAGATTTAAAGATTTTTATAAAGGTTTGATCCATTTCTGTGAATCAAAACGACCATTTCAATTATTCGATTCAAATCTTTACTTCAACATTTATGTTTTTTATGATTTGAGCTAAAGGTTTGAGCAAAATCCAAAATTAAAGAATTGGCTCCCTTTCAGTTCATGAGCAGGAATTAAATTGAATAAAATTGGCCACGAACCACATAAAGCTGATTTGGAATTTGAATTGAGGAATCAATCAATCAATCCATCAATCAATCCATCCATCCATCCATCATCCACCCACCCTCCATCCATCCAACCATCCAGCCTGACACCCACCCACCCTCCATCCATCCATCCATCCATCCATCCATCCACCCACCCCCAATTCATCCATCCATCCAGCCAGCCACCCACCCTCCCTCCCTCCAACCACCCACCCTTCCTTCAACCAATCAATCCATCAATCAATCAATCCAACCACCCACCGTCCATCCATCCAGCCAACCACCCACTATCTATCTATCTATCTATCTATCTATCTATCTATCTATCTATCTATCTATCTATCTATCTCCTTCAAAGTAAAAAAAAAAAAAAGCAAAGCTAAAAAAATATATCTGTCAGCCTTACTGACCTACTAGCACCAACTGTCACCAACAAATATAGAGATACAGCGATGAGCAAGGCCTGATTTGAGGCACAGTTGTAGTGGACCTCACAATATTAATCTCAGGTGGTGACGAGTGAAGCTTTGTCTCTGAAACACAAAGCCATTAATAACAGCCTATCATTTGCTTTCTCTTTCTCTCGAACCAAAGAGTGGCCTCTACGGGTACCGGAGCACATCATCAAAATAGCAAATGAGGCTGGCGGCAGTGGCGGCAGCGAGGGAACCAGTACACAGAGGCGCGAGATTTGTGATAATCATCACTCACTCTGTCCCTTTGCCTGTAGGCACTTTACATCAAAACAAATGACAACTGCATCTCATAGTGACATGTTAGTTTAAGCAAATGCATAGAAGACAGCTTATCAAAACCATTCCCGACAGAGAAACTGCTGTGTGCCAATGCTGATACGAGTGAGATTTGGGATAAATGTGCAGTCTGCAACACATTATTGCATTACTGTAATGGGTGATGTCTGTTTTTCTGTGATGTCTATTTTTTTCTTTCTGAATAAATAAACAGCTGGATTATATTTAGCAACAGGTGAGATGACCAATCTAGCAACCGAGAGAAGGCCGATGAATGCAACCCGTTTCTAGGGAAAACACAAAACTATACAAATTACAAAAGAACAGAGATGCAATGGATTTTATTTTCATGGACTTCAGTCAGTGTGAGATTAAAAGATTTGATACATGAATTTCTAAGGCCTCTAAATGATCAACATGATCAAAACTTGGCTGAAAATCCTGTTGTACAAAATCTACTACATGCCTTCTGCCGTCTGATTGATAGTTTATAATCTTTTATAACAAGTAAAAGGCCTTTTAGTATAATTATAAAAACATTCATGGTCTTTTCGCTGTGAAATCTTAACTGATTTTTAAACAGTAAACATAAGAATATCTTTCATATTGTTAGTAATATTTCAAGATGAACATTTGCTGAACTGAAGCAACTTTGGTTTACTTGATTATCCATACATCATTTTTTTTTTTTTTAGAAAAATCATGTTAAAACCGGACACAGACCGTGGAGACCGGCCTGCCGCGATCGACGAGCCTGAACCCAGGCAGAGGTTGAGAGGAGTCATCGCCCCGGAGCCCGGACAACAGCGAGGGTCTGACCAGGTGCGTGAGCCGGCAACATCATGCGTCGTGGAGGGAGTACTTGGGGAGCTAGAGGGCTGGGAAAGGAGCACCGCCCACCACCCCGCCACGGTGGAAGCAACGAGGACCTCTGGCGGCTATTTAGAGGAACTGAAGGACATTTTTGAGGTGAATTTAATGGACTTTTTTGGAGAGGTTATACCCTGTTCCCCTGTATCTCCAGCGCCCCCTGTATCTCCAGCACCCCCTGTATCTCCTGTGTTCCCTGTTACTCCAGCGTCTCCATCCTCGGAATTCCCGCCCAGCCTCCCTCTCCCGCCTCCTCATTCAGCCAGTACCTCAGCCCCACCATCACTGCTGTCCTTCAGCCCCTCTGCTCGCCCCACATGCTGTGTGGACCCGCTCCGTGTCCTCAGTCCATCAGCTCCAGCCAGCGCAGAGGATCCCCTGTCGTCGCCGCCAGTCTCTGCACCCTGTACTCCACCGCGGCCCGTCGACACTTCGGCTACGCCATGGATCCTCCCTCCCTCGGCTCCACCGGAAACCTGCAGCCATACGGCTTCTCCGGGCTCCCTCGTCTCTCCAGCTCCGCCTTGGTCAGTCGTCGACCTACCTGCACCTTCGGCTTCGTCTGGCTCCGCCTTCCCCTCTGCTTCACCTTCGTCCTCGGTCCCACCAGCTCAGCCTCTGTCCTGCGGTCTTCCGTCTCCACCTCGGACGCTCGTCGCCGCGGCTCCACCTCGGTCTCCTGGGCCTCTGGTCTTGTGCGGGCTCATCCACTCTGCAGCTCCTCCAGTGGCTCCATCATCGGTGGCGGTTTCCTCGTCGGTCGTCCCCAGGGTGTTTTCCACCGAGACACATGGCTCCTCCCTCCTCCGACTCTGCCCTGGGGCCTCGTCTGGGCTGGCCTCTGGCATGTAACCTGGCTTCTCCTGCTCCAGGCCCCTCACTTGCTCCTCCCACCTTCAACTCCCCCATGGACTGGTTTTCTTTGTTTTGGACTTTGTGTTTCCTGTTTGTTTCCACGCCCTCCTCCAGAGCCCCCACCCTCCCTCCTCAGTTGTTCCTTTTACGGCGCGAGGACGCCTACTCAGAGGGGACGTAATGTTACATGTCTAGTCTGTTTTGCTTGTCTTTGAGTTTGTTCCTTTGTTCAGTTTTCCCGCCATTGTCATTATGAGTTAATTTGTCCCAGCTGTGTCGTGTTAATTAGTCTAGTCATCACCTTGTTTGCCCTGTGTATTTAGTCCTCAGTTTTCCCTCAGTGTTTGTCCGTCGACGTTTATGTATACTGGTGTTTCTGAGTGTTCCCTGTGAGTTTCTTCATTAAGTTCCTGTTCCAAGTTCTCCTTCGCCTTCGTGAGTTTTGATACACCTAGTCTGTAACAGAATCATTGATTCTCAATACTGTGTGTCGTTACCTGGATGATCCACGGCTGTTTTTTTTGTTTTGTGATGGTTGTTCTTGAGTCCACTGTTTGTCCTGAGGAGTTAAACTGTCCAATGTTCATCAGAAAAATCCTCCAGGCCCTGCAAATTTTTTTTCATTTTAGTACTGCCCTTCAGAAGCAACAGAAGATACTTACATGTTTCCCGGAAGACAAATTAAGTACAATTTACCTTGATCTTCAAAATCAGCAAGTTTTCACACCCCGGCTCTTAATGCATCATGTTTCCTTCTGGAGCATCAGTGAATGTTTGAACCTTTTTTAATAGTTGTGATTGAGTCTCTCAATTGTCCTTTGAAAAGATGGATCTCAAAATCATACAGTCACTGCTGGAGAGGGTTCAAATATGCAAAAGATGCTGGAAAACTGAAGAATTTGCAGGGTCTGGAGGATTTTTCTGATGAACATTGGACAGTTTAACTGCTCAGGACAAACAGTGGACTCAAAACAGCCGTGGATCATCCAGGTAACGACACACAGTATTGAGAATCAATGGTTCATAAACTTTTGAATGGGTTCATTTTAGTAAATTCAGTAAATTCTTTTTTTTTTTGTCTTGTGGACTATATGTAAACATCTTTTATGTAAAATATCTTATTCAGGACAGTACTAAATAAAAAATAACATGTATTTTGTATGATCTCTCTTATTTAGTTAAAATTATTCACATTTTCACAGATTCTGCAAGTGGTTCACATACTTTTTCTTGCAACTGTATGTATAATATAATTCAACAGGCTTTGAGGAACGTTTTTTTGTTCTTTTCTCAGTTGCATTGCATTATGTTTTGCCCCAGAATAAAAGTTTTCTAACAAGACAAATTGAAAGATACAGAGTGACAACTGATATTTATATGTATTTTATGTACATAGTCTGCTATATTGTTAAAGATCTCAGTATATCAGAATTTCATCTTACTTTTTGGCCATATAATCAGCAACTGCACAAAATTGCATATTTTTGCTCAGTTTTTGGCCTCTGCATTGATTTGACAAAAGAAAAAAGTTTTTTACAGTGTGAATAATATCAAGGTGTTTTTTCCTCCTTGAGTATGAGCTTCATATTCTCCTACAGTATATCATATTATATGAATCATAAAATCCCGATGTGTCAAATGACAACACATTTTTAAAAATGGTTGCATTTAAAAAAAAATAGATTTTTCTGACTATCATTTCATAAGGCTTTACAGGGTTAACCTTTTCATCAATGTAAAATACACAAGTCTACATTGATGCACACGTGCACAAAATATGGCATTCTTTCAATAACTATTTTGTTTTTTTCTTCCTCTCATTCTTTAAGTACTGACCTCATTTAGCTTTTTTTCAAGAACTTCACAAAGCTACAATAAAGCGTTCTGTGAAAGTCCTGTGAAGCTGTGTGAGTCCTCTAAACTGCAGCTTCACGGGGCTTATTGCTTTTATAAAAGGGTTAGTCCATAAAAATATGCATTTTAATATTTATCACAGGTGTATGTTTGTAGAGTCATTTACAATGGCTTCAAACGCGGCTCAACCAATCAGAATCAAGGGCAATAACTATTCGTTATATATTGTCCAATTTGACCTCCTTTCTGAAAATTAGACAGACTATTAAAGTGGATTTACTAACAAATTAAATACTTTTAGTCGTATAATCACCCATATTTTGTATATGATAAAATCTTGTGTATCTTGAGGATTTTTCTGTCACATTGTGTTGTTAAGTGCTGATCTGTTGTAATTAGAGTAGGCTTGCATTTGTCCTTAATTTATTTGCTCCCTTAAGCCCAAAGTCAGAGACACTCATTAGGATAACGAATGGCAGCTTTGGAAAGAGGTCTCAGGACACAGAATTCTTCCAACTCCTACATGACTAGACGACTAATAAGTCTCATCATGGCTACTCCCTGTGCATGAGGATTTTTAAGAACAACACCGTTTTTAAAAATGTCAACCCACAAGGGCACTTATGCTAACAGATACCTTGAATTGCTTGTTTTTGTGCCATATAGACTCCGCAAGAGATTATTTAGAAATGCAATTTAGTTCTTGGCGTGAATAAATTGAGGGGAGCGCACATACATAAAGCAGGTCATTTGAAGATTCTCCATGGTGTGAATTTAATGCAAGTTGTCTGTGGCTGTAACTGTGGCGATGAATGACTTAATTTCACAGCTTCAATATTATTAGAGGTCCACAGAATTTTTACACCGCACGTGTGGAATGAATTGAGCAAAATGCTGCATTAAATCCAAGAGTCTCCACACATGCAATGCAGAACGCACAATTTGCGAGTATATGATAAATAGAGTCCTTGGCTAAATTTTATCGTGGATTCATATTAAAACTGTGGCTGCGAGATGAAAGGACACTTGACACTTGTAAGCGGTGTGAAAAGTGAGGGACATTTCTTGACTTTTCTTGACTCCGTGTGATTCTATGAGCGTCTCATATTACTTGCATACTTCAGATGAATAATTCAAGTGAAATTAAAAACCAAAAGTTCACATTAAAAATGCAAAGCCATATTACAAGTATCATTTCTGGAGGAAGTGGTTACGCATGGCATGATATCGGTTCCACCACAGAGCATGGGGAAGTGTTACATCATATGAGAAGTATAAAAAATATGAAATGCCTTGCTGATACAATATCACCACACTTTCAGGAAGCACAAACAGGTATTTTGGGCACATTCAAGCTACTCTTTACATTACAGTATTCATGTTACATGATTATAAAAAGTAACCAACATGTGCTTCATGCGTTTAGTTACTGTACTATGGAGCTTCTTGTAAATACAACAATACATCAGACAAATGTGTACATGATTCAGAAATTATTTCAAGAAGTATTATGTTTTTTTTTCTTCCTCTGTTTCTTACTCAATTAGCCTTCTTTCCAAGAACTTCACAAAGCTACAATGTCCATTTAAACTCCTTTCTGAAAATCAGAAGGGCTTTTATAGTGGTTTTACTAACAAACAAAATACCTTTAGTCGAAAATGTATTATTTTGTACATGCATATTACATAGTAGGAAGATGTGCATGTTTAGAATATATATATATATATATATATATATATATATATATTATTAATGCAGTAAATATAACACTATTTTCAAGCAGCTCTGTATAGTGTTATTATATAGGTAACACTTTTACATATGTTGCATGTACTTATACAGTAATAACAGTAAATTATGCAGAATTACACGCAACTAACCCTCAACCAAACCCTAATCCTACCCTAACCCTATAGTAAGTACATGTTGTTAATTAATATTACACAGTACTTGAAAATGGACAAACCTAACGACTGGGTGTTGGGCTAAATATTTGCACAATATTTGCTGGGCAGTTTTATTTAACCCAACTATTGTTTAAAAATTACTATATGGCTGGCTTAAAATGCACCTAAAATAGGTTGGAAATTAAAAACCAGACACATAATTACTAGAGGCAACAATAATAATCAAAAGGTGAAAAGGTTATGTTTATTGTTTAATTATTATTCATTAAACTTATTTATAAATGTTAATTTATTCAACATATTAATAAACGTTAATTCCCAACATATTTTGGGTTCATTTTAAGCGAGCAATATAGTAATTTTTAAACAATAGTTGAGTTAAATAAAACTACCCAGCAAGTTGGGCAAACATTTAACCCAACCGCTGGGTTAAAATAACCCAATCGCTGGGTTTGTCCATTTTCAACCCAACTTGGGTTGTTTTTAACCAAGCATTTTTAGAGTGTATAGTTACACTGTAACAATGGCACCTTAAAGTAAAGTGTAACATATGCAGTGAATATATTACATGCAACTTGTTGTAACAAGGACATTGTAATGTGAAGCGTTAGCCACTTTTTTGTTCTGAATGTCAGGCTCTCTCCAGGGGCTTTCCTGACACGCCAGCAGAGCACCTGTGCATTTCTGCAGGAGATGCGCAGTTAGAGCTCTACCTGAACTTCACTGCTGCAGAGCTGCTTATATCCGTATCTGTCAAATCAAAGCCTGTCAATCACCATCATGCAGCACACACTCTTTAACAGTAAACCAACACGAGCTGATGGGTAAACCAATATTTGACCTGCTGATTAAAGCATCTGCTAGTTCAATCAGCACTGATCCGTTTTGAATACTAATGCAGCAATAAATGTAATGAAAACATACGGCTGCACCTGAAACCCATGCCAGGTGAGCAGACATAATAATTATAATGATAAAACACTAAATTCTGATATTAAAATTTCTACTTTACCCGAATAACGTGTTTTTTTGTTTCTCCTCTCAGTACGTTTGTTTCTTCAGTCTGTGTTCCACACGCGGTAGATGAGAGATGCTGACATCGCAGTCACTGAGATTTCGGGAAAACCATTTTGCCCAAGTCTGCGTCCAGAGAGCGAGATAGAGAGAGGGAGCGAGATAGAGACAGACAGAAGAAAAGCTCAGGATGTAAGAGGGTTTCGCCCTTTCTCCTTCGGTTCTTCACCCCTGAATATATTCCAGCACGGCTCAAACTGCGCTCAAACCCACAGTCCTCCTCCTGTGCCAAGCTCACCTCGCTGGATTCACAGTCATACAGAGAAAGAGAGAGACGTTGTTTGCGGCCAGATTTACATTCAGCGTGTCCAGCCAGCGCTGGGTCCAGCAAATCAGCAGAATGGTAGCGAAAGACTGGAGTGAAACACTTTATGAACAACAGCGCCACCCTCTGACCGAATCGTACAACTCGCCGTTATGACTACAGAAGGGAAGCGTGAGGAATTTTAACAGTTTTAGATTGCCCTTAACGATTCTGATTTCTTAAAGGGATAGTTCGTCCAAAAATGAAAATTAGCCCATGATTTACTCACCCTCAAGCCATCCTAGGTGTATATGACATTCTTCTTTCAGACGAATACAATCTGAGTTATATTAAAATATGTCCTGGCTCTTCCAAGCATTATAATGGCAGTGAATGGCTGCCCAAAATGTGAAGCCCAAAAAAGTGTATCCAACCCTTATGAAAGTAACCAACACGGCTCCAGGGGATTAATAAAGGCCTTCTAATTTTCATTTTTGGGTGAACTATCCCTTTAATGGTTCCATAACGATTTCTTTTAACTCCTGATAAATATTAGATATTGCTTTTACATTCCCTCAGCAGTTTTTGCCAAATGATCATTTTGATTTTCGGAGTAAATATGTTATATGTAACATTATAAATGTCTTTACACTCACTTTTGAGAAATTTAAGTCCTTGCTGGGATTTGAAAAAAAAACAAAAAAAAAAACATGTTTACCTTAAACCTTTGGTAGTGTATTTGCAAAAATATTAAATAGCAAAAACATCAACAAAACCATTTCAACATTGATAATAATCAGAAATGCTTCTTGAGCACCAAATCATCATATTAGAACGATTTCTGAAGGATCATGTGACACTGAAGACTGGAGTCATGATGCTAAAGATTCAGCTTTGACATCACAGGAATAAATTACATTTTACATTATATTACACTAGAAAACAAATAAATAAATAAAATCAAATAAATTCAGCCTTGGTGAGTATAAGATACTTTTTTCAAAAACATAAAAAAATAATTATTCTAAACTTTTAGCAGTGTATAGTTTTCTTAATCAGTGTTTTGTCTTGTTTTCCGATATACATATCTAAACATCCCTGAAAGATGATACATTTCAGATGAAAAAAAAAACATAAAATATTAAGTCTTGTTGTCAGAGAAATAGAATGAAATGTAGTGATATTTTTGCTTTGCAGGGTAGGAAAAAGGTAGGTCTTCCCTTTGAATTATGTTCATTACCCCATTGTCAAATAATTATTTCTTTGAAATAATTAATTGTTATTGTATGTCGTTTGGCTTCTTTAGTAAATACGTAAATGTATTTTGTTTTAAGTTGTGATGTTTAATTATTTATACTGGAAAATACTGGATTTATTTATTTACTTATTTATTTGATGTTTCCACATGAAGCCCATTTTTAGGATACCTCCCAGAACATTTTTACAGTGTGGGCTGTAGCTGCCATTGCACTGAATATGCTGATCTTGAAACTTTCATTAACATTAAAAAAACTGAGTGGCTTGCTTTATCTGTGAAACCTGCAGCACAGAGTGTACTGAACTTATGTGAAACATGACAGGCTTGCAGTTATAGGGATAGTTCACCCAAAAATGAAATTCTGTCATTATTACTCACCCTCATGTCGTTCCAAAACCCCTTCGTTCACCTTTTAAGATATTTTTTGATGAAATCTAAGAGCTTTCTGGCCCCACGTTACAACCTTAATGTTATGAAGCGACGAGAATACTTTTTGTGCGCAAAAAAACAAACAAAAATAACAACTTTATTCAACAATCTCTTCTCTTTCGTGTCTCTCGATTCACATAAGCACCACAACGCATGCATGTGGTGCTCAGCCAATAGTGAGCCGCCGTTCTGCCGTAGAACCTGGAAGCACTGCAACATGAATAGCCCAACAACATGAATAGCGTAAAAGAGTGACAGGGAAGAGAAGACATTGTTGAATAAAGTCGTTATTAGGGGTTCAAGCACGAAGTGCTGAAACCCTATTGTAATTGTAAGGATTTTTATTATTTTTCTTCTGCCGTAAAACTGATTGTGCAGACCAAGCCGTAAGGCCTAGAGACTTGAAACTTGGTCAGATGGGAGGTCTCAGTTTGGGGAAAGATTCACACGATATCACCCCAGTCGGCCAATAGGGGGCGCTACAGTGATCAAAAATTCGAAATCTCGAATAACTCCGATTTCATTTATGCCTGTAAATATTTTCCTCCATTTAGAATTTTGTCCAAAGCCTACTTTTGCGAACTCATCCTAGGTTTTTCGCCCAATTGAAACCAAACCACTGCAGAAAGATTCTCTGGAGTCTGAATGTAAATAATTATAAAATTTAGATTCACGGATGCTAAGGGTGTGCCAAAACGTTCAAAGTGGGCGGAGCCACTTTGACTAAAATGGCTATAACTCGAGAACGAAATTAGATATTTTCACAAAACTTGGTACACATGCGTATGGGCTCAATCTTTGGTCACGTGAAAAATCATGGCGATTAGACACTTGGTGGCGCTATAGCAGGAAAAAAACATGAAAATGGCTATATAACTACCCAACTGTTAGTCCGATTGACCTGAAAATGGGCATGTACTGTCTTTGTCCAAGGTGATTTGTCCATGATTGTCTATGAGGACATTGGCGTATCTCAAAAAACATGGCCGCCATTGACCAATGAAGTTTGAGAACCTATTAGACAAGGTTAACGGAAGCCAATTGGAACGAAACTCGGTGGGCATGTTTGACTCATGGCCCTAGAGGTCTGTAAGAATTTTGAAAGAAATCGGCCACTAGGTGGCGCTAACGAGTTTTACGCTTCAGTAATCACGTGGTATTTTACACATCCACACAGTATTCATATCATTTGATAGTAACTACTTTTGCGAACTAGTCCTAGGTTTTTCACTCAATCTGAATAAAACCAATGTAGTACAATTCTCTGGACTCTCTGGAAAAAAATGGGTGTGGTCAAGTGCATGCAAAAGCCTATAACTCCTAAACGAAAACTCTGAACTTTACGAAAATAGGTGAGCACATATGACATATGATTCTAAACAAGCATGCAAACTTTTATTTATTAGGCAATAGGTGGCTCTATAACTGTTAAAAAGCTTTAAAAACCATATATTTCCTAAGGTAAATTGCCTGTATTGGCTGTAAATTGTCTTTTCCATCTATGATCTAAGTGGTTACATGCTTGCTAAATAAAACAATATCTTTTTGCGCATGTGCGTAAGGCCTAAAACGCTTGAACCCCAATAATTGCTGCTCGCAGCTATATTTTTGTTTGTTTTTTCCTCACAAAAAAGTATTCTCGTCGCTTCATAACATTAAGGTTGAACCACTGGAGTCACATGGACTATTTTAACGATGTCTTTACTACCTTTCTGGGCCTTGAAAGTGGTCATTGTGTTGCTGTCTTTGTGGGGTCAGAAAGCTCTCGGATTTCATCAAAAATATCTTAATTTGTGTTCCGAAGATGAACGAAGGTCTTACAGGTTTGGAACGACATGAGGGTGAGTAATTAATGACAGAAATTTAATTTTTTGGGTGAACTAACCCTTTATGCTCAATGCCTTGAGAAAAATTACATATCCAAGTGTGCTCAAATTGGCTTTAAAACAAGACTAGTAAATCCCATTCATAGACAAATGGCATAGCCCTGCGTGTGCCACCGTTCCACAAGTGCAGTTGAAATTGGTGTCAAGATAGTCACATTTGTGTGAACTTTTCTCCCCAGGGTTACACAACTTTAGAAGGGTTAACAAGCTTTACCAGCAGAGCAGACGTTATTCAGGTCTCAGCAATAAACGAGCCCCTTCACCACAGAGCCCGCACAAACCTATAATTCAAGGAGGAGAGCGAGCTGAATTTAGTCTTTAGTAGCTAGGCTACTTTCTGCATTTCGTCAAAAACTTCTATAAAAACATCACTGTAGCCTATTAGCATAGACCCCACAGGCCTGCACTGGAGTGTAAAACACACCCATGTTTGCCCAGCAAAAACACAGCGTTTTATTAGCACTTCCCAGACATATCCATCCATATCACCCCATTATAATTGTTGTTGGAAATAAATCTCTGAACAAGAGCGGAAGATCAGATGATCTTTGGAAAGGTCGAATGCGCTCCTCCGGGTGTTGAGAACAGGTCAATTCCAGAGACAAACCCCTGTAAAATAAGCTCTCTTTATTAAAGCCGAAGCCGTGTTCTTCCCCACTGCCATTAAACACACATTAATCATGCTTACTTCAGCCCAGGATACTTTAACACAGCCCAGCCATTAATAACGCTCCATCCAGTCCTGCGTTGACATTTCCTTTAATTATCTCCGTAATTTATTCATGTACTATATCAGTGGCGCTTGTTGTGCGAAGCTGCCTGCGAGGAATATTTTACTCAAGCCTCTTCAAGACACAGGATTAACTATGCTAATGAGGAAGCTGGGAGGCATGACTGCTATTTGTGCGTGTTAAGCCGGGAAGCCATTAGGTCCCCGATTTACACGTGCCAATTGAAACAGGTTTGAGTTTGTTACCGTGTCAGAAATATTTTGAGCATTATATCTGTGTGACTGGAAGGTCATTTTATGCATGTGCAACATGACATGAACAGTGGAGGGGGATTATTTTCTCTAAAGATGAATGAATTTTCGCATACACAACCATAACCAATGACATCGCTACAAAATACAGCAACAACTGCAACATAGTTCAATCCCATCAAATCCAGTTCGCAGCAATGTGTGCCAAGTGCCATAATCACTGGAATGGAGCTCAGCTTAGTCTATGTGTAATTACCCTCTCTTGCCTTTAGCTTAAGTTTACTTACGTGCTGTCAAGAGAAGCATATCTATGAAGGCAATAACAGCTCCTGGCAAGACTGTCAAACCATCTGGCGTAGAGAACAGGGTGACAAAAACAAACGCAGACAGGAACTTGGTCTTCATCCAGTTTGGAAGGAATAGAGAGAAACCTCCGTGCTCCAGGCAAAGCTTACTCAGCATCACTAAAGGAAATGCACGTAAGGTCATCACTGTGCAGTACTGACCATACATCTCATTTTTGTTCTTCGCCTCTTAGGTTATGACCACAGGAGGACAATTTCTCGTGAAACCCACAAAAGCACTGTGGCAACTATCTATTTGTACTCGCCGAAGGCAGGATGTGTATTCTGAAAATGGTTTTAGATGGTAATTTGCGTTTTGAATTGCTGTTGGACTGTAGTCATATTCCTTCCACAGACGGGTTTGCCTAATGGAAAGCATCATGTATCATATTTAGTACAGTGTGAATATATATTCCTAAATTCCAGTCTCTTGCTTTATCACTGCTCTTTATTTTCACAGTAAAAGATATAGCTCATTTTCTTGGGGCGTAATATGCATTCAATCTGAAGAAACCGGATGAGCGCCCCCATATCACTTCCTACCCTATTAAAAATGACAGCAATTTAATAACATTCCCAAATGCGTAAAAAAGTCATAGGTACAACTTTTGGCTTTAAGTGCCGATATAATACACATTCATAAACAAACCGAGCAAGACACTTTACACAGTGTAGACGTGTTGCAATTTAAAACTCCCGTCACAGCACTTTGCCTTTGCCTTGCCTGAAGGCTATGCTCTTAAATGAAAATATGCTCTCAAGACGAGGCATTTTCCCTGATAAAACATCTGAAATTCCTCTAAACGAAGGAATAAACAAACAAATACATAAATATGTTAAAATATATTCCCACTCAATAAGCACTGAAAAACTTTTTTATGTCCCTCCTTGTCAGTTTGAGGCCCATGCTCTTCACAGTATTTGTCTCTTATGGAGAATTTACCTCTGCAGTGTGAGTCTTATTTCCTCTGGGTGCCCTAACCCTCTCCTTAGTTCATTATCCTGCCTGCTGCTAGTCGGGCCGCATAAGACTAATGGCCCTCTCTGCCTCTCATTGCGCAGTGCCGTGCAATGGTGGAGGGGTCTATTACGCCTGAGCAGGTTGAATTTACCTTCTCAAAGAGAGTCCATCGTGGACTTTAATGAGAGGACAGCATCCTAGACATAAATCCTTATTCAGTTGGTCCGTGGAGTTGGTGGGATGTGGGATGACAATCGGACCACGTGGCCAGTTGAGGCACATGACAGCGATAACTTATCCCAGACAGACCGCGGCTCCGTCTGTGCCTGCATTTCCGTTATGGGGAGGGAAATGAGAAGGGAGCAGGTGGCGGGTCTAAACACTTCCAAATGTCAATCTGGCCTTGAGATTCACGGCACAACATGATTGGGAGACAGGCAAAGCTTCGTTGACTCCAGTAAATTGAGATTTAATCAAACAGCTCTTAATTGAAATCTTTTCTCCAAACACTGTTTAAGTCAGACCTGGTGTCGTGGTTTTGTGACAAAACACAGAGACCAGAGCTGTTTTCTACAGTAATTGCTCAAAGGGCTTGGTTCTAACATGGTTAGAAAGCAGAAATATACATCATTGTAATTTTTTTTATATAATATAATATAATATAATAATAATTTTGGAAAGAAATAGAAAGAAATTTTATTTAGCAAGGTTGCATTAAATTGAGCAAAAGTGACACTAATAACATTTATAATGATGCAAAAGCTTTCTATTTTAAATAAATGCTGTTCTTTTAAACTTTCTATTCATCAAAGAAAAGTATGATGATTTTGACATTGATAATAAAAATAAATTTTCCTTGAGCACCAAATCAGCATATTTGTGAGCATAAGGCACTTTTGTCAAAAACATTAAAAAATCTTACCAACCCCAACCTTTAGAGTGGTAGACTTTATAAAACCAGCATTTTGGTTGCACTTTATTTTACAGTATACGTACACTTTAAATGTACTTACAGTGTAACTTACCCACAAAAGTACTGAGTAATGTAAGGTTTAACTACATTGGTTAAGGTTTAAGGGTAGGTTTAGGGTTAGTACATAGTTATAACCCAGTTAGTGTCATTACTACATATGTTCATGCGAAACAGGACTGTAAAATGAAGTGCTACCAGCATTTTCATTAAAACCTGTAAATATTCAGCCTTAAATTGCAACAATAAGCTTCTCATTTGAGTGTTCTGGTTGATTTGTATTTAGTCAACATGGGCGATTAAACAAATTCTGCAATTGGGACGCTTCTAAATGTGCTCTAAAAACACATTTTGGTGGTATAAATGCTGGTTCAGTTTGGATGCAACCAATTTTGGCTGTTATATTGCTCCTCATGTTTTCAAATCAGCTTTTCTCTTCCTCTTGTCTCGTCTCACCTCATCCTCCATAATATCTTTTCTTGTTCACATGGCCATCTCATTTGTCAGTTATTTAACTAGGGCTCAATTATTAATCCATCTGCTCATGGAGATGGATCACAGTCAAATTGTGGTCAAAAAAGCTGAATATGCATCATGGATAAACATTTCAGCACTTATTTTCAACAGACTGCTATTTTCCCCGCTTCACATTTCTAAACAGCGAAACAATGAGGCTGTAGAGCGCAAAGTGTTGAGACCATAGGTTCAATAAGCTAATGTGTTACAACAATAACAGGCCTCACAGACTGCATTCACTGGAGCTAAATCTAGCTTTGGAGTTTTTGTTTCATAAAAGCATTCACAGATGGAAATTGTATATTGTCTGGTGCAAAAGTCTATCGCCCGCAATTTTAGTGTGATGCAACTTTGAGTAACCTGATACACACATGATTAAATTCTAGTCGAGATTAATTACGTGAATAATCTCCATATTAAATGACCCCAGGGCTCAGTGAGAGGTGCAAGGTTGGGATATTGGTGCAAGCATTGAGCAGCTTTAGGCTTGCATAAGGAAAGACTGTATTGCATCTATTTCTCTAAAATAGTTTTATTATTTTCTTATGTATGGTGAGCGAACTATTCTGTAAAGCTCTCCAAAAACAATATCTCTGCTGTCACAATGTAAGGTCCTCCAGTTACATTTTATAATTATGTGAAACATCCTGGAAATATATTTGATATAAATAGTAAGAATATATATATTTTTTAATCTAGTAGATTTGGGGTGGGCTCTTTTGAGTTGAGAACCCACACAGAACACCCTAGCAACCACCCCAGCAACACACTAAAAATTATTCACGCTGTGTCCAGAGCAGATTGTAAATTGAGCTTCCAAAGGAATGAACTGAAAATGCTCACTCTGCTCCGCGCCAGTAGACGATTATGATTGTAGATTATGAATGGCCATGCGCATTTTACTTTCACTTTAGAATTAGCACGGTGTTACCGGTGTTCAGCCGCAACACCGGTTACATCACTTGCCTACCGCGGCACCACCCCCACAGTCGTTTTGATTTTTTTTATAGTTGTAAAAATCATTTAGTTCAGTTAGAGAACAGACACTACAATTAAAAACTGAACGCACTTTCATGAGATTGTGTTAGAGAGTCGCAGCACAGACCAGCAGCAGGAGTCAGATTTCATTTATCATGAGAGTGAGGAGCTGAATGACAAGACGACAGTGGAAGATTTGGTTTCAACGCGAAATGTAAAAGCGCCTATTTAAGTGAGTTTGTCATTGTACTGTTTTGTTGTTGTGTTTTTCATTAAGAATAACAATGAACGAACCCATCATTCAAGCAACTGCCGCCCCCGAATTGACGCTAATTCTAAAGTGAAAGTAAAATGCGCACGGCCATTCATAATCTACAATCATAATCGTCTACTGGCGCGGAGCAGAGTGAGCGTTTTCAGTTCATTCCTTTGGAAACTCAATTTACAATCTGCTCTGCACCGTTATGAATGCCTTTGTGGTCATGCGCATTTTACTTTTGCTTTAATTAACGGTTTAAAAGTGAGGTGCAAAAGAGGAAAAACTCCAATGTGATACCGGTATTAACGTCGATTAACCGGTGGGAAAATTTCCTCACCGTCACATCCTTACAGTCTAGTAAACGGCAACCTCTTTAAGTTATTCTCGTGCACCACATCATGTGATAGAAATTTTTCTTGTTTGCGCCGACTGAAAACACACGATGAGAAACACTATGAGACAGGAGAGACTCTCGGACATTGCAGTATAGCTACTGAACATTGATTTGAACGTGAATTTGGATAAAACAGTTAATAGTTTTGATGTCGTGCCTGTGGACGCCCTTTAGCCCTTCACAGTGGATTAGCGGACGGGCACGCAAGGCATAGCCTATTCAATTATTATTATGATTAGGCTACTTTTATTAATAAATTAATATTAGGCCTACAATTCATTTGCCCCGCAATATTTCACAGCGGATCAACGCATAACCGACATGCTGGATATAAAGATTAGTTAGATTAGCTTGCTCCTCATTTCAAAAACCACTTGTTTAACACGAAATAGCCTTCTCGATTCACGAAAATATTTTTTTTTCACAATGGGCCACAAGTGAAATATTAAGAAAATCTCTCATCGTCTCTAAGAGAATATGCACCGTTAATGCAGCGTCAGATGCCATAAGCTCGGATAGTTTTTACTTTCAGTTTCTGTACAGAATAATTTTTACAGAAAAATTGGTTCCCTTTCGTTCAGTCACTCCGAGTAACGTCAGTGACTGACGAATGGGGGTTTCGCTTAGAAGCCTATCATCTTCGAGATCTAGAAAACGCCCAATGGCAGCGCCAATGCCATGGGCATGCGGAATTTGCATAGCGTAACTCCGCCCCACAGCGTGGGTATATAAGGAAGTACGCTGGCAACATCGCATTATGTTTCTGCTTCGGAGCCAAGAGCATCTATCTCTTCACTCCTTAAGCCTTTTTGAGTATATCGTCAAGCTTCTTCGAGACGAACAGCTTTCCAGTCGGTGTTGGTGTTACGGCGCGTTCCAGCGAGTGTTTACTTCCTGCCTGCTGATCTGTGCAGTGATCTGCATCCAGCTGGTATTCGTTCCCTGGGCGCTTCGGCATCGCTGTGAAGCTCCCTCTCACAAAAGAGCTCGCATGTGGCACGTCTTTTTAAAGACGGTTTGCCCGTGCACTTCTGGGTGCGGTCGATCTCTGTTGCCATCTGATGGGCACAATCGCTGCGTGACGTGTTTGGGCTTCAGCATGTTCAAGCAGCGTTTGTGGATGCGTCATGTTCTCACTGCGGGAACATGACCATCGCGATGTTGCGGTCGAGACTCAATGACCTCCGCAAGGAAAGAGAGTCCCCTCTGCCACACCCCAATCTACCGTCTCCGAGAGAGATGGTACTTTGGCTGGTGGCCAGGGTGACCTGAGGGTTACGGTGTGGCATAACCCCGACGATCATTCCTCGGGCCACACCCCCCTCTCGCACATCGCTACCCGCGAGTGATCGGACTGAAGCAGCGGGACCGTCTGCGGACGCCCCGTGTGTTTCGTTCGGCACTCCAGTTGGTGATAAGATGTCGATCGCCGCATCTCAAGGTGGGCTGGAGTCCTCTGGGGATGAAGATTCGGCTATGCTGCTGCCTTCGGGCGTGCCAGCATTGTCCGAGTCCGACCCGGAGTTGACAGCCATGTCATCTCGGGGGATGTTTGGTCTTTGGGTGTGACGCGTCCTGACAGCTGTTGGGCCCCGCCCCCAATTACTTTCTCTCCCGGGATACATGAGGAGGTCACGTGGTCCTGGAAGTCCCCGTTGTCTTCCCGCGACTGTTCGGCGGCCTCCTCCGCCTTCTCTGCCCTCGATGTGGACACTGGGGTCCCCCCTGTTGACGCTCAGTTGCAATCACGGTCGAGACTCAATGACCCCCGTATGGAGGGAGAGTCCCCTCTGCCACACCCCAGTTATCCTCTCCACGTGACGGGATGTTTGGCTGGTGGCCAGGGTGACCTGAGGGCTGCGGTGTGGCATAAACCCCGACGAGTATTCCTCGGGCCACACCCCCCCCTCTTGCACAGAGTGCTTCAATGTGGCGCGGTGATCCTAAGCACCCCTCCAAGGCCTGTAGTTCTCGTCTACTCTGGTGGCGAGGGACTGCAGAGCTGCGGGGCAGGCCGCCGCCTCTCAGCACGCCATGGCCATCCTTCAGGTCTTCCAGGCCAGGATGCTCGTGGCATGCACGAGGGTAGAGCTGTCCCAGGGCTCTTAATGAGCCGCGTGCCGCCATCGCCCTCCGGGTGACGAAGGTGACCGTGCGCTCCCTGGGTCAGGTGATGTCCACAGCTGTGGTCCAGGAGAGACGAGGCTCAGCCTGGTCGATATGAGAGAGGCTGAGCGAACCCGGTTCCTCAACGGTCACATATCCCAGGCCGGCCTCTTCGGCGGCACGGCCAAGAACTGCGCCCAACAGTTCTCGGCCGTCCAGTAGCAGACTAAGGCCATTAAACGTACTGCCCCGGCGGCTGTTACTCAGCCGCAGGCTCAGTCGCCTCAGTCTGCTTGCCGCCGAGGGCGCCCTCCTGCGGCTTCGACCCTCCCGCCGCCCTTTCCGGGCCGCGCCGTAGGGATGGTCGCAGGAAGGCGCCCCCGTCCGCTCCCAGCCCCGCAGCCCGCCTACGCCAGGCTAGCGGCGCTCCTGACGCGGACAGCTCAGGGATGGGCAGTTCTTCCAAGGAGTTGGTAGCAGGGCCACTCCTTCCCCCGGTGGAGGGCCGGGGGAGAATCTTCTGTTCAGCTGCTGGCCCCCAGGTCAGCAGCACCCTATTTGGAAGAACTAACTCACCCATCCCTGAGCACCCAGAGACCGATGGCAGTGTGCGCCGCCCCCGGGCCACGCCACTCTCGTCCCTCTCTAACGCCAGTCTCCTCTCAGAGCAGACCCCAGTGGAACGCGCGTCCTTCCCCGGTCTCCTCTGTCAGGACGCGGCTGATGACCGTGCCCCCACACCGGGACGCTACGCCTCCCACGTCCGGGCCGGTCACGCCGCCTCGCTGCCCCACCCGGGGTACGTCTGTGGTCCGCACGACCCCGCTGGTGCAGTTTTTGGGAGCCTGGCTAGAGCTTCCCGGACTGTTCCGCTGGGTCGAGAAGACCATCAGGCTCGGCTATGCGATTCAGTTCGCTCAGGCTCCTCCCCGCTCCGGGGAGTCCGCCACACCATGGGGGGCCCAACGCCCCTGTCATGCGTGCGGAGGTTGCTACCTTGCTGGCGAAGGGTGCGATCGAGCCTGTCCCTCCAGCCGAGATGAAGTCCGGCTTCTACAGCCCTTACTTCATTGTACCCAAGAAAACCGGTGGGTTACGACCGATCCTGGACCTGCACGTCCTGAACCGATCCCTTCACAGGCTTCCGTTCAGGATGTTGACAGCGAAGCGCCTTTTCGAATGCGTTCGTCCAGTAGATTGGGTTGCAGCGATCGACCTGAAGGACGCCTACTTCCATATCAGTACGCGGTCCTCCCATTCGGGCTAGCTCTGTCCCCTCGCGTCTTTACGAAGATTGTCGAGGCAGCCCTTGTGCCACTCAGGCAACACGGGGTTCGCATCCTGAACTTCCTCGATGACTGGCTGTTCCTGAGTCACTCTCGAGAGCAGGTGTGCGAACACAGAGACCTGGTGCTCCAGCACTTAGCTCGTCTGGGCCTTCGGGTCAACTGAGAAAAGAGCAAACTCTGCCAGTGCAGAGGATCTCTTTTCTCAGTATCGACTCGGTCGCCAGGTGCGCGCAGCTTACGAGCGAGCGCGCGCAGTCACTGCTGACTTGCCTCCGTCAAATCAGGAGCAAGAGTGCGGTTCCACTGAAGTTATTTCAGAGGCTCCTGGGGCATATGGCATCTGCAGCCGCGGTAACGCCGCTCAGATTGCTTCATATGAGACCGCTTCAGCACTGGCTTCGCGATCGAGTCCCGAGATGGGCATGGCAGTCGGGCACGCTCCGGTCCCAGTGACTCGGGCCTGCCTGCAGACCCTCACCCCGTGGTCGAACCTCAGTTTTCTACGGGCCGGTGTGTCCTTAGAACGAGTTTCCAGGCATATTGTTGTGTCAACAGATGCCTCCACCACGGGCTGGGGTGCCATGTGCAATGGACATGCTGCCGCGGGCTCCTGGACAGGACCCCAGCGCCTCCTGCATGTCAATTGCCTCGAGTTGCTGGCAGTACGGTTCGCCCTGCACCGCTTCCGAGCGCTGCTCAAGGGTCAACACGTGCTAGTCCGGTCAGACAACACGGCCACAGTAGCGTACATCAACCACCAGGGTGGTCTGCGTTCCCGCCGCATGTCTCAACTCGCCCGCCATCTCGTCTTATGGAGTCAGAAGCACCTGAGGTCCCTTCGTGCCATCCATATCCCGGGAGTCCTGAACCGTGCAGCCGACGAGCTCTCACGGCTTCAGCCACTTCCTGGAGAATGGAGACTCCATCCCCAGACGGTTCAGCTGATTTGGGAACAGTTCGGCGACGCACAGGTAGATCTGTTTGCCTCCCACGACTCTTCCCATTGCCGCCTGTTTTATTCCCTGACCGAGGGCCCCCTCGGCACGGACGCTCTGGCGCACAGCTGGCCGCGGGGCCTCCGCAAGTATGCGTTTCCCCCAGTGAGCCTTCTTGCACAGGTTCTGTGCAAGATCAGGGAGGACAAGGAGCAGGTCCTTTTGGTCGCCCCGTATTGGTCCGGCCGGACCTGGTTCTCCGAACTTGTACTCCTTGCGACAGCCCCTCTCTGGTCGATTCCTCTGAGGAAGGACCTCCTTTCTCAGAGACGGGGCACCCTTTGGCACCCGCGTCCCGATCTTTGGAACCTCCACGTGTGGCTCCTGGATGGGACGTGGCAGGTTTGAGTACCCTACCACCTCAGGTGGTGGCTACCATCACTTCCGCTAGGGCCCTGTCTACAGAAACGACACGCCTATGCGTTGAAGTGGAACCTCTTCGTCACTGGTGTTCTTCTCGCCAAGAAGACCCCTGAAAATGCCCGATCGGGTCCGTGCTCGCATTCCTCCAGAAGGGTTGGAACGAAGGCTGTCTCCTTCCACCCTCTAGGTTTATGTGGCCGCTATATCAGCCTACCACGACCTTGTGGAGACGAAAAAGGTAAGTCAGCACGACCTGGTCATCAGGTTCCTGAGGGGAGCGAGGAGACTGAATCCTCCTCGCGCTCCCCTCGTACCCTCTTGGGACCTCTCAGTAGTCTTAAGTGCTCTGTAGAGGGCTCCCTTCGAGCCATTGCGGTCAGCGAGCTTAAGTTCCTGTCTATGAAAAGACAGAGCTCCTGATCGCCTTGGCCTCCATCAAGAGGGTAGGGGACCTGCAGGCATTTTCGGTTGACGAAGCTTGCCTGGAATTCGGGCCGGCCTACTCTCACGTGATCCTGAGACCCCGGCCTGGATATGTGCCCAAGGTTCCCACCACTCCGTTCCAGGTGGTGAACCTGCAAGCGCTGCCTTTGGAGGAGGCAGACCCAGCCTTGGCACTGCTCTGTCCAGTACGCGCCCTCCGTGCTTACGTAGACAGAACGCAGTGTTCAGGACCTCAGACCAGCTCTTTGTCTGTTATGGTGGGAAGCTGAAGGGAAAGGCTCTCTCCAAGCAAGGTTGTCTCACTGGATAGTGGACGCCATTGTTTTGGCTTACCTGACGCAGGGGCGTCCATGCCCCCTAGGGGTCAGGGCTCACTCTTGGGCTCTAGCGCATGGCGCCTCGCTAACAGACATTGCAGAGCTGCAGGCTGGGCGACACCCAACACATTCGCCAGATTCTATAATCTCCGAGTGGAGCCAGTGTCCTCTCTTGTACTCGCCTCTACTAGTGGCCGGTAATGGACTAGGCTCAGGTGTCTTCGCTTGCTCGCCATTCCACTCCACGGACTGGATACGTGCGATATTTTCCTCAGGTAGTTTCCCTGAAGCCCTGAGTTCCTCCAGCACTGTTGATGCCGACACCAGTACGTCTGCCCACTCGCTCAGGCCCTCGTGTTGGCTAGGTGCCACCGTGTGCATGGTTCCCCCGTTGGGCGACCCCCACATGTGTATTCCCACTGTAAGTCTCCCTGAGCAGGTGTCTTTCCCTTGGCAAGCCCCTTGCCACCCCTGGGGGTAAAATTCTTCCACCTTCGGCTGGTTACCCCAGAGTTTCCCATATGTAGCCCTGAGCGGGTCATATGTGTTCTTAAGTCCTCCCTACGGGTAGGCATTTGGCGCATACTTCCACCTGGAATATGCTTCCCAGTGTACCTTGGTATTCCTGTGTTAAGTGGGAGTCCTTCGTCCGTACTAGCTTATGACAGGGAGCTCACGCTTACGCAGGGCACTGGATGACAGCCGAGTGGCGTGATTATATTGGGACCCCCATTCGTCAGTCACTGACGTTACTCGGAGTGACTGAACGAAAGGGAACGTCTCGGTTACGTATGTAACCCTCGTTCCCTGAGGAGGGAACGGAGACGTAACGTCCCTCTGCCACTTCCGCTGTACCGCTGGAACAGCCGGGAGTTCAGTCTTGGCTCCTCAGCAGGTAAACATAATGCGATGTTGCCAGCGTACTTCCTTATATACCCACGCTGTGGGGCGGAGTTACGCTATGCAAATTCCGCATGCCCATGGCATTGGCGCTGCCATTGGGCGTTTTCTAGATCTCGAAGATGATAGGCTTCTAAGCGAAACCCCCATTCGTCAGTCACTGACGTTACGTCTCCGTTCCCTCCTCAGGGAACGAGGGTTACATACGTAACCGAGACGTTCTTATTCTTAATTACAGAATAAAAACCAACAAGGCATTATTAGGCGGAGCTAGTGCGAATAGCACTTGCCAACAAGGTTGACCCGGTTAGACACTACGGGTTGTTGGTTTGAGATCTCTTTAAAGTTATGTATGCTAAAATTTTTGAATTTCAAAATGGTCCACTGAAATGCTGAATTTCTCTGGTCCACTTGACTTCTGTGCGTATGAGTCAAATTAAATGTTTGCTCATATAAGCAGAAGATGATATGGTCTTTAGGTTTGTTTGTTTTCAGTTTGAATGTGATGAAGGCAAGGAAAAGAACAAACAGGATTTATTTAAAGTCACACTCCCATAAAATTCCACTGTTTTTGGTACCAGTTTAAGAAAATTATGACAATAATTCTCAACCACTGGTTCTCAACTCTGGCCATCGAGGACCACTTTCCCGCAGAGTTTTGCTCCATCCATAATCAAGCACACTTGAACAAGCTAATAAAGGGCTACATCCAAAATCGCATACTTCCCTACTGTAAGGTCCATCCGTTAGCCCAAAAACGGAATCTAACGGCTTGGTTGAAGGATTCTGTGTGTAAGCCTTTTCAGCATTTCTGTTAAATTCACTTAATTTATTAACATCTAATTTTAAATCTGACTCCATGAATAAAGTGATCTGACTCCAATTTTATGTGACTTCGTTCAATTTGTTACGTTCGTAATTTAACAGCTGATGATTCGTTGTGATTTAATTTGGATCGTTGATTTTTCTTAGTATCTCTTATTTTCAAATATTCGTTCATCAAGGGACCCGATATCGCACAGAAACAGACGCGTCGCGAGTCGCGCGTTCACGAACACAAACTGGCCAGTTCCGATATTAGTCAGAGGATCGCAGAGTGAATATTTTACCTTGATGTGGTTGCACCTGCTTACTCAACAAAAAGTGTAATTTGATTAACAGACACGAGAGCTGCAACTTGCTAATACAGTAATAGTCAGAAATCGGATTACCCCGCATGCTGCGCTCCATGCTTCAGTCATGGGGTCCTCGGTTTGATCTATTCTGGCAAAAGATTTGCGGAAATAAAAGACTCCACAGTGATCCATACTAGAATAATGATTTTCAGAATAATACAAGATAAATCAAGATTAACATTTATTTTGGCCAGACAGAACTTACATAAAAATAATTAAACACGAATCCATGGTACACAACTTTCAGCATAAAAATATAAAATACAATTACAAAGTGACATGAAAATAGTTTCAAAGAGTCATTATATCTGGCACAGTACACACAGTGTGTGTGAGTGCCTCTCGGACACTGACACAGCACCGCATGGGGGCTCTGGCTACAGAATGTTCCCAAATGGCAGCTCTGCTACCCTTTCTTAAATAGCCAGACCAGAACAAAAGGGTTGTAAATATCTGCAACACAAACCCCTGGTTTCGGGGGAGAGGATCAGATATCTTCTGAGACCACTCAAAAGGAGAACAGAATTCTCATAAGTTTCAATCTTTCTCATCCTACCAGTGACAGCAGTGAAGTTGAGACCATTTTACCAATCACACTGAGACCTTTAAAAAGATACCACACATGAAAAGGGAAAAACAATCGATTCACAAGATACATCATCTGTGGTATACACTCACCTAAAGGATTATTAGGAACACCTGTTCAATTTCTCATTAATGCAATTATCTAATCAACCAATCACATGGCAGTTGCTTCAATGCATTTAGGGGTGTGGTCCTGGTCAAGACAATCTTCTGAACTCCAAACTGAATGTCAGAATGGGAAAGAAAGGTGATTTAAGCAATTTTGAGCATGGCATGGTTGTTGGTGCCAGACGGGCCGGTCTGAGTATTTCACAATCTGCTCAGTTACTGGGATTTTCACGCACAACCATTTCTAGAGTTTACAAAGAATGGTGTGAAAAGGGAAAAACATCCAGTATGCGGCAGTCCTGTGGGCGAAAATGCCTTGTTGATGCTAGAGGTCAGAGGAGAATGGGCCGACTGATTCAAGCTGATAGAAGAGCAACTTTGACTGAAATAACCACTCGTTACAACCGAGGTATGCAGCAAAGCATTTGTGAAGCCACAACACGCACAACCTTGAGGCGGATGGGCTACAACAGCAGAAGACCCCACCGGGTACCACTCATCTCCACTACAAATAGGAAAAAGAGGCTACAATTTGCACGAGCTCACCAAAATTGGACAGTTGAAGACTGGAAAAATGTTGCCTGGTCTGATGAGTCTCGATTTCTGTTGAGACATTCAGATGGTAGAGTCAGAATTTGGCGTAAACAGAATGAGAACATGGATCCATCATGCCTTGTTACCACTGTGCAGGCTGGTGGTGGTGGTGTAATGGTGTGGGGGATGTTTTCTTGGCACACTTTAGGCCCCTTAGTGCCAATTGGGCATCGTTTAAATGCCACGGCCTACCTGAGCATTGTTTCTGACCATGTCCATCCCTTTATGACCACCATGTACCCATCCTCTGATGGCTACTTCCAGCAGGATAATGCACCATGTCACAAAGCTCGAATCATTTCAAATTGGTTTCTTGAACATGACAATGAGTTCACTGTACTAAAATGGCCCCCACAGTCACCAGATCTCAACCCAATAGAGCATCTTTGGGATGTGGTGGAACGGGAGCTTCGTGCCCTGGATGTGCATCCCACAAATCTCCATCAACTGCAAGATGCTATCCTATCAATATGGGCCAACATTTCTAAAGAATGCTTTCAGCACCTTGTTGAATCAATGCCACGTAGAATTAAGGCAGTTCTGAAGGCGAAAGGGGGTCAAACACAGTATTAGTATGGTGTTCCTAATAATCCTTTAGGTGAGTGTATATACATTCTGTGACTTGAATCAGAGGGAAGGGAGTCAGGCGAGGGAGAGGGGGAGAAGGTTTGGGCAGGCCGATGTCCTACACTCTTTCTGTAATATCTTCTCTCCAGATTAGTTTTATTGTTCTATTGCAGGGGGTTGGATCTTCAGCTTTTGTCTTAGCAGTAAAACCGATTCTTACACTACTATATAGTAGGTGAAAAACAGTATGTGACAAAAGAAGTATGTTTGAATTCACAGTACTCATAAAAGAGTAGGCAAAAAGTACTCGGATGTTCTGAAGTGGGCATTTTATGGACACTTTACTATCCCATGAGGCCAGGGGAGAGGATTTGTGAATGGCAGTGAAGTGACACAACTGACGCTGGTAGGTCACACATGGTAAATGATAGCATGTCGAATGTAGTATGTCCGGATTACATTCATACTACACACACTCATACTATATAGAACATACTTTTTTAGTGGTCGTGAAGTAACTACTTGTTCAAAATGAGTACCTACTCAAGAAAGTATGTGATTTCGGCAGCTTATAGACAGCGGAAGCTTATAGACAGCTGACTTGTTGCCTCGCTGCTTTATCAGGCAATGATTTTGCAGGAAGCGCACAAAGGTACCTCATGAAACTGATTTCGGACAGACTTCTGAGGCAGCGTAATGGTTTATTGGAGCAAGCTTTGGTGAGAACTAGGTGAATGACTACAATAGTAATTTCTCCCTAGAAATGACATAAAAAGTGGAAAACATTGGTCATAAAAGTTGGTCATTGTGGCAAGCAGCGAGGCCGAGGGACCGTGAGAACAGGGCGAGGCCGGTGGTGAGTGATAATGAGCGCCAGCTGCACCGGTCTCATGTCTCACGGAGGAGCTCGGACGCATAAAAGGAGGAGCGACGGCAGTGAAGGATGAGAGAGGACCAGGCCTGGACTTTATGTTGTGTTTTGTTTATGGTTTACTATGTGTGAGGCTGCCATTTTTACTTTCATTTTGTTTATTTTAAGATTAAAGTCTTTAAACGTTTGCCGGTTCCCACCTCCTTCTTCCCATATCAACATACTCTGTTACAGTCATTTACACACAAACTGACCACATCTTTATTTTTTCAGTTGCCCGCTAAGCATATTCTATTAATAGCCCCAACTTGCCATTAGAGATCCACTGTTCAGGGCTCCAGACTGCGAGTAAATGGTGGCATTTTGCATTTTTTCGTGCTGGGCCAACTAAAAAAGGTTGCACTGGTGCCACTTCAAAGTTGCCCAACTCTCTTTGATTATGCGATGTCATTTGTGTTGCATATGAGAAACATCAAATGGGAAACACTCCAAGAGCGGAACGAAACTGAGCTATTTGTCTGAACCGTGCTGCGTGGGCCATTTATCAGCTCGGCCCAATAAACAGCGACCCAAGAGCAGGTGCGTTTACATGAGGACCGATCTCGATCACGCGACCATTATTAAAAAGATCTGCGAGATCCAGTGAGAAGTGATTTAAAGCCAGATGAAACAGCGCTGACATTCTCAACAACACTGACTTGGGAAACAGGAGAAACATTGTGCCATGAACAAACTAGTTGGAAGGCTTTTCACTCCACAAGCAAACAATAGCCATCATTTCACCGTCGGCTAACTGTAGACCTGATATAGTCCGGCTATGAGTAACCCACTTCTAGCCAAAATAACCTTGAATTTGGTTACATGTCGTTTTTGCCAAAATTACCTTGAATGATGTATGTATGAATGATGAATGATGTATGAATGATGAATGTAAGCAAAGTCAACAGTGATAAGGTGCTTGGTTTAATTTCTTTGACATGTTCATGTTCTAGATGACTAGTCTATTCTTGGGCTATGGTTAGACATCTATTAAATTTTCACTGACAGCCCAAATTTTGCCTCGTTTTAGCCTAGACGTCAGGGCTGTGTTTGGATGGCTTTCAGACATCTTTTAAACTCAAAATTGCGTGCCGGGCACCCATGGATTTACTGTAGTGTATTAACTATTTTGGCACTTGGCAGAAATGTGGTATATTATTACTGAGTGTTATTATGCTAATATAATCATGCAAAAATGTATTAATTTTTTTAAAATATGGAATATATATTAGTAAGGGAATCTAATCACAGTATTTTTTGTTATAAAGCTGGCAGTTTTTGCATTTATATTTATACTAAATGTATTTAGGCTACTGTTTGTCATAAAAAAATAGTTTTATATATATACACTATATTCCCAAAAGTTTTGGGATGCCTGCCTTTACATGCACATGAACTTTAATGACATCCCTATCGGGTTGAGGTCAGGACTCTGTGCAGGCCAGTCAAGTTCCTCCACACCAAACTCGCTCATCCATGTCTTTATGGACCTTGCTTTGTGCACTGGTGCACAGTCATGTTGGAACAGGAAGGGGCCATCCCCAAACTCTTCCCACAAAGTTGGGAGCATGAAATTGTCCAACATGTCTTGGTATGCTGAAGCATTAAGACTTCCTTTCACTGGAACTAAGGGGCCAAGCCCAACCCCTGAAAAACAACCCACACCATAATCCCCCCTCCACCAAACTTTACACTTGGCACAATGCAGTCAGGCAAGTACTGTTCTCCTGGCAACCGCCAAACCCAGACTCGCCCATCAGATTGCCAGACAGAGAAGCGTGATTCGCCACTCCAGAGAACACGTCTCCACCGCTCTAGAGTCCAGTGGCTGCGTGCTTTACACCACTGCATCCGACGCTTTGCATTGCACTTGGTGATGTAAGGCTTGGATGCAGCTGCTCTGCCATAGAAACCCATTCCATGAAGCTTACTACTCACTGTTCTTGAGCTAATCTGAAGGCCACACGAAGTTTGGAGGTCTGTAGCTATTGACTCTGCAGAAAGTTGTCGACTTCTGCGCACTGTGCGCCTCAGCATGCGCTGACCCCGCTCTGTGATTTTACGTGTTGCTGTTGTTCCCAATTGCTTCCACTTTGTTATAATACCACTAACAGTTGACCGTGGAATATTTAGTAGTGAGGAAATTTCACGAATGGACTTATTGCACAGGTGGCAACCTATCACAGTACCACGCTTGAATTCACTGAGCTCCTGAGAGCGACCCATTCTTTCACAAATGTTTGTAGAAGCAGTCTGCATGCCTAGGTGCTTGATTTTATACACCTGTGGCCATGGAAGTGATTGGAACACCTGAATTCAATGATTTGGAGGGGTGTCCCAATACTTTTGGTAATATAGTGTATGTATATATACAGTATATGTGTGTGTGTGTGTGTGTGTGTGTGCGTGTTTGCGCTTATAAAATAGGCTAATTTGGACAAAACAAAACAGTCATTGTAAAATCAAACACTTATTGTTGCTACTGTGGCAAATGACGATTAAAATTGTATGGCATTTAAATATTCAGGAAAAATGTAATGTAATTTTCAGAGAGAAAATTATAAATGTAAATATTTCAATATATTTTCATAATTTTTCAGGATTGAAAAATAATTTAAAATGCTTGTGAAAATCATTAGTTTTAATTGAGCCAGGATATCAAGATATTTTGGTGGTTGTAAGTAAAAGCAAAAAAAAAAACACCACCATATTATATTTATAATAAATTGAGTAACAAACAAGTAGCCCTCTGGATCATTTTATCCCTTGAGGGAGCCCTCACTCACAAAAAAAAAGGTTGGAGACCCTTGTTTTAGCTCAGCTGTCACAGAATGGAAAGCACAGGATTGTGGGATATCGAAGGCAGATACATCTATGCTGCCTTCAGAAATCGATCAGATGAGGTTATCTCAGGAGACAGGAAATGAAGCTAACATTGGATTTGGATGTGCCTTGATGCCTTCCTACCTTGCAACGCATCCTTCGAAGGCAGCATTTTTAAGCTTTCGGACGCAGCTCTAGAAAGTTGCAGGTAGTTGAGTTTAATCAAGTTTGGAGCAAAACTCTTCAGGAAAATGGAACTCAAGAGCCAAAGTTGAGATCCCCTGGCTTATTCAAACCCAGGAAATTTCTATACTTAAAGTTATACTTTATGTAACAAATCTCTATACCGTTTGTTCAAGCTATATTTATCAAAGTCTCATCCATCCCACTTGACACAAAAGCAGTTTTCTTCTGAAAAGTTCCAATATCAAAAAGGGTGAACATGATCTATTTCCTACATGCTGGAGCCACCGATCATCAAATTGAGGTTACAAGGCAGCCAGAGAGCTGTCAATCATCCTGCCACACACTTAGTCTACACATGTTCAGAGCAGCTTCATTCGCCATATTTACCAAAGCGTTGACACTAAAAGCTTTTTGACAGCGGCAATGAACGGTCACATGAGATCATGAATGGCCTCCTCAGTGCAGTTGTTTGCTTTCTCTCGCTGATTGTTAAGTCACTGGAACACTCTTATCTGACAAACAAGCACCACCGATTCTCAAATCCTCATGTAAATCAGTTTATGAAAGCCATAAAACTATTTACAATGACCGAATGTAAACATGCTTTATCTAGTGTAACAGTGCATTAGTGAGAAGAAATTATTGATTAATATATGCTTGCAAGCTCTGAAATCCTTTTTGTGCAATGAATAGTATATAATGCAGGACTGAAGAGATAATCATATTTGCCACCTAAACACTTGTTACCATGGTTTCTTCCCTAAAGTGCTATGAATTAAACAAATACTGAATTGTAAGTCTTTCAAGCAACAGATGGCCTGGATCAAACATTTTATTTGCTGCAAATATGAAGGTTACAAGCACTTGCAAATACACAATGATGGGACGAGTGCCAGTGACATTTGTGGCTCTAATAGAATCAATTTTCATCAGTAAAACAATCATTCTCGTTTCTGTTTCAGAGAGGGTTAAGAATATTTCAGCTGAAGATTTCAGGGGATGTGGAGTGTTGCCATCATTACTAATCATTTCCGAGCCTCTGATTGGTTAAAATTAGAACAATAGAACAAATTAATTAAGCAGTTCTTAAAATAATTACAAGCAGCATTGGTGTTCCTGTTCAGCAAAAACACAATAGCGGAAAGGCAGATCAGAGACCACTCTCTGGGAGTGCTTTTGTTTCATCAGCATGCAGCTAATAAGAATGCTCTGTAGCCAGTCTTAAATGCGTCAGCGCCTTGCAGAAGAAGCGGGCTGAGGTCTGCACAGTGGCTGTACTTTAATTGTAGATTAATTATTAACGCGCAAAATTCTTCATTAAATAACGTATTAAACTTGACGGCTTTGTCTGACTATGTATTTGTGTTCTGCTGTGTGGTGAACAATACTTAAAACTGTTTTTGTTCGCATGCATTCTTGAACATTTTACATAAACATTAATTGTGCAGAACAGTACAATAAAATTGAGATGCATCACAGTCACAAGTAATATAATATATATATATATATATATATATATTTAACATTAATAAAGATTTAAAGTAAGTAGTTAACAGAACAAAAACTAAAACTCTTTTGGAGTTGAAATACTTGCTCTATATGGGTATGGGATTCAGATAAGACGAGACAACAAATAGATTTTTTTTCCCCCCTTTAAATTGCAACAACAAATTTATGTGAGCACAAAATAGCAGATACTTTCCATGAACAAGAAAACAAAATAGGGCCTGAAAATCATTACGGAACCCTGCAACAAAATGTTGGGACAATCCAAAAATGCCTTAAAATGTAATATTTAATAAAAAATGTCATTTTGTATTTTTGTACCATTAAAAAATGCATATATACATACAGTGCATCCGGACAGTATTCACGGCGCTTCACTTTTTCCATATTTTGTTATGTTACAGCCTTATTCCAAAATGGATTAAATTAATTATTTTCCTCAAAATTCTTCACACAGTACCCCATAATGACAACGTGAAAGAAGTTTGTTTGAAATCTTTGCAATTTATTAAAAATAAAAAACGGAAGAAAAAAAAATCACATTTACATAAGTATTCACAGCCTTTGCTCAATACTTTGTTGAAGCACCTTTGGCACCAATTACAGCCTCAAGACTTTTTGAGTATGATGCTACAAGCTTAGCACACCTATTTTTGGGCAGTTTCTCCCATTCTTCTTTGCAGGAGCTCTCAAGCTCCATCCGGTTAGATGGGGAGCATCGGTGCACAGCCGTTTTCAGATCTCTCCAGAGATGTTCAATCGGGTTCAAGTCTGGGCTCTGGCTGGACATTCACAGAGTTGTCCCTGTCCTTGTGTATATATAGCCATTGTGCCTTGTCTAGCTTTGTCTATGTCACCGGCTGTTCAAGTCAAGTTCAAGTCTGCTCTAGTTTATGTCCTGGTTTAGTTTGTTGTGCATCTGGTTCACTGTTTGTCGATAAAACTGCAAAACAATGTTACAAAATAAAAAAGTTAAGGTAAATTTAAAAAAAAAAACATTTTGGATCAAAAGAAAATGGTATCATATTTGCATACTATAACAGAGCTGAGTATAAACAATCTGTTTAAATATTGAGAAAATAGAAAAATATTTACTTTCCACCATGCTGTAACAGTAATAAATGATGTTACTTCTTGTGAGTCAGAATTTTAAGTTTGAGTCAAGAAGGTCAAGACCATCATTTTTTAGCTGGACATGTATTGGGTCACTTTTTCCTCTTATATTAGGTAAGTTCTGGATTTGCTTCCTTTGCATCCTATAGAGGCTGTTGCTTCCTATATTTGACCTCCTTTCAACTAAGAAGAGGGATAAGACTGTCAAAGACCAACTCAAAGCAAGTGAGTGCCCTCTAGTGTGCAATATCTTCGCCTATGGCGCCTGTGTCGAGTTCTGTGTTATTGACAGCTCAGAATTCACAAACACATTGCCTGGAATTAAATTTAGCTGTGAACATTCTGCAGCATGATCCAAGAGTGTCAGAGATGGAGATAAATGACAGCTAAAGACAGCAGACAGCTCTAAGTAAAGCTGTCGTGGTTACTTGAATTTGATTGCTTAATTTTAATTTCTGTTCCATTCACCCCTTAACACTTACACTTCCTTACTTCCCTTATCACCAGACATAATTTTTTTAAGAGAAAAATGTTGGCAGTTTTTATAAACATACACAAGTCAAAATTGCATCTGTATATTGGTATAATGTATATGTATATCAAAAATGGTGCAGTATATAGTTGCAATTTATTTTGTGATTTCACTGGAACACAGAGAAGAGGGATATAGAACAGGTGATCCCTGCACTCTGTGCTTACTATTGCCGCACTAATCTGGCTATGACTAGAAGAAAGATAATACCTAAAGTCACCATGATATCAAAACGTCACCGACGAATTGGGATCCCTATGGAAAACGCCAGTGCGTTTTCCAGTGCCCAGCGAAAGCCCCTCAGACCCCCCCGTCTGTTCAGGGAGGGGAACTCAAGCAGGGAGAGTCACTGCTGCTGTTCCGCAAGACCCACTCAGCAGAGTATTGGATAACGCTGGGAAAGCGTGCCCAGGGGGGCCGCTGCGGAAGCCACATCCTACCCGTAGGGAGGTATCATGTGGAATATACACGTATGGACTGCCCGTGGGCAGTACAACATACGGAAGTCCCAGGGGTGGCCCCGGCCAATGCAGGCGGGGGACTGCACCGCACAGAGACGGCAGAGCGAGCTCTGCCAAGGGAAAGACACGGGCTCGCCGTAGGGAGCCGTACCGTGGAAGAATACACATATGGATACCCAGCCTAACACAAGTTCCACCAATGCATACGAGTGTTAGACCTGGCGTCGGACGCTCCGCCACGTCTGACTGCCGCGGGTTGTGGAGGACTCAACAGGGTTCGCCGTTCTGGGGAACTCGACTGGAGCATATCAGCGCACGTATCCGGTCCATGAGGAGGGGAATGGCGCAGCAAGCCGACACTAGAATGGGCACTTCGGTGTTACTGGCTATTTGAAGCGAGCACACGGGAAGAAACCGGCTCTACACGGAGGCTATAGAAGTGTCGCCCAGCCTGCAGCTCTACATATATCTGTCAGCGAGGCGCCGTGCGGATGCCTCACTGCCTCACTGAGTGTGGCCCAGGAAGAGGCCACACTCCTGGTGGAGTGGGCCCTCAACCCGAGCAGGCAAGGCACGCCTTGGGTTTCATACGCCAAGGCGATGGCATCCACTATCCAGTGAGCCATCCTCTGCTTGGAGACAGCCTTTCCCTTCTGCTGGCCTCCGTAACAGATGAAGAGCTGTTCTGAGGTCCTGAAGCTTTGCGTTCTGTCCACGTAAGTCCGCAGCGCACGAACGGGACAGAGAAAAGCCAGGGCTGGGTCTGCCTCCTCCGAAGGCAGCGCTTGCAGGTTCACCACCTGGTCCCGAAAGGGAGTGGTGGGAACCTTGGGCACATATCCGGGCCGGGGTCTCAGGATTACATGACAGTTACCCGCCCCGAATTCCAGGCACGATTCGCCGACCGAAAATGCCTGCAGGTCCCCTACCCTCTTGATGGAAGCCAATGCAGTCAGGAGTACTGTCTTCCAAGACAGGATTTTTAACTCTGCTGACTGCAAAGGTTCAAAGGGAGCCCTCTGCAGTGCGGTTAGCACCAGAGATAAGTCCCAAGAGGGTATAGAGTGAGGGCGAGGCGGATTTAATCTCCTCGCCCCCCTCAGGAACCTGACGACCAGATCGTGCTTCCCTAAGGACTTACCATCAACCATGTCGTGATTTGCGGCGATAGCGGCAACATACACTTTGAGGGTGGAGGGAGACAGCCTTCGCTCCAACCCTTCTTGTAGGAAGGAAAGCACAGAACTGATCGAACATCTTCGGGGGTCTTCTCGTCGAGAAGAACACCACTCGACGAACAGGTTCCACTTCAACGCATAGAGGCGCCTCGTAGAGGGGGCTCTGGCGGAAGTAATGGTGTCTACCACAGTCTGTGGTAGGCCACCTAGAACCTCTGCGTCCCATCCAGGGACCAGACATGGAGTTTCCAGAGGTCCGGACGCGGGTGCCATAGGGTGCCCCGTCTCTGAGTCAGGAGGTCCTTCCTCAGAGGAATGGGCCAAGGAGGTGCTGTCGAGAGGAGCACTAGTTCCGGGAACCAGGTCTGGTTGGGCCAGTACGGTGCAACTAAAAAGACCTGCTCCTTGTCCTCCCTGACCTTGCACAGTGTCTGCGCAAGAAGGCTCACTGGGGGAAACACATATTTGCGTAGGCCCCGGGGCCATCTGTGTGCCAGTGCATCCGAGCCGAGGGTCCCCCCGGTCAGGGAATAGAACAACTGGCAGTGAGACGTGTCCGGGGCGGCAAACATGTCTACCTGTGCGGTCCCGAAGCGACTCCAGATCAGCTGGACCACCTGGGGATGGAGTCTCCACTCTCCCAGGAGCACTTGCTGTCGTGAGAGCTCGTCGGCTGCACGATTGAGCAGGCCCGGAATGTGAGTGGCATGAAGCAACCTCAGATGCTTCTGACTCCAGAGGAGGAGATGGCGGGCGAGTTGTGACATGCGGCCGGGGCGTAGACCACCCTGTTTGTTGATGTACACAACGGCCGCAGTGTTGTCCGTACGGACCAGAACGTGCTTGCCTCGTAGAGGCCCTTTGAGGTGGCCCAGCGCGAGAAGAACTGCTAACAACTCGAGGCAATTGATATGCCATTGCAGTTGGGGCCCCGTCCACAGACCCGCAACTGCAAGCCCGTTGTACGTGGCCCCCCAGCCGGTGGATGAGGCATCCGTGGAGACAACAGCATGCCTGGACACTTGTTCTAGGGGAACTCCTGCCCGTAGAAACGAAGGGTCGGACCACGGACTGAAGGTTTGGCGGCATTTCGGTGTTACTGAGACACGGAACGAGCCGCTCTGCCACGCCCATCTCAGGACTCGGTCGTGTAGCCAGTGTTGAAGAGGCCTCATATGAAGCAATCCGAGGTAGTTGTGGATGCGAACACCACGCTCTCTCATGGGAGCAATGGCCGCCTCCGCGACTTTCGTGAAGACACGGGGCGACAGGGACAGCCCGAAGGGTAGGACTCTGTACTGATATGCCCGTCCCTCGAACGCAAAGCGTAGGAACGGTCTGTGTTGAGGGAGAATCGAGACATGAAAGTACGCGTCCTTCAGGTCGATCGCTGCAAACCAATCTTGGGGACGGATGCACCTGAAGATGCGTTTCTGCGTTAGCATTCTGAATGGCAGCCTGTGAAGGGACCGATTCAAGAACCGCAGGTCCAAGATTGGCCGTAACCCGCCGCCTTTCTTGGGTACAATGAAGTACGGGCTGTAGAAGCCTGTCTTCATATCGGCTGGAGGGACCGGCTCTATTGCGTCTTTCGCCAGTAGGACTGCGATCTCTGCCCGTAGCACGGGGGCGCTCTCCTTCGACACGGAGGTGAAGTGAACGCCCCTGAATTTGGGGGGCCGCCGGGCGAACTGAATCGCATAGCCGAGTCTGATAGTACGGATGAGCCAGCGGGACGGGCTGGGAAGTGCTAGCCAGGCTCCCAGCGACCGAACCAGCGGGAACAACGGCACCACAGACGTACCCGCAGCGGGGCAGCGCAGCGGAGTGCAGGGACCCGACTCAGACGGCATAGCGGCCTGAAGTGGGGTCTGAGTGTGCAATGCAACACTTACTTGCTTCCGCTGAGGGGGTGCACGGGTGTGCGGAGGCCTCTTGTGTGCATCCTGGACACAGCCAGCACCCCCTGCTGGCGATAAGAGAGGCACCGGAGGGTGACAAGGCATGGGAGTGTCGTACACCGCCAAGCGTGCTCCCTTGGCACCCAGAGATTTTGGAAACAGCTCTTTTTTGGAAGTTTTGGATACCACTGGCACGAAGGCCAGTGGCGGAACAGAAATCAAACTCAAACAAAAAATTCTCTCCCGGCCCTCCTCCGGGAGAAGGAGCGGTGCTGTCACCACCTCCTGAAGAGCTGTCTCCTCCATCTCTGGGTGGCCCGTCTCAGGGTCTCTTGCGATGGCGCTTTCCACCTGGCTTGGCAGCGGCCTGAGTGGGCTGGATGGCCTTCCCATGGCCGGCTCCACGCCGTTGCCCTGGTGGAGGCTGCTGCTGGGCTGGGGTGGGTGCGGGGGTGACTTTTGTCGCCCAGAGGGCAAGGTCCGTCGCCGTCCGGAGCTCCCGGAGGAGCTCTGGGTCAGGTCTACCCTCGTGCATGTCCATGAGTGCCTGGGCCTGGTGCACCTGGAGCAACGCCATGGCATGCAAGGCGGACGCAGCCTGTCCACAAGCTTTGTAAGCCTTCCCAGTCAGACTGGAGGAGAACATACAGGCCTTGGATGGGTGGCGTGGGTCTCCATGCCAGGTGGAAGAGGACACCGGACACAGTTGCATCGCGACAGCCCGATCCACCGGCGGGATCCCCACGTACCCTTTGGCTGGCCCGTCGTCGAGGGTAGTGAGGAGGGAGGAGCCACTCGGCCGGTTTCTGGCAGAAAAAGGTGCCGTCCACGACTTTCTGAGCTCCTCATGCACTTCCGGGAAGAAAGGCACCGGGGCGGGACGCCCCAAGAAACCAATCATCCAGCCTAGAAGGCTCAGGACACGGTGGAGGGTTCCACGCGAGCCCGACCTTTTCGGCGGCCCGGGAAAGCATAGCGTCACCTCGGGGTCCGTCTCGGGCAACGTCACTCTCCCAGAGGGAGGCAACGCAGCCGAGTCTTCATCCCCCGAGGACTGAAACTTCCCCTCCGATGCAGCGATCGACATCCTATCGTCTGCTGGAGCTCCAAAGGTCACCGCTGGACCGCCCCGGGAGGGGCCAGCGACTTCCTCCGGAAGCTCAACCGGCTGCGGTGCTTCAGAGGGTTTAGGGGCCCACGGAGGCTGGCTCGGCGGGTGTGCCCTAAACGTGATCCTCAGGTCACCCTGGCTATTCGCCGAAGTAGGTCTATTCTGCCGGGCAGGAATAGCACTAGATCGGGGCATAGGTAAGGGGACTCCACCTTCCCGAAGGTAGGCGAGTCTCGACCTAAGTGCCGAGATAGTCATGTTCCCGCAGCTGGTGAACGCATCCAGAAACGCACGGGTGGAATGACATCTTGAAAAAGACGCAGTGTCACACCCGTGTTGCTCTTTTAGAAGAAAGCTCTTATAACGTGCTGAAGCACCCAGGGAACGACCGCGGCAAAACACAGGGAAATAGTGCAGCCTGTGTATGCACTCACCGTTGGAACGCCCTCACCGAACCAACAAATCAGAGTGCTGTGAAAACAGCAGTTTTTCACCGATCTCGGTGAGCTTGCGGTCGTCGCTGAATGTGCTTTCTCTCCCAGCACAAAAAAGCCTCTTCTCTCGCTCTCTCTCTTTCTCTCTGCTGTAGCAGGAACAGTCTTCATGGATACCTGTTCGGCTCCAAAGTGAATGACAAATGTGCGCTGCATCCGCTTCCTGTTTATACCCGTGGTGCGGGGCGGAGCGCGAGATGCAGATCTCACACGCCAATGGCCATTGGCCCGTTCTCTATACACTCGAAGCTGATAGGGGCTCCCGGAAGTGATCCCAATTCGTCGGTGACGTCCGACATACGTCGAACGTGACCGACTGAAAGGGAACTTGGAATATTGCAGTGTTTATTTAAATGATTTATCTGTGCACATTATTATTATTCATTATATCGTAATTCATTATCAAGATATGATATCATCTGTGTGCGTGAACAGTATAAAAATCAAACCACCTCCAATCTATTATTGGTTCAATCAATGAGTTTACATATCAGCCTCTCCAAAAACCACTGACCTTCCACCATTGACATTCATTTTCACTCAAAATACTTTTAAATATGCCATAAGCAACTTGAATGTTTTTTACAGTTTTATTTTTTAATATATATTTTATATGTGATCTCCGTGGAATCTATTTTCTGTGAATGTGCGCACTTCCGCTTCATTAGCCGCTCTAGGTAAATAACTAACAAAATGCAGTAAATGGTAAAATAGTTTGCGCTACAAATCAGTGTGTTTATGATCACAATGATAAATTAAAATAGCAAGATAACAACAGTTTGCAATATCAAGTAGAATAACGGACAGTTTTTGTACAGCGAAAATTACTGGAAGCAAGTGAGACCGGAAGCCTCGCCCCATTCAATGTACAAATGGCCGTACCCGCTCTTACGTTAAAAATGAATATTGACTATAGAAATGCACTATTTGCACTCAGGATTAATTTATTCTGTGAGCTAAAATGTCCAATAACAAATTTACCAAGATAAAGATGCTCCATGCAGTCTTCATCTTCAAAATTTTTCAGAAAGGCCTATAGGATATACTGTAGGCCAATATAGTATACTATTATTGAGAAAAATCATTCGAGTACACTTTTAATATTACCTTGTTTATACTGTTTTCCATTGCTGTGCCTCCCCCCTCTTGCACAGTGCTTGAGGTTTCAAAAGCTTCAACAGCCTTGTCTAAGAACCCACATTCAGCTCTCTGTCCTTCTCTACGTGAGTGAGTGAGACTTGCCAACCGCCATCAGAGACTCTGCAGGCATCGCGAGTCTCCTGACTGTGTTATCTCTAACAGCAGCCTGTTCTAACTAAAGCCTTGAGCAGCTCTACTATGTTGGAGGCCTGTGAAATTGTTGATACTGTCTGGGACGATCTGTACATGCTCAAGTGCTCTCATCCCGCTCTTGTGGTTTGTTTCTTACACTTACACTAGGGGGCAGTGCTATATTACTGGAGGCAAAGCATGTCATTAAGGTTTCTAAACAAATGTTTAAGACTATTGAGCTGAATATTAGCTTCAAAGGTCAAGCGAAGGCCAAATATATAATAAGGGCAAATTTGAACTGTATATTAGAAGTGTGTTTTCAAGATGAGTAGCCTATTGTGTTTTTTAATTATTATTATTAAAATTAGGTTGGGGCAAGTCACATTTTATTAGGCACATTGTCAAATGTGTTTTAAATGTTCTATATTTATTATTTGCAAATGATCTTAGCCAAAACAATGATATACACCAATCAGGCATAACATTATGACCTAATATTGTGTTGGTCCCCCTTTTGCTGCCAAAACAGCCCTGACCCGTCGAGGCATGGACTCCACTAGACCCCTGAAGGTGTGCTGTGGTATCTGGCACCAAGATGTTAGCAGCAGATCCTTTAAGTCCTGTAAGTTGCGAGGTGGGGCCTCCATGGATCAGACTTGTTTGTTCAGCACATCCCACAGATGCTCGAATTTGGAGGGCAAGTCAACACCTCAAACTCGTTGTTGTGCTCCTCAAACCATTCCTGAATCATTTTTGCTTTGTGGCAGGGCACATTATCCTGCTGAAAGAGGCCACAGCCACCAGGGAATAGCGTTTCCATGAAAGGGTGTACATGGTCTGCAACAATGCTTAGGTAGGTGGTACGTGTCAAAGTAACATCCACATGGATGGCAGGACCCAAGGTTTCCCAGCAGAACATTGCCGAAAGCATCACACTGCCTCCGCCGGCTTGCCTTCTTCCCATAGTGCATCCTGGTGCCATGTGTTCCCCAGGTAAGCGACACACACGCACCCGGCCATCCACGTGATGTAAAAGAAAATGTGATTCATCAGACCCGGCTTCCTTCTTACATTGCTCCGTGGTCCAGCTCTGATGCTTCCGTGCCCACTGTTGGCGCTTTCGGCAGTGGAGGTGGGCACCCTGACTGGTCTGCGGCTATGCAGCCCCATACGCAACAAACTGCCATGCACTGTGTATTCCGACACCTTTCTATCAAAACCAGCATTAACTTCTTGAGCAATTTGAGCTACAGTAGCTCGTCAGTTTGATCGGACCACACAGGCCAGCCTTCGCTCCCCACGTGCATCAATGAGCCTGTCGCCGGTTCACCACTGTTCCTTCCTTGGACCACTTTTGATAGATACTGACCACTGCAGACCAGGAACACACCACAAGAGCTGCAGTTTTGGAGATGTTCTGACCCAGTCATCTAGCCATCACAATTTGGCCCTTGTCAAACTCGGTTAAATCCTTCGTCTGTGTGTCCACCAAAGCGTTTTTTCACGTGGCTGAGCGCTCAGCGTTTTTTACCGGTTGCCGAGAGTTGAAGAATGTTCAAATTTGGATAAAACGCTGCACTCGTCACTGTCACTTTTTACCCAGCCGTCCAATCAGAGTGGAGGAGGAGCGGGACAAATACAACACCGACCAACCGCCACATTCTGCTTGTACAACAGATAACAGTACAACTTGTACTTGTACTTGTACTTGTACAACTGTTGTAACAGATAACAAGAAGCATAATAACGGAACAAAATAATAAAAAAAAAGAGCCAGAGCAGATTCTTTACATTGTATCAACATTTTTATATAGAAACAATACAGAAACAAACTATCTATGAAATGAGATGCTAGTAACACTTCCGCGGATATTTCTGATAAAAGCAAGCAAAGCATCTCAACTGAAAAAAACACTGCGCTGCCGAAGCGCTCTCAATCGCCGTCAGCAAGGTGTTTTCAGCAAAGCGCCTAACGTTTTCAGCCGGCTAAAAACGCTTTGATGGACACGTGGCCTTACGCTTGCCCATTTTTCCTGCTTCTAACACATCAACTTTGAGGACAAAATGTTCACTTGCTGCCTAATATACCCCACCCACTAACAGGTGCCGTGATGAAAAGATAATCAGTGTTATTCACTTCACCTGTCATAATGTTATGCCTGATCGGTATATCTTTCCTTACCATTTACATTTATGCTATTGTTTGAATTGTTTTGTGATTCATAATTGTTTTACAGTTTGAATTATGCCTATATAGGATATTTAAAGGGACAGTTCACCCTAAAATGAAAATTAAGTCATAAATTACTCACCCTGGTGTTGTTCTAATGCTGTATGCCCTTCTTTCTTTTATGGACCACAAAATCTCGCTCGAGCTCATCCATATAATGGCAGTAAATAGCGACCAGCATCAAGCTTTTTAAAAAAGATGCAAAAGTTTCACAGAATGATCCCATGCGACATGTGCCGTATATTCCAAGTGTTCTGGGGGTATACAATATGAAGTTTAATGTATTATTTAACAGAAATTTTGACCTTGGTCCTTGACCTTGGTCTCAAACCCAAAGTGATATTCTTTGTAAAAGTTAAGGCTCAGCCACACCTTCCTAAAACACTTCACTCAAACACACCCCCACATCTCTACGTCAGTATGTGGGGGCAGCGTTCCATAACACCGGCCAAATGTATATGCAAAGAAAGAAGGCGTAACTTTTATTCTCGCTGTAGTATTGTTGTCGCCGAGCCGCCATGTCGTGGAGACGCTGTGTTTGGCTACTTTGTTTGGCTTACCAAAAGAGGGGACAATTAGAAAACAGTGGTTAATTTTTATTTCCAACACTGTTCCAGAACAATACAACCCAAATATTCGACTGTGTGCTGCGCATTTAGGAGGACTGTTTCTAGCATCCAGGAGAGCACAGACCGTTTCTTTGTTGTTTCTATGATAACAAATGCAAACTTACCAATCTGATACTTTCTGGTCCAGTCGCGCTGGCAACGTTGATCGATCAGCTTGGCATCATCCGGATCAGATTCAGGCTTGAATTGATAAGGTATGACCGACATTATCATCTGTCAATATTGCTTTGCTTTGGGAGCTGATGTTCCAAATATGGTAAGAAGTGTGACATTTCCGTCAGACGCTTAAGGGATTCGGGCCAATCACAATGCACTGGATCGCTGGCCAATCAGAGCACACTGCGCTTTTCAGAACGATTAGCTTCGTAAAAATCCCAAGTAGTGCTCGCAGCAGAGCATCTGGAGCTCAAGGGAGGACCTTAACCTGTTTAATGGGTGGAGAGATAGGGTTAGGGGTAGGGTTAGGGGGTGCAGCTCCACCCATCATGCCCACAGTAGGTCAAGAGAGGGGGAGGTGGAGCTCCAGAGAGGGGTGGGCGGCTGGAGGTAATGGCTCTGCAGCCTCTCAAAAATCGATGCATTTCAGAAAGGAGAGGCATAGAGGAGCAACAATAATGTACAATATGTGTAAAATAATGACTTTTTTGAACCTAAAACCACGTAAACACATTGCATTAAACCAAATACACAAAATAATGTTCTTTTTAGAACCATCATATGACCCCTTTAATAGTGTGACAGCATGCCTATACAGAAATTGAGTTTCAAAAATAAACTTGCCCTGAGAAATACTACATACAGTATAATGACAACCATTTAGTTAGCCTATAAAATAATCTTCAAACATTTTAATTCAAATGAACAAAATAAAATGAAAACAGCATTTTTTTTCCATTCCATTTACTGTTGAAACTTTACTGCACCTTTATAGTCGTTGTGCTTCACTAAAAGAGAGGCAAAGTCTTACGGCAACATCTGAGGGATACTCCAAATGCAGAAATATGTAAAAACAAAAGGTTTTGTTAAATGACCTTTTTTCAAATGCTGTGACTGATGTGTCTTAATTACTATCTATATTTGCCCGAGTGCCAGCTTAAAATACACACATCAGACGTGATTTACAATGGTATGAGACCAACGGCGCAGCTCATTAAGTGACTTTGTGCATTCCACAGAGTCAACATCACCATGACAACAAAAAGGCATCTTTTAGTACAATAGTGCCCTAGGCAGTGAATGAGGTTTCAGAACGTCCCTCGTGTGCACTCTGATCCTTCTAATACAAAACTGTCTTTCCACACCGTAATCCGCAAAGAGGGGGTCTAAACCCCAGTCTGCCGTACAAAACACAAAAGAGAGGAACACATTTGTATTATCCATAATTACAGGGGTAGAATTTTTCGGTGGTGGGTGGAATAAAGGGGGCATTTTCTTCACTTGCCATGCTTGGAAGAAAGTGAATTGTCCAATCATATATCTTTTTTTCCTGTTATTTCTTTTCTGTTCTTATTCATCTTATTGATTGATTGATTGATCAAAGTATTGCATTCCCCCAAGGAAACTACACGTTACTCACAAAACGTTTAGGAAACTTTGCCTTCGCTCACAAAAGCACTGAAATATTTTTTCCTCCCACCTCATATTATTTCCACCACAAATTTTTTTTTTTTTTTTGCAAACGAATGGAAATTTTCTCTTTTGTGAGAGAAAGCATTGAAATATAATTTTTTTCATTTTTTTTTTTTTTTTACCATCACTATATCCCTTTAAGGGCTCCATAAGATCCTGAGGGGTCATGCAGATGAAATATATAATATAATATAATTGTTTAGATTTTTGTTTTTGAATTTATATTATTGCTCATCAAAGGGTCAATAAACATGTTAATATAATTAAATAAATGGTTGATTAGTCACTTAAATATCTGCATTGTATCATGAAAATACACATAATTACCATATGGGTGTATTTTAATACACAATGAAATGTAAAAATGCACAATATAGAATGTCAGCAATAGATTCATTTAACAAAACTATAGTCAGCATGTATCAAAATGAGATTTCACAACGACAAACACTTTTTTTCCAAACTAACTTTCAGCTTTCAATCAATACTTACCAAATATGAGAAAACACTTTGCATGAATAAATCTAGGGTTATACTAAAGCGGATCATCCAGTAAAGTATTGTAATTGCACATTATGACAACATTTTTGTGATAGGATTCAAACAGAGCTGTCTAGTACATGTACATGTAATAACTAAGAGAAAGCAGAAGGACCAATTACGTGCATGGCTGGACATTAACTGCCCTCCTGAACCAAGATTAAAAAGCAATTACAGCATGTTACGTATAGTAGAGCTCATTTTAATTCTGATTAGTGGTTCCTGACACTCTAAGGTCATCCATATTCACTTTTAAAGGTAATTCGGGGAAGATAATACTGAGAAATAGGGTCTACTCGGAAACCCTCTTAGACTCACAGTGTTGACCTCTGCTAGTTTATGTTCAGCCTGGGTACGCAAAGTAAAGTACACATCTTGTGAACGGTGAACAGCACCTCCAACCCCCTTCCTGCAAAAGCAAGCATAAAATCCCTCACATAGGTGTACAAACACATTAAGGCCTCTGAATTCTGAGCCAGTGGGATAAGCACTGTGCAGCCATGCACTCTCTGGTGTCCCGCAGACCCTGCAGTTTAAATAGACTTGGTTTAAATGGCTTTAAGTGAGCACTCAGAGGGACCTGACTGGCTGCAGCTACAGTAATAATGAGTTTGAAAAGCTGTGGAAATAAGTGGAACTAACTGAGAGTACCTGAGTTTAAGTGCTGGAGTGGTACCCACTGCTCAGATTGCGAGTGTTGGAGGTTATCATGCCAACCCAAGCCAAGCTTATTTATAAAGCACATTTAAAAACACCAAAAGTTTACCCAGTGCTGTAAAATAGGAAAAAAGATACACTGTAAAAAATGAACCATGGGTCTTGTAATTTTCACAAAATAAATTAAGGTGATAATTAAAAATAGTGTGTATATTTTCTTAAGAAAATTGTGGTTCAGTGTTGTATAGAAAATATTGAGAACATTTAATTAATAAAACCAAGAGATACATTTTCCTATTTTTTTTTTAAGGAAATTAAAACAATTTTGAGGCTTGAATTGAGGAACCGATTAAGCTGATAAAATGAAGGAAAAAAAGGCTACATTTATTTTAAGAGAATTAGCTCAATTGTGCAGTTTTATTCAGAGACGCCATTGTTAGTTCCCAGCATGCTTTGCATATGGCTGGAAATGGAGAGTTAATATTGAAATTAAGTGTTATTTTATGTATTTTTGAGTGAAGGGAGTACATTTCACTCTAATGTATACCCTTTTTTAAAGTCAATTTAAAATAAATAAGCACATTTCACAAAAAATATTAAATTACTTGTTTCATAGACTAAATAATTTAGGTGATTTTACATGATTTATTCAGGTAGATTGCATTAAAGAAACCAAGCCTTAAAAACTACTCAAAAAGTAGTGTAATGTTGTTACCATCATTTTTAAAGTAAATAGCACATAACATTTTTTTTTTTTTACAGTGTAATAGAATATATAAAAGGTAAAGAAATAAATAGAATAAAAAACATAAATAAATAAATGAATAAAATGTTCTGCTAGTCAGCCACACACTACACTGAAAAACATGTTTGTAATGTTAATATGTAGAAATCAGAAACCCTTGTTATTAGCAACACTAGTGGCCGTTAAGTGAACTGCAGACAGCAACTTATTGCCTGTGCTCTCACTCGTGCACTGCCCATGCCGCTGAGAGCGTTTAGATGAATAATATGTGCTGCATTTTTGTCTCCATAACAAAATAAACACATCAGAAATGACAGCGGTGAGAAAACAGCAGTTAAGAAAGCATCCGATCATAGCGATGTGGATATGTTTGCACAGGCTTTGCAGTTCACCAGCATTAGGACAGATAAGGTCATTAAAATTACAGTTATGATCGTTTGATTATGAAGTAGGCTATATTTAAACTATAGACAATAAAGATCTGGCTATGTGAGACTATAGTTTGAATTAATTTCTTTTTCTTTGCATGACACATGAGCCCCTTTCAAACATACAGTCTTTACTGTTAAATTACCGGTAACAGATCATGTGTGAACATAACCTTTTCAAAAGGGAAGTTGTAACATTACCAGTAAATTACAGGTTATGTGCTCTGTGTCAACGCGGAATGACGATTACCGGTATACTATTCACCAGAACGCGCTGATGTAATGAGTCTGCTTTGGGCCAATCATAAAGACTTATGAAGATGACGTGATTACTCTGCGCTGTTTACAGTAAGGTTTTTAATAGTTTTTCAATTTAAATATGCGCTAAATGATCATCTTTGACCGTTGCACCATGTCTTGCAGCTTTTTCAATGTGTCACACTCGAGACCCAGCCTTCTTTTCCATTCATCAGCGCTGCAGCTCTGCAGTTGGATACTATTATGCGCGTCTCGTTAAGAGCAAACACGCGTTCTGTTTGATCATCCGTTATGCCTGTCACTCAGATGTCAAAAAGATGTTGTCAAATTGAACAGATAGTGAAACTAAAGCGCTTCTCCTCATGCGGGCGAATGAAAACAACGGCGCAGCGTTTAAAGATCGTTTCCGATGACTGACATCACAGAATTTACTGGTATTTTGCTGCTGCTGTGTGAATGGTCTCTTACCGGTAAAACGTCAGAACGCCGTTGCTTGTGTGAACAGCATATTTGTGTATTTACTGGCAAAGTCATTCTGGTAATTTTACGGTAATTTACCGGTATTGCTGTGTGAAAGGGTGACATTACAGAATCTTTCGGCATAATGTTGAACCTTCGTTTCATGTGTCATACAACGGAAGAGAGGCTCTCGGGAGCGAGTGTAAATGTCATGGAGCTGGGAATCTGAAGGATCTGGAGAGATTCTGTATGAAGGAATGGCCTCTGATCTCTTGTGAGGTGTTCTCCAAACTCATCAGACATTATAGGAGAGGACTCAGAGCTGTTATCTTGGGAAAAGTATTGAATGAAAGGGTATGATTAATTGTGAGCAATGTGTATTACAGAAAAACATTTATTTCATAATGAGATTTCCCCCCCATTTCAAATTTTTATTCTCCAATGAAATATTAGATTTTTTGTAAATTTTAAAAATAAAAGATCAAAAGGGTTAACAACGCAGATTTATTTTTACAGCCTTCTTTGGTCATATTTACCAAGGGTATGAACAATTGTGAGCACAACTGTATTAGGCCTATGCGTTTGTGGTGTTTGTGTGGGTAACACTCCACACTTTCATGGAAAGTTTAATTCAAATCACTATTCTACTTTAATACTTGGTTGTCAGACTCAGTATAGTTCATATAAAATGTTAAAGAAAAAATGGTATTTATATCAACGATAGCTATATAAGTTAATGAAACACAGTTATGAGCTGTAAAATTCACAGGTGCAAAAATGCCTCCCGTATGGCTAATGCCTGTAATTACAGTAGGATATATATGACCAACTAAAATCGTAAGTGGTTGTATTTTTTTTTAAATATGTAATAGGCCTATGTGTAGCATGGACACTAATTAAAGTTTAAACCTTTTTTTACAATAGTAATAAAATCCTCTCACAACTTTATCGTTTTGTAGTGGTCGTACTAGTTTGTGGCGTCGCGTTCCTGCCAGTGCACGTAGATGTGGCGAGCGCTCATCACTTGATCAGGGAGGGGAGGGTGCATGCGCTCAGTCACGGCGTGCGTGAAAAAGTTTGTGAGGTTTGCGTGTTGGTGTCATCCTGTTCATCTCTTGTGACAGGAGCCCGCTGGAGCTTAACGACAAGTGAAATCAGGTAAGGCACTTTTAATTAACAGGTGGGAGAATGAATAATGCAAGGGATTGATCATTTGTTGCGCAATAAAACTGCGTGCCACTGCTCTCTCATCCATCACACATGGCCATGAGTTTAATTCAGAGTTAACTGATGGCATGTTAAGTCATGTCCCGAGAAACCACATTTGTTAAGCCTAAGTAATTACTTTAATTACAAAAAGAAACATGCACTTTGTTATTTGAAGAAACTGCAAAACACTTGTATTATATGTCAGTCTTTTCTTTATTTCTTTACCAGTTAGATGGGTAGAAATAGCTCCTTAAGGTAGCAACTGCACATTTCACCTTTTAAAATATGAAATAAGAAATATCAGCATGTTATGGAATAATAATATTGAAATAAATAATACTGCAATATTGAAATTAAATAATAATTAAATACTATAAAAAAACAAAACAAATCATTTACATGTTACCAGTGGCCCTTTTTGGCATTTTACTCCTATATCTGCAATAATTCAGCCAGTTATAGTGAAATAATTTAATTTAACTTTATTTAGTGTGTTAACCAGGCTGGATGGCGGAGCAAAGCATGTGTATTGTGAACGTTTGGGCTCTTCTCAGGCACACGAGAAAGAAGAGGTCACTCAGGGCAGGGGCTATAGTTTGTTCTCTGAAGTCTGTCTATTCAGGCTGCTGCAGCTTTTCACAGAGAAATAGGTCGAACCTCTTTCATTGTGACCCAACTTGACTGGGAGCGGGTAATTGGCAAATCCAGAGACACTCAAATACCCTGCTGAGACCCTAATATCAGACACAAGCTTTACATGAACACCACAAACTTGCTGAAGTACAAATAGATAACATTCTTCTTTTTGTGCAGTACACCAAACACCTAAATAACATTTGAAAATGAAACAAGATTTGAGAAAAATGCAATCCTATCTTCATTTCTGAATTTTTTAAATCAGCATTTTACTGTAAAAAATGTTTTGTTTGTCAACCTAAAATTTGCTTCAGGTGGTAAAATCTAAACTGAATGTCAAGTCAGAAGTATTATTACTTATCAGATAAGGTAGAACTATTTTCTCTCTATATATATAATTAAAGGAATACTTCACACAAACATGAATTCTCAGATGCCAATTGCACCATGTTGTTCTTCTTCCAAAATTTTGAAGAATTAAATGTTAATAACAAGATAACAAGAAACTTTTTTCATCAATGAAAGTAAATGGGGTCCAATACAACATTGAACCTATTGACTTTCAATTCATGGTCAAAAAAAGCTGAGGCATTTTTCAAAAAATGACCTTTTCAACTTCAATTTCAACTTTCAGTTGGGTCATTTTGACCCAAAACTCATTTTTAAAATAAAAATGAAAATTGAGAGTTCATCTGAGTAGTCCAAGACCCTAGGACTTTTGTCGCACTTGAAACATGAATGTACAAAAAAAAAAAAAAAATACTGGATTTGTAATTACTGGATCACATAGAAAAACCTAAAAATGCTCAAAATTCTAACTAAAAATGCTAAAACTACCAAAAATCTGTATTGCATATTACAAGTATCTGAATGCATACTAAGGAGAAACTGACTTTAGGACCCAGTGGAACAGCTAATTTTCTCCATATAGAGCTATAATTTTTTTTCCTCAAGAGGTCAGCAAAGACACCCAATGTAAGATATTTTGAGTTGAATTAAAAGGGTTAAGCATGAAATTGTGAGTTATTTTGAATTGAATTTGAAAGAATGTGCTTAAATTACTATTTATTTATTATTTATTGATAAAATCTACTAATATAAAGGTAAATAAAATTAAAAAAATGCATTAAAAAAATAGAAAAAATATCAAAATGAAATAAAATAAGCTTTCTGGAAAAAAAATAAGTATAATTTTAGGTCTTTAGGTCATTATTACCCATGAGGGAAGGATTTGTTACAATGTGCGAGGGAAGGATGAGGGTTCGACTAACAAGATTCAACTAGACAAGATTTAAAAAAAATGCACAGCCAATATATTTATACTTAAACATGTAAGGAACTGTTGAAGTAGGTGGACAGAATAAAAAAAGCCATACAAATCTGATTCAATGAGCCATGTTTGAAGTGAAATATATATTTTTTAAAATCAGAAATCTTTTGCAACATTACAAATGTTTTACTGTCACTTTTGATTAATTGAATGCATCTGGTCCTTGCTGAATACAAGTATACATTTTTATCTTTAAAATAAAACTTACCATATCTATGTTCAAACATCAGCTGAATTATATTTTAATGTGGCTGAAGAATTTATTTATTTCCCTTTGCACTGTGCCAAAGAACGACACTTAACCACAGTAAAAGCACTGTTAACATGTCTTCTTCTGCTTCATTTTAGATATGCATTAATTTTGTTTGGAATAGAACATATAAAAAAAGTTTAATAACTGCCTCTGTTTATGTCAGAATGTGTGCTGTTATCCGACAGGGAAGTAAATACAGGTGTTGAGAGGCTGCGAGCGACACACACTTCAGGAGGTGCTAGTGAGATTACATTGAGAAGAGGGACCCCAGAGAGGGGCCTCATTAGCATATGAATCTTATTCAGCTTGATAGAAAAGGAGCAGATCTGGGGAACAGATCTAAAATGATAAAAGAAATCTAAGTAACATTTGCATCCTTTCACACGCTAAAACATCAGTGCAGTGTGAAGCTTTCTTGATCTAATATAAACCATGTCACACCTAACATAACCTGCAATGACCTGTAAAAACGTCTGAGCCATATTCCTCATACTTCCCTGTTCTGTGATAACTGCATTTTTGTTGCTCCCATCAGGCAATATGTGAGATAAATAGCATCTGAATCCTCAGTCTTTCATTTGAACCAGAGTGTGACTGTCAAATTATTGTTTCTGTACTCTCAATGGATTCGACTGAGTCACATGAATCACGACAAAGAGGAGAGGCGGAGGATGTCTCTGGGACGATTGGAAAACGTATTTACTTCATGTTCCAGTGTAAGAGGAACATTGTCAATATGGATAGGTGGGTGGCTGGGGAAAGAGGGTGTTATTTTGAGACTGTCATGAGTGGCTTCAGAGGGAAGTGTGAGCGAGAAAGGTTATTCTATATCGGGACACACAGTGAGAGCTCTGTTGAGCCATGTGAGATGGACTGAATTGGACTGAAGTACATTACAAGTGCCAGCAAACCATGTCTATGTGCACTTTGGAGGAATGTGGGCCATTGTGCCTGTCAATGGGGAAGACGTTTTTCAAGTGGGTTGCAAAGAGTGTACAGGACGTTGGGAGTAGGTGTCTTTTGTATGTGTGTGTATTTGTATTTGCGTGTGTGTTTCGAGCCCAGATCTTTCTTGTCCTCTCGCTCAATGGGTGGCATCGTTATAGAATATTGTTTCCTCTCCTCGGAAGTGCCATGGAAACCGTGTGAGATGGTAATTACATTAGCTGCGGTCAGCGGGAGAAGTCATGACCCCATTTCCATCTACTCACTTTGATGACAGAACATCAGTGTAACACTTACTCCAGGGGTTTTTTATAGTAAAAATGACTGGTACAAGTGAAATGTACGATAAATCCAGGACGATGTCATTAGTATTCGTAGGAATTTGTATGTAACGTTTACATACTGGTCTACATACTTAAAACTAGTCTTGAGACTGTAGTGCTAGACCAATATACAGTATAGAGGGTATGCACGTGACGTCACCGTCGGCCGCACTGAGTGGCCAAAAGACTGAGAGGCAGCATTGGGTTTTCAGCGTGAATGCCGCAAAAAACACACAAAACATATCTAAAATGGGAAGGAGCTTTGAGATTGACTGTACAAACAGATTTGACAAGAAATCCGAGGTATATTTTTACATACTGCCAAGCAAATGGATCGCTGCAATTCACAGAAACAACAGAACTCATGCAAAACGTGGATTTGCAGTTATCATTTTGTGTCAATATGTTGAATTTTGGTTTAAAAACCTACCCTATATATTGTATTGTTATATATTTTATTGACAACTCATCAATTAAATATTTGCCATCTTATATTCTGCATAATTGGGTGTTTTTAAATAAACACTGACAAAAACTAGATGTTTACATTAAACTATAAGTTTTAGGGCTGGATAATATGACGAAATATATAACATTGATATAAGTGATCACCCAGATTTAGACCTACCTATATTGTATTTATAAAACGTGTTCACAGGCAAATTTGCTTTATGTATTTCCGGCTTCGAAATCAGGCACATATAAATGTCAGGAAACACGATTCCTGTCCACATGTCAATATCCACGGATCACTAGATCTTTGGTAAGTTGTAAGAAAAACTATATCGTGTCCAACCCTTCGTTTAAACTGATAATAGTTTGTTTTACTTGCGTTTCCGCAGTTTCCCCTATTAACTCCAGTCATGCAGCAGCTCTTTTGCCACTCAGTCCAGCTGAGGGGGGACGTGTTCCGGCGGGAAAGTGACGTCAATGCATTTGACAACCCCATTGATGGGCCAATATTTGCCATTTTGCAATTACTGACATTGGTTGATTACTGATTAACAGAAGAGTTTATCTCCCAACTCCCTGCCAAGTTCTACTGACAATCTTTTTTTTGTAAGTGTAATGTAAGTTTTCATTTCATCAAGTTTGTGTGCAAGTCATTTTAATTGTAATTACATTTTAATTATATAAACCAGCATTATATCAGCTGTCAGCCACCCTGCCATCTAGATATCACAACCCATGCTGACTGATTGGAAAAAAATGTACAGTGAGTGGCACTAAAAGCACATTCAGTTTTATCTGAAACAGATGAATGCGAATCTGGTAACATTTTATTATGTTGGTTGTTGTACGTACGCATCACAGAAGTTTGAAATGAAATGCCCAGAGAGTGGCGCTAAAAGGTTAATACTCTACTGCATTCGAAAATAACGTACCACCACTAAGCCCTACCCTAAACCTAACCGACAGTGTTAACAAAAGCAAATGTGAGATAAAAAATACATTTACTCTATGCGATCATGTTATTTTAGCTTGCTTCTACAAGTCTACAATCTCTGTCGTGACTCAAGTTTCTCAGGACTCGTACCAGAATGCTCCAGATTGCAAATTCAATGTTGTACCAAGTGAGCTACCGAGCAAGTTTACTACGTCAGAAAAGTACAACTCTTTACAAACTAATACTTACAAATACTAATGAGATCTTGTGGATACATCAAGGTTAGAAACCTCAGATGTGAAGGAGGAATGCTGCAAAACCAGCCTTCAGCACGCCCAACAGTAGCCAAAAATGTTATTGACGTCAAAAGCATCCAGAAGCAGAGATCTACAGAACATGCAGACATGCTATTTAACTAATTCCACCAGATCTCAAGATAACAACCAGTTTTCACAAGCGGTCTGGCAGAGAGACTCGATGATTCATATTCATCTGAAGAATGAAAACTTCTTTATTGCTTGTGCTTACTGTCATGGAGGGAACAGGCCCCAGCGGACACAGAGCTCTGACTGTGAAACCCACAGCAGGACAGTGTCAGCACTATACACCAGACCTGTCTGAGAGAAATCTGTATGTAAAAGCAAACTTTTGCTCGAAAATCCTATAAAAGACTCCCTCCTTTTACTTTTACTAACTTTACTAACTAACAAGATGGAATACTTGCACTGTCTGAATATCAATTCCAAGCTAGGATTTTCGTTTGTTAATGCATATCACAACTCATATACAGTAGCCAAGAGGAAACTTTTTTTTGAGCTTGAATTTACACTTAAACTAACAAAGTAACTAACTTTTTTATTTTTTCCTGGCTCGCTTGGTATCTTAGATAAGACAATAACGTATAAGTTAAGGTGACCAGATTTCTGAATATACCAGGGATATTCCCTATTCAGTGGTCAAAATATAACTATGAATTAAAAAAGTTTTTTTTTTAACTTATCAAATGTTATCTTATGTGCTTTTGCAAATGGATCTTTACTGTCGCCAAATTAGCTTAAAATTTTGAGCACAATGTATCTTCTTCAAGTATAAGTGGGTACAAAGGTTCCATGGGGCAAAAGGCTCCTTTGATTTCATTTTCCACTAAACCACTAGTGTCAGGGCTGTGGGGCAGGTGGGGTGGGCACCCTAGAGTCTGAGGATCAAGGCAGGTGCTCCGGAGGCTGCCGACTGGCAGGGATGCCTCCAGGGTGATGCCAGTGCTGCAGAGGACCAAGGCGGCTCCGGTAGCTCAGGGGACCACGGAGGCGCCGGGAGCTCAGGTGGCCACTGCGGCTCAGGGAGTTCAGGGAGCCCCTCATGGCCTGCCTCTGTGGAGGGATAGCCCCCTCCCCCAAAAACGTTTTGGGAGGCACTACGTACCCTGGAGCAAGGACTGGTCGCGGGCTGGAGCCCTCTCTGGACACTGGTCGCTGGCTGGAGCCCTCTCTGGACACTGGTTGCGGGCCAGAGCCCTCGCTGAACTCTCAAAATGGACAGGAGATGTCACAGGAAACTGTACGGGAACGGGAGACGTCGTAGGACACTCGATGGGGATGGGAGACGGTTCTGCCCAAAAATCAATGAGCCAGTGGTCCTCCAACGGGCTCTGGACGGAGACAGGGGACGTCACTGGGCTCTGGATGGAGACAGGGGACGTCACTGGGCTCTGGACGGAGACGGGACGTCACTGGGCTCTGGACGGAGACAGAGAACATGTGACATGGAATAGGATGACAACAAAACAGACAAGCATGTGACAACTAGATGGCACAAAAACTTGCTGCAGCACTTTCCAAAACATCTACTTTTCAAGATGCACGTGGAAATTTGGCTGATCCTTGACATGATCGCAGGTAGCAGCGCAAAGTTGATTCTGCGCTAATTTGATCTAATATTTGATGTTTTTAAATGTTGTAGATTTAAGTAGCAAATAAGAATCGCTAAAATTATTGAATATATTTTGAGACAAAGGTCTTCTTAATGATTTTCAGTCTTGTTCAAGGTAATTGAAGCAACAGTTTTTCAATAACGGAAGAATATGTAAAAGTATGGTATTTGGGGTAAAAGGCACCATAATTAACATGATAATAAATAGTTAGCTGACTTTTCTATTTGTTGACATGACATGGTTAGATTCAGATGGTAAATATCATATATTAAGTTGGGAGTCCACCTTAGAGATAATCATATTTAAAAATAGAGATATTAATCATATCATATAATAAAATATAATTTATTGTTACTACTGTAAATCTATATTAAATTATTATGGGATCTCCTTCAATGCTTTCAGAATATTTACTTTTTTAAATAATTTTGTATCTATATTTTTTTAAATATAAATGGGTCATTAAGCAACCACCTAACAACCACTAACATCCTTAAACCACCCTGACCTCCCTAACAATTTCATAATAATGTGCTAAAACACCAACATCCTCTTAGCAACTGCATAGCAAAGCCCTATAGAAACCTACAACACACTAGGACAATGGTGATGAGTTTTTTCATTTTAGATTTTGTTGCTATAAATAGGTTGGAGATGCCTGAAACTAAAAAAAAAGAGAAACATTCTCAAAGACTGTTAGGTCCATAATGAACAGCCTGTGTACTTGGAGACTGGCTAAATGTTAAATAGAAAGACATTAAGTGGGCACTCAGCCCTAGTGCCTCATGGGATTAACTCTGTGTTTACTGAGAACAGCACAGTCTCCACTTCCCTACTGATTTTTACAAAATCACCCCAAATCCATTCTCACCACAGCAGGAATCACACAAAGGACTTTATCCCTAAGACGGTGCAAGAATCAAAACACAGACATTACCTAGGAGAAAATCTGCTGGTGGCGGCAAACGTACAGAGAAATGTGGAGTTTAGATAGATGTTGATAAATTGGATTACAGGTTTATATGCGTTTTATGTGCATCTGGGCAGTTGAATGGCTTCAGGACATAATGATAGAGATTAATGATGGCTGAACCCAACAAACTAAGTAGTTTCTTCACATTTTTGATGGATAAAGCACATTTTCTTTGATAATTCTTTTGCTTTGTAAGTGGGTTTATTGCCCTCTTGTCTTGAGGGAATAGTTCACCCAAAAATGAAAATTCAGTCAATATTTACTCGCGAGGTGGGACCTCCATGGATCGGACTTGTTTGTTCAGCACATCTCACAGATGCTCGATTGGATTGAGATCTGGGGAATTTGAAGGCCAAGTCAACACCTCAAACTCATTGTTGTGCTCCACAAACCATTCCTGAACCATTTTTGCTTTGTGGCAGGGCGCATTATCCTGTTGAAAGAGGCCACAGCCACCAGGGAATACCGTTTCCATGAAAGGGTGTACATGGTCTGCAACAATGCTTAGGTAGGTGGTACGTGTCAAAGTAACATCCACATGGATGGCAGAACCCAAGGTTTCCCAGCAGAACACTGCCCAAAGCATCATAGTGCATCATGGTGCCATGTGTTCCCCAGGTAAACGACGCACACGCACCCGGCCATCAACGTGATGTAAAAAAAAATGTGATTCATCAGACCAGGCCACCTTCTTCCATTGCTCTGTGGTCCAGTTCTGATGCTCACGTTGCTTGGCGCTTTTGGTGGTGGACAGGGGTCAGCATGGGCACCCTGACTGGTCTGCGGCTATGCAGCCCCATATGCAACAAATACACTGTGTATTTTGATACCTTTCTATCAGAACCAGCATTAACTTCTTGAGCAATTTGAGCTACAGTAGCTCGTCTGTTTGATCAGACCACACGGGCCAGCCTTCGCTCCCCACGTGCATCAATGAGCCTTGGCCCTGTCACCGGTTCACCACTGTTCCTTTTTTGGACCATTTTTGATAGATACTGACCACTGCAGACCGGGAACACCCCACAAGAGCTGCAGTTTTGGAGATGCTCTGACCCAGTCGTCTAGCTATCACAATTTGGCCCTTGTCAAACTCGCTCAAATCCTTACATTTGCCCATTTTTCCTGCTTCTAACACAACATTACACACTAGGTGTGGATTCATTTCTGCACAGTCCTTGCCCCTCTAAAGATTAAGTGTACTCTTTAGGTGAAGTGTGGATGTTGTTTGGGAATATGGTTGCTGGGCTGGGTGTTTTCCTCAACAAGCTGATACATGTGGCAAAAATTATAACACTGCTCTAAAGCCTCAGGGATTTCTGATTACTCACCACTCTCATTCTCTCCCACAGAGATGCACGCACGCAGACACACACCCTTTGCATATACACTGCATGCAGATACACGCTGACACACACGTGCGTTCATAGTGCGATAAATTTTGAGACAAAGGTAAAAAATACCTTTTAGTTGGAGTGTGTAACACATATTCTTTCATTGTCTGAGCATAATTGTTACTGAGCTGTGCTATTCAAAAGCAAGTTTCTGTGATAAAATGAAAGGAAGATTCCAGGTGTAGTGGTGAGCAAATGTTCAAGCTTCATTCAGTTTTTTTCTTGTTTGCTCTGGTATATATTGCCCTATGTTTCTATCTCGAATTGTTGGTTATTGTCTTCGTTTACATTTATTTTATTTTATTTTTTTTTACAATCGCTAGGACATATTTCTTAATACTTAGGTCACTTTTTCAAAACTCTTCACAGAGTTCTTCTAGCTGAAGCGCGTGCTTTACTCCTGGCTGTGTAAAATATAGAAAATGGACAAGAACAAAATTTCTTAATCTTCACCAACTCAAAATCCTGCCTTCAGGCACTTGAATCTGTAAAGACTGATCATCCCATAATTATAATTATATTAGCTAAATTAGATCTTTTACACAAGGAAAAACTGTTGTGGTAATTAACACGCTAATTAGTTAATATAATATGTTATTAGGGAATTAATACATTATTACACATTTAACTAATAACAATTTATTGATTACTTAATCTATTAATCATATAGAATCTTCATTTGTTGCTGATGCAGTAATTATTAATAAATGGTTTAGTTCTTCATGAGTCATACATTAACTCATGATCATCTGGCTATTAGTTAAGCATGAATTAATGCATATTAGTGCACTCATATTTTTTTTATACTAATTTCAAATCAAGTGATTTCAAGTTGTTTTTACTAGATGCCATTTAGGTCTTACAAGACTAACAATATATTGTGTCAAAATTCAAGTTTACAGAGTTTTAGTGTCAGTATTACATAACTACTATACTGTATATAATGTTGAATATAATGTATAATAATGCCATGGGGGAATATTTGTTGGTCCTGATAATGCCAAATGTCTTATGTTTCCAGTAAAAAGTGGCCTACATTATTTTAAATATATCTAGTCAGTGACAGAGTGCAAGCATATTCGTCTAAAATGACTCTGTATTTTCAGCTTCAGAATCATGAATATTTTTATTCTGGTGTCACCATTGTTCTGTGCATTGGAATACCAGCACCAAGTCCAGGCCTATTCATTTCCACCCCCAATGTAATCCCAAATTTAGCATTTTAATCAACAGTACATTTTTTGTTAACCTTTTACCATATGTCTTTGAGTATCGCAATAATATTGTATCGTGAGTTCAGCATCGTGATATGTATCAAATCGTGACATGAGGGTATCGTTACACCCCTACTATTTATTAAATGGATAGTTCACTCAAATAGTTAAAGGGATAGTTCACTCATGTTGTTCCAAAACTGTATGAGTTTCTTTGTTCTGTTGAACACAAAAGTAGATATTTTAAAGAATGTTGTTAATCAAACAGTTGACGGTAGCCTTTGACTTCCATAGTAGGGAAAAAAAATACAATGGAAGTCAATGGCTACCATCAACTGACTAACTGTCATGTATATGATGTATGTTATGATGAACTATATACCTTTCTCCACTGACGTTCAATGATGTTCAAAGTGTTTCTAAGGATACTGATTTTTAGAAGACAGACTGAGATGACGAACTGCAACAGGAACATGGTTTGTGTAACATTAGCAACACATTATTAGCTATTTGATAACGTCAAGCAAAAGGCTAATCAAATGAATTACCGTTATGTGTCCTACGTTGTGAAGAGCGATACCTTTGTGAAGTGTTTACTACAGTGACTTGAGTAAAAGTTGAGCGAGTGGGTCTGAGCTGGTGTGAGTGAGTGGGGGCGGGGATAATTTGCATATTCATGAATCCACGTATACTACATGAAGCAATGGTGTAGAGTTACATTCAAGCTATTTTAAGGCATGAAGAATTTTTTTTCACAGGAAAAAACGTTTAAATGTCATTTTGGTGATCAAAGATGAGTTTTAAGGTATACAATTATTGACTACAGGGGGACTTTAAGAATATTAGGCCTATTAATCCTGCATCGATTTAATATTGCACGCATTCTGTAGCTTATAGAAATAAACAAATTTAAAGAATATAAACACTAACACCGCAACTTTAACTCATGTTTGACAGCGCATTTTGTGAATCAGAGGCTGTCCTTTAACCCTAGTGTCCTTCATTACCTAGTGTACACTGTGCTTGGTCGAACAGTAAAAAACATTTTAAAGGTGCACTGTGTACATTTTAATGGTTCATTATGTAAGGTCTTTATACACCACTGAAAACATAGTTATGTATATTATATTGCATTTCTGTCAATAGATCATCATAAATATTACACACTGCACCTTTAACAGAAGGTAAACAAAAAAAATATTTTGTAAAATTTTGGACGGATTCCCCCATCCACCCGCATGCGAAAACTCGTTCTGCACGAATCGACAACTTTGGGGCATTATTCATTTTGTAGGCTACATACAATATTCTAAGATTAGAGTAAACACTGAATAGTCGTGATACATGACAAGTGAGCGCATCCGTCTCTGGCTCAGCGCCAGCCAAAGCGTGAACGCAGATTTGAATTTAGCAGTTGATGATGTGAAGCACTGAACATTCTCACATTACCATATTATTTTTTGTGTTTACTCTCTTTTGGAAGCTGCATTCAAATCCATTCAGCTCAAAAATCTGGGGGCACGTGGCCCCTCGGTTTGAATGGGCATGACACCTCTGGGGATACACTGTGCAAAGAATTGCGCATTTTTTTCTCTCAGTCACTCACACTCATGCTTTATTTATTACTGATGCTTCACCTCAATGAATTGGTCTGAAGCTGTGAGAAACATCTCACTCCTTAAAGTTAAGTGTTTTTCTTAATCTTTGCACATTTGGCGGTATCCGCCTCCAAACTTTTAAGCTTCTTATCCCGGAGCTTTTCAGCAACACCTTTGTGCTTTGGTCTGTCCATTTTGAGAGATGGAGAAGAAGGGGGGAGGGGTAAAGTGATATTTATATAGGTGGAGCAAGATACTTCATCGCTCAGACTACAAACCAATGGACCGTTGTCCTTGCATGATGGACCATGATGGGCCAGTCCTTGGCATACAAACAAACAAACAAAAAGTGCATCCGCCCACCGTGAAAATGCCCGGTATGCCAACAGCTGTTACACTGTTTTGATTTCTCTCTTGTTTGTTTGAATTGTCTTTATTTATTAAAACTGCAGCAAAAGATCCTCTACTCAATTCTACTTTCATCATCTTTGCTTCACCATGACAGTATCATTCTAGATTTGTAAAGTTTTTTTCTTTTCTTTTTAAAAAAAAAAAAAAAAAAAAAAAAAAAAAGGAAACATTGCGTAATGCTATGTTGTTAGTTGTTTTTAGATCCTTGTTTTATGAGTGACAAAGTGTGTTTGCAAAACCTTTGCTAGTGTTATGGAAGAATGAGTTTATCTGTATTAGACATGTATGAAGAGTTTTGGTGGTTTTAGTAGGTAGTATCAAACCATATTTTAAAATTAGCTTCTGAAATTAAAGGTGCACTCCATACGTTTTTGCTTATATTTTGCTAGTTTTTCTTCACCCCTGTATCCAGGACACCTACTGTCCTGGATTCATTAAGTTTGTTTACTAACTGCTGCCTCGTTTATCTTGTGTTTCGTTCATTTTCATCTATGTTTTTCTCCATATCATACTACACACATCCATGTAATAGACATATTCAAGAACACATTTTGAAAAAATTATTAGTAATTTAGAAAATTGCATGAAAACGGTTGACCATGTTATCTCAACATGGTGGCACCCATAGAAGGCTGATATACTGAGTCTTCCTCTCATGTGAGAATCATTTTATCACTTTAATAGATGGGTTAAATTACACTACTGACTTTTATGGTTCTATTTTAAGTGATTATTTTAACTTTCATCAGCTTCTCCTTCTCTATTCATCTTTTCTTTCTTTTTTTTTTCTCTCCCTCTCTCTCTGTTCACTTTCGGTCTGACCTGACACACTGCAGTCCTTCTAGACCTGCTGTTAATTTGGTCTTTCAGCAAACCTCACAGACTAGAACAAACACACTCATTCATGCGTTTCCAAAATGCTAATGCGGCTGGTTCCCGGCACATTTTCAAGGAGTTCCCATGTCATGGCATGGTGTAATTCCTCACACAGAGAGCCATTAGTGCAGGCAGCCTACAAGCTAACAGTGGCCAACAAGGCCCTGACATAGACTGGCCCTAGTGGCCCCTGGTAAGCAGGTGTCTAAATGCATTTGGCACAGACAAGAAAATGCATCTCTATTTCTTGTGTGCTTGAAGGTTATATTGGTGCAGTTTTTTTTTGTTGTAGTTTCTGTGTTATAGTAGAGAAGTCACTACTCTAGTAATTACTTAGCATTTAACTTCCAAATGGCAACCAGTGGCAGCCCGTCTGGGGAGGCAAGGGAGGCACAGCCTACCCAAAATTCTGAGGTGGAAAATGGGAGAAGGATGATTTAATGTTAATAAAATTCAGTTATTTATTTCATTTCGTGTCTCGGAATGTGAATTTCTTGTTTGTAATTTCACCATTGTAACACCATAAAATAATACTGAAGTCGAAAACGCCGCTGCTCCTCCACCATATGTGCCAAATCTGCCGTTCTCAAAACTGCTAAGGCGAGGGGGAATCAATAGCTGTAGATTTTTGCCTCTATTTTAACACGGCCATTTAAAAGGACAGAAGGATGTATAGGCTAGGTTAGTGTAATTAGGGCCTGAGCACCGATGGTGTGAGGACCCTATTGGAATTGCTCAGCCTATTACTCTTCTCCTCCCAAATGAATCGCATTTTTGATGGCCTAAACATGCTCGAAAACTCATGAAACTTTGCACACGCGTCAAAAGTGGTGAAAATTTACGTCTGATATGGGTTTCAGAATTAGGCGTGGCAAAATGGCTCGATAGCGCCACCTACAACATTTCAACAAAGTGCCCCTCCCGCTACGTTTCACGTACAGGTATGAAATTCGGGAGACACATGTAACAGCCCAATACCTACAAAAAAGTCTCCTGGTACGAAATCTGAAAACCAACAGGAAGTGAGATATTTTGGATTTTCTTTGCAAAATTGTTGCAAATTTTGCCATTTCCAGACGTACTTTAACGAGCTCCTCCTAGAGATTTAATCAGATCAACATCATATTTGCACAGTCTAATCTAAAGGCCTTTGCGATGTTAAATTGTGAAGATCTTGAGTTTTCCCTGAAGGGTGTGTCCGTGGCGGCCTTACAAATTTCGATGTTTCACCATAAAACAGGAAGCTGTTGTAACTCGGGCATACAATGTCCAACCTGCCCCAAACTTCACATGTTTTATTAGAGTCCTGGCCTGAAGACATCTACATGCCAATATTCAGTTACAGTCATAGCGCCACCTACTGGCAACAGGAAATGCCATGTTTTACAATGTGATTAACTCCTCATAGTGATTTAACCAGATCAACATCATATTTGGTCAGTCTAATCTAAAGGCCTTTGCAACGTTAAATTGTGAAGATCTTCAGTTTTCGCTGAAGGGCGTGTCCCTGGCGGCCTGACAAAATCTGATGTTTCGCCATGACACAGGAAGCTGTTGTAAGTCAGGCATACAATGTCCGATCTGCCCCAAACTTCATATGTTTGATAAGAGTCCTGGCCTGAAGACATCTACATATGAGTTTCAGAATTAGGCATGGCAAAATTGCTTGATAGCGCCACCTACAACATTTCAACGAAGTGCCCCTCGAAGTGCCCGTCCTCCTAGAGATTTAATCAGATCAACATCATATTTGCACAGTCTAATCTAAAGGCCTTTGTGATGTTAAATTGTGAAGATCTTGAGTTTTCCCTGAAGGGCGTGTCCGTGGCGGTCTGACAAATTTGTTGACAAAAAGGAAGTTGTTGTAACTCGGACATACAATTTCCGTTAGTCATAGCGCCACCTGCTGGCAACAGGAAATGGCATGCTTTACACTGTAATTCACTCCCAGAAACACATTAAAATATGCCATGAAGTCCCAAACATGCTAGAAACACATTAAATCAAGCAACACTTGGCTAAAGAGTAATGTATGCGATTTACGCCACGAAACAGGAAGTTGTTGTAACTCAGGCATACAATGTCCGATCTGCCCCAAACTTCACATGGTTGATAATAGTCCTGACCTGAAGACATCTACATGCCAATATTAGTTAGTCATAGCACCACCTGCTGGCAGCAGGAAATGGCATGCTTTACACTGTAATTCACTCCTTGAAACACATTAAAATATGCTATCAAGTGCCGGACATGCTAGAAACACATTAAATCAAGCAACACGTGGCTAAGTGCTAATGTATGCAATTAACGCCACGAAACAGGAAGTTGTTGTAACTCAGGCATAAAATGTCCGATCTGCCCCAAACTTCACATGTTTGATAATAGTCCTGGCCTGAAGACATCTACATGCCAATATTCCGGATATAGTCAAAGCACCACCTGCTGGCAGCAGGAAGTGTGGCACATTGAACTGACTTTGCCATTTTTCTTCTATATTTACCCACTTAAATGCATGCCGCCCCCTATTCGCTGTTTTCCTGAGGCCACCGGGTGGCAGTGCTCCCGGGTGCGAGGGCCCTTTCATCGCTGCTTGCAGCTTTAATTATATTTATATTTTCTAGCTGTATATGTGTCATTTTCTTTTTTTTATGCATTTTATATCTAAAAGTGACCAAAAAGGATCCTCAGACCGCTACAATTAGTGTGTCTCCTCTATTTTAAAATCCACGAGCCGCCACTGATGGCAACACATAATTTTCCTTATCTTTCACGTTATTCAGAGACTCTACAAGAAATTTTCCGAGGTTTTTATGGAAGTTACTGTATATTGAGTCTGTATGACATCTCTGATTGGTTAGCAACTCGTATGACAATTCTGAGCCACAATTTTTTTTTTTTCTGGATTGATGTGAGAGTCAGCAGTTGTGTGAAGCTCTGATGTTCTCCTGTTTTTTTTAATGCAAGAACTTTATTGAACAATATAAACTTGACAAACAAAATTGGCCTGGTACAAAATATGAAATGTCTTAATCAGACAACAGACAAGCATCAAATTCTGAACCGATTGAAACTGCAAAAAATGCATTTCCTCATTGGGACTTTTATAGATAATGCATCGTCAGTTATATTAATGCAGTTATTTATTCATTTGTAAGTGTTTTTAGAATTATACTTTTGCATAAAAAAACAATTACAGTGCATCCGGACAGTATTCACAGCGCTTCACATTTTCCACATTTTGTTATGTTACAGCCTTATTCCAAAATGGATTAAATTAATTATTTTTTCCCTTAATTCTACAAACCCCATAATGACAACGTGAAAGTAGTTTGTTTGAAATCTTTGCAAATTTATTAAAAATAAAAAACGAAAAAAATCATATGTACATAAGTATTCACAGGCTTTGCCATGACACTCAAAATTGAGCTGAAATCCATGATTTGGAAAGGCACACACCTGTCTATATAAGGTCCCACAGTTAACAGTGCATGTCAGAGCACAAACCAAGCCATGAAGTCCAAGGAATTGTCTGTAGACCTCCGAGACAGGATTGTATCGAGGCACAGATCTGGGGAAGGGTACAGAAGAATTTCTGCAGCATTGAAGGTCCCAATGAGCACAGTGGCCTCCATCATCCGTAAATGGAAGAAGTTTGGAACCAGCAGGTCTCTTCCTAGAGCTGGCTGCCCGGCCAAACTGAGCAATTGAGGGAGAAGGGCCTTAGTCAGGGAGGTGACCAAGAACTCGATGGTCACTCTGACAGAGCTCCAGCGTTTCTCTGTGGAGAGAGGAGAACCTTCCAGAACAACAACCATCTCTGCAGCACTCCATCAATCAGGCCTGTATGGTAGAGTGGCCAGACGGCACATGACAGCCCACCTGGAGTTTGCCAAAAGGCACATGAAGGACTCTCAGACCATGAGAAACAAAATTCTCTGGTCTGATGAAACAAAGATTGAACTCTTTGGCCTGAATGGCAAGCATCATGTCTGGAGGAAACCAGGCACCGCTCATCACCTGGCCAATACGATCCCTACAGTGAAGCATGGTGGTGGCAGCGTCATGCTGTGGGGATGTTTTTCAGCGGCAGGAACTGGGAGACTAGTCAGGATCGAGGGAAAGATGAATGCAGCAATGTACAGAGACATCCTTGATGAAAACCTGCTGCAGAGCACTCTGGACCTCAGACTGGGGCGAAGGTTCATCTTCCAACAGGACAACGACCCTAAGCACACAGCCAAGATAACAAAGGAGTGGCTACGGGACAACTCTGTGAATGTCCTTGAGTGGCCCAGCCAGAGCCCAGACTTGAACCCGATTGAAAATCTCTGGAGAGATCTGAAAATGGCCGTGCACCGACACTCCCCATCCAACCTGATGGAACTTGAGAGGTCCCGCAAAGAAGAATGGGAGAAACTGCCCAAAAATAGGTGTGCCAAGCTTGTAGCATCATACTCAAAAAGACTTGAGGCTGTAACTGGTGCCAAAGGTGCTTCAACAAAGTATTGAGCAAAGGCTGTGAATACTTATGTACATGTGATTTTTTTTTTTTTCAGTTTTTTATTTTTAATAAATTTGCAAAGATTTCAAACAAACTTCTTTCACGTTGTCATTATGGGGTATTGTTTGTAGAATTGAGGAAAAAAATAATGAATTTAATCCATTTTGGAATAAGGCTGTAACATTAAATGTGGAAAAAGTGAAGCGCTGTGAATACTTTCCGGATGCACTGTATTTTAGAAAAAAAAAAAAAGTTTTATTCTACAGAGAGGCCAAGAAAAAGAATGCACTGTATTAATGATTTTAATATTGAATTTTTAATGATTCAGTCGTGTAAACATACCAATTCATAAAAGAAGCATTCCTTTAATTAGAGCAGAAATTATTATTGTTATTTAAAATACACTGAAAAATTTACTTTGAAACAATTGAAACATTTTTCACACAGAATTTGCTAGTAAATATCACAAATAATTTCAAAGAAACCGCAAGTAACATTGAATTAAACGTGAATTTTTTTTTTAAGTACAAAAACTGACACTTTGGCAAGACCTTTTTTTCTGTTATTAATCATGCTCTTTAGTGTTGGAGGTGCATCTGGTTTTAACTATTGAGTCTTGAGTGAATTTGATTGACAGGCTGTGGTTTCCTGTTTATCTGCTGCAGGGTTCTGTCACAACATGTTGTGAATATTATAATTGAAAAACATGTTTGGGGTAAATCAACATGAAATGCTCTGCAAGTTGGGGCAGAACACTCGTCCAGATTTTTACAGCTGATGATCTTGGTTCAATCTTGGAACAAGGAGCTTTGAGTGCAAAAATACCATAAAATTCCTTTTGTTCTCTAGTATATCTGAGACATTGGAAGAGCTTCTCTGGAAATGAGCCCTGGACGTTCCTATGAAGGGCACATTCACCTCTCGCACTTCTTTACCTACGAGAAATGAACCAAACGTTCATCTGATTCTGGCCTCCTGATCCAGATAAAACATTTATATCTTAGTCATATTCTAGTTTTGTGTACACAGACAGTACAGACCCATTAAATGAAGAAGGAAAACTAAGAAGTTCTTTTATTGAGTTAGGTTTCATAACCACAAGCCAGATCTGATATTTCTGCTTTTACTGTTCGCAATCTTGTTTCTAAGTAACACGTCTGTCATTAGTGTGAACAGAACACACATATGCATTTACAAAAATAACACCACATCCATCAAATAGCATGATGAACAAACAATTATGTTTAAATAAAAGTTTATAACTCATTTGTGATATGTTTACTTATATGCTTTACTTGAATTTAATGTCCCTTTTTTTTCTTTTTTTTCACATACAAAATATTTTTTGGAGGTACTAGTACTGAATGACTTCAATTATTTATGATATCTATGATAAATATACAAAATTCCAATCTGGTGGTGTTGCATGGCCTCAAATCTGATGCAAATTATATTTGAAAATAGGCCAAATCAGATTGTAAAAGATCAATTATATTTGGACTACTTCCACCAGTGAATGTATCCTCAGGGACATGACCAGTTTGTCAACAAATATTTTCATATTCATATCATAAATCAGATTTATTGTTATTTGTTTTTAAATAGTCCTTCCAAATCCCTTTAAGTCAACCTTAGTTTTTGCACATTTTCTGATTTGGGAAAGGTCTAAATATCAATAAATTACACATATTTTGCAGTAAGATTTCATACACTAGCTTTGTTTAATTTATGTGTAAAACAAGACTTTTCTTTGCTCTACTACAGGGTTGTATCTCAATTTTAGGGGTCTTTTTTCTTTACTAAGACTTAATGTGGGCTTGCACAAAATAGTATGGCAATTGCAGTGGCAGAAAGTTGCATGAGAGAGTTTCTCTTTTCTGGCTGTGTATTATTGAAATGATTAAAGCAGGTGCTGTGCGAGAGTGCTGACGGCCCAGGATGTTCCTGAATGGTAACGAGATGAATGGGAGGTTCCGTCACTCTCTTCCTGTCCGTCCCAGATACTTCCAAACTTTCACTGCGTTGCTGTGAGGCACAGATTAAGAGCACTTTCCCCTTCTCTCTCTTTCTCACCCCATCTTCTCTCGCTCCATCCTGCCATCCTAAATACCTGAATACTGATAGAAAGGTTTGATGCATTTTACAGAATTTTGCACTTAGCATGAAAAGTGCTGTGTTGACTAAACTGAATGTGAATGGAAGGATGTGCTGCAGCAGGTCTGGCCATATGAAAGAAATAACATATTAACTAGTACAGATGGACAGTTTTAATTGTGCTTTTGGATCTGTAAGGTAGCACAGTGGGATTCAAAAGGTTTTGATTCAGCATCCAGACATACATTTTGTGAATGGCTTCTGAATGTCTCAGCATTTTCTGTTCTGTTAACTGTCAGCAGCCAATAATTCAACACAAAAAACACTGTGGTCTGGTCGTCATAACCCGTGTTTATCATTCAAGTGAACCCGCATTTACTGTAGGATCGTGGATCTTGTCTTCATTTATCTGGGATTGTTTTGTTGATGGTTTATAAGAATGAAAGCATGTGCATCTTGTTTTGCCATGCACATGTTTAATGTCACGTTCAGCTCATGTTACAAGTTCTAGCCTGTGGTGTACCATTCCCTCTCTCTTCCAAACAATCTCCCCTCCACAATTTACTAGTAGTTTTTTCTTATGTTGAGCATGAATTTCACAATTAAACTTTTAATTTTTTTATTATTATTTTGGTCCTTTATTTTAAGTGTCTTTAACTACTATGTACTAACATTTAAATTAATTATTTGATACAATGCACTTATTGTGTACATACATGTTTTTACATTGTGCTTATATTTAAAAAAATATCTGCATGTAATTACAGCTGTAATTATTTTTTTGTAATTAAAGGGTACATAACACACACAGTTTCTGCCAGCCTCATGTTAATCTTGAGTATAGAGTATTGCATCCTTCATATCTCTGAAGAGTCTTTAGTTTTATCATATTTATAAAAGACAGATACGCTGTACCGATTCTTTCCAAAAACAGCCGAGCTGGCATGCAGTGGGTGGGGCTAAAGAGTCATGAGCGAGCACACACACACACACACACAATCATGGCATTATCCCTGGATAACTTTCGATTCACTATACGTTTGTGTCGTTTACATTATATGCACTTACGCACCGATTGCCAACAAAACACAGACATTTGATGCAGTTTCACTCACCGCCTGCGGTTTCGGCTCGTGACAGGGAACAAACAAACACACTTGCAGAACTCCGTTGCTGCTCCGGAAAAACAAACTGCATCCACTGTTTCCTTAACGCTGGGTTATTTGGGAAGCTGAACAAGGTTATCTTTCCCTCACAACCAAAAAAGAACTCCTTTAGTGACATTGTTGATTTCGTGGTCTAAAAACAAAATGACAGCAGTGCTGACGGCTTCTGTAACCCGAACGAAGCTCGTTGATGGGCGTGCTCTTGCTCTCGTTCTGGTTGACGTGTGCATGCACTCATCCGGGAGAAGTGCCCATACAAGGAATTCCACCCTTTATGACGTCATACAGGACCATACTCTAAAAAAACTTTGAGAAACTTGTTTGAATCCTGAAGGAGTGTATTTGGCACAGAAATACTCCATCATACGTCCAACTAATTTTTTTTTTTTTAAATTTTGGCCATGTTTAGCATGAGAATCCAACTCTTTAAGTGTAAATAAGTCAGAATGCATGAAATAGCATTAGACCCGCCCTTTAATCTTTAATTACACTGTTGACCCTTCCCTTACCCCTTAACCCACCCTTAAAACTACCCAAACCACCAAACCTTCCATATTCAACTTACGAAAAAGCGTTAACTGATGTGATGTATGACGTAGGGCGTATCGTAAGCGGTTTGAACTGCGAGAGACGTTACACTTTTTCGTAAGTTGAATACGGAAGGCGGTCTGGTGGAAGCTAGATATTTTACTTTATAACGTGTTAAATATGGATTTTTTTTTTAAACAAACGCATCGCTTCGCTTCAGAAGGTCTTTATTAACCCCTTGGAGCCGTGTGGAGTACGTTTATGATGGATGGAGGCACTTTTTTGAGTTTCAAACTCGTGAGCCCCGTTCACTGCCATTGTAAAGCTTGGGAACATCAGGATATTTGTGACCATGGACCACAAAACCAGTCATAAGGGTCAATTTTTTTAAATTGAGATTTATACACCATCTGAAAGCTGAATAAAATCTGGAATCTGAGGGTGCAAAAAAATAGCCTTTAAAGTTCAAATGAAGTCCTTAGCAACGCATATTACTACTAATAATAAATTTTTGATATATTTACGGTAGGAAATTTACAAAATATCTTCATGGAACAGGATCTTTACTTAATATCCTAATGATTTTTGGCATAAAAGAAAATCGCTAATTTTGACCCACACAATGTATTGTTGGCTTTTGCCACAAATATACCCGTGCGACTTATTACTGGTTTTGTGGTCCAGGGTCACATTTATTAATATAACTCGGATTGTGTTCATCAGAAAGAAGAAAGACATATACACCTATGGTGTCTTGAGCGTGAGTAAATCATGGAGTAATTTTCATTTTAAAGTGAACTAATCCTTTAAGGACACCTAATATAAAGTGTGACCATTCTTTTTTTTTCAAGTATTAGCCAGGGAAATAATAAAAATAAATTAAATTAAATTATTTTAATATATTAAATATTATTTTTATTATTTTAAAATAAAATAATCTAATAATTATTGCATATTTCGTGTAATCTCAATCATGACAACTATCTGAATAATTTTAGCATGTTATTGAATTTGGCAATTAATGTATTTGGTCTTGGCGGTCTAGATCTGCTACGCTGCTGTTTCTGTTACAGACCTGCTACTGCTAACAGACACACAGACACGCTGCTGTGAGCATGTGAGAAATGCTGCTGCTGCATAAATAGACATAAATAAGTCCCATAGCAGATCTAGGAAGGTGGAGCTGGGGAGGTGGAGGGTTTCAGAGGACTAGCCTACAACAAAACACTGAACCAGACTATTTAAATGTTGAGCAAGTAATCTCATTGGCTGCAGAATCAGCAGTGGCCAATCAGCTTGCGGTAATGATGTGATTGCTTGCAGATTGCATGTAAAGGACCTATCAGCCTGCACAATCTAGAATTTCATGACTATAATCACGAGTATCATTTTTGGCTGTGTTCTCTGCAGTATTATTATATTTAGATGGACAGGGGACACACCTCATGAAACTGGGATGTCTGGTCTCCCATCCCGGCATTAAACCATTAACTCCATTATAAGATTGAGAAAGCATTAATGCTTTTTCATAAAGTTGCACTGGTCATGTCAGACTTAATGAAAATGAATGAAATGGACTTTTGTATTATAAATGCTTCTTTATTGTGTAACTCACTATAGCGCTTTGTGATCCTATGGTACTCTTTTGAAATGGGCTTCCTAGAAACAGGATATGTAGCCACACGCTTCACATTGACTTGCCATGCCTCCGTGTTTGCTTAGCCCTCAAGTCACCTCCCTACTTCTGGTATTACTGGTTCTAGCTTTCAGTGAGTTGTCAGAGGTCTGGAATAATGTACACAGATGTTTGTGTTCCAGTGAATGGAGATCAAGCTTGTTTGATCTCAGTGTATTGGTGCAGGTGAGCAGGACAGTAGCGTGAGAGGAGGAAAGTGTCCGAAGGTAAGAGTGTCTGTCTAATGCAGTTCATAAAATTATTATTTTATTGTATTGTACTGCTTACTATACAGAAACTATGTATTGCTGTGTATTTTTGTTTATTTTATAGTGAAAATATGCTATAATACTTATGGTATGTCAGTGTAACTTTGGAATTTTGACAGCAGACAAGCACATGGTGATTATACAGATGCCGAAAGAATGTAAAAGGTTAACCAAAAAATGTTCGGAAGCTAACATATAGAAATCATTTGCATGTTTCAACATGTAAATCACATGTTCATGCAAATACATATATGTGTGTGTGCATTTCAACACCTCTGCGCCTTTAGGAGAAGTGCTGTTAAAGTTTGAAGCTGCACGCAGGATTCGTAACTGATTTGCTTTGACATTTGATGAAGAATATCTGCAAGATCTGCTAATTAGTTTTTGATTTGTTTGCATTTGTGTGTATACAGTAGCCTTAAAGGTATTTGAATATGTAAGCAACACTTAAAAATTTAGTTTACAAAATCTGTGTATCTGCAAACAAATTATGCAAACAAATGATGCTGACTTCCCTCTTCTCAGCTATTTTTATTTCTTTTACTGTTATCCAAGATGATTTTTAGTGGATGTATGAAATCTGTTTACACAGGTGTTTCAAATATTAAATATGAAATTGAACATGATCCACTAATCAGAAAGTTACACATTTTTTGTCTTCATCTTAAACATTAGGTATATTTTTAGTATTTAAATCCTATAAAAAAATTTGTGAATTGTTTTGATTGAAAAGTGTGCTTATCTTTCTTTAAAATAAAAAAGCACTTGGTTTGGTATTTTGTTATAATGCAATTAATACACTATTCAAAAGTTTGGTGTCTGTATGGTTTTTTACAAAATAAATTAATACTTTTATTAAACAAGGATGTATTAAATTGATCAAAAGTGACAGTAAGGACATTTATAATGTTAAAAAAGATTTCTTAAATATTAAGCAGCAATACTGTTTTCAACATTGATAATAATAATAATGTTTCTTAAGCATCAAATCATCATATTAGAATGATTTCTTAAGGATCATGTGACACTGAAGACACTGAAAATTCAGTTTTGCCACGACAAGAATAAAGTACATTCTAAAATATATTCAAATAATAATAAGTTCAGCCGGGCTGAGAATAAGAACATAAAAAAAATTTTGAACAGTAGTGTACATTTTTAATTGTGGCATACATATATATTAGTGAGAGACCCAAAGAAAGGAAATGCGCGCGCGAGAGAGAGAGAGGGGGGGAATATTCACATGGGTTGTAACTTGTCCAAAAGCCTCAAACTTTTCACACGCAAAACCAGCCAACATGATGAATCTCGGATAATTGGTTTCATATGTGACAGGTGTAAGTCTTACGTACAGGGCATCAGTTGGTCGACATACCTGCTTCTATAATTACAGGTGCCTTTATGTTGTGGCTTCCACCATGAATGAATGTTTCTGTGTCTGATTATTAGTTGTCTTTCCAGGCTGCTTGGATTGTCTTCGCTTCCTCTCTGGTATTTTTAAAGCTTTGTTGGTGTAGTCTAAATACTTTGATGTCGTAAAAGCTCCGATGCAAAGAAAAAGAGTTATGTTTGTGAATCATGAATTAATGAGCATGTTTGCTGTAGACAAAGGTCAAAAGGCAGCTATCGCAGCAGGATGGGCTTTGTTTGCAGGGACACTGGCATGCTATGAACATGTTGAAGTTGGAATTCAGAGACATTGTCATGGCACAATATTGCTGGCCACTTAATGGGAGACATGTCTTAATTCATGAACTTATATGACCCATCATTTCAAGCTAAGTCTTGAACATCTGCTCATCTTTAAAAGATGTCATGTATGAGACAAAACGGTTTGAGGTTGAACTTATAGTCTGTCTATCTATCTATCTATCTATCTATCTATCTATCTATCTATCTATCTATCTATCTATCTATCTATCTATCTATCTATCTATCTATCTATCTATCTATCTATCTATCTATCTATCTATCTATCTATCTATCTATCTATCTGTCTGTCTGTCTGTCTATCTATCTATCTATCTATCTATCTATCTATCTATTTATCTATCTATTTCTAAAGAAATTGGAGTACATTTTACTAGAAATCACCATTTCAGTTTTTCTATTTCTAAGTTTAATTTAATGTGTTACTTGTCATTTTTGTGTAATTGTTAAATTTACTAGCAATTTCAAAAAAAAAAATGTTTTTGAAAATTGAAAATTGTTTCCACACCAATTTTCCATCCATCCATCCATTCATCCATCCATCCATTTCTTATATGTTTTTTACAGACAGATTGATTATTATTTGTGTGAGGATTTTTCAGTGACTCTTTCTGCAAGTTACATCAAAACGCTAGTAAGTGGCGACAAGTGAATCTTTATGCGTGAGTCATTTGAATCATTTACTCAACCAATTTAAAAAAAAAAAAAAAAAAAACACTGAATCACTCAGGAACGAAACACTACTACTGTGAGTTGCAATAGTTCTGCTGTTGCTTTGTTTTGATTTTGCCGCCAAAACAAAGTAACTGGCAATATCTAAAACATACAGTAAGTTACTCAATATTAACTCAAATAAAAGCAATATCACACAATTGTTTCCGCTTGTTACTACAATACCTTTTGCTGTCATTGCTAGTTGTAAGGTGCAGTTTTCAATGTAATGTTTACATTGTGGTGTACACCTTATATGCAAAGTTTAGGATTGTATATAAAGTTTGTGTCCATTGTGTACACTTTGCTTGTTTTGTGTGTACAGTTCACAGTCTGGGATCATGTGTTGATCCCGGTAAGTGAGTATGTCCTTCACTTTATTTGTACTTTCTACATGCCATATGGTGGTAGAAAGCATTAAGTACAATAGGCGGGTCAAACAGACCACAAAATGACACAAAGCACTAAAAAAAATCATTATACTTCACTCGTTAGTCATCAAAATGAACATAAAAATAGCCTTATATGATTGTGACTTTCAACACATGCTGTTTTATCAACAAGAAATTGTTTTGTCTCAGCATGATGCAATCGGCATGCATCTGCCGACCCTATAAGACAGCATTAGGAATTAAGAGAATAGTCTCCATTATAAGAGGATTTTCACTGTTGACACACTGCATGCTATCACAAATCAAAGCAGTTTCCTTCTTGACTACTCATCAAACCACTCGTTTCCCTTCTTATTATAGGAGGATAAAATGATTCCAAGGTTTGTTTTCGGTCAAATAGCTCAGTGTCAAAGTCTCTTCAGACTGCTGTGTTTTCATGTCAAGGCTGTTCTGATGTGTTGAGTTGTGTAGACAGGGATTCCAGCACTTTCCGGACCATTCTTTAATGGTTTGTGAATGGCACGGCGGATCAGGCTTTATTTGAATCTTTGTCAAAGGTTTAGCAAGCCTCGTATCCCGGTGAGAGGCTTTACCGACATATGTCTCTTCACTGAATCCCCTTTAGTGCTTTACTGGAGTGCTAGGGCATGTTTTCGGACTCTCTCTCTCTGTGTGTGTGTTTGTGTGTGTGTGTATAGGAATTTGAGGGGCATGCTGAGAGTTTGGATGCTCAGTCTGAATGCAGCTTAATACTATCACTGCTACCTCTGGGATTTACTGTCTTGACTGCATGTGTGTGAGTGTGACTCCTACGTAAGTACAGAGTCTCCTTGTTCCGTTTAGTTGGCTATTTGTTTAATGGATTAAAGTGTGCAGTTGTGTGGTGACAGTGAAGCAAATGAGAAAGGTGTAACCGTAAGCCTCAGCAGTTTTCCTCTGATGTTAGTCAAGGATATCGTTTTCTATATCCAGCCTCCGGGATTAAGTATCCAGTCATGTGCTTCAGTGAGTTTGTCTTACTCAGGCTCATTGTTTGATTGACTTGCTGCGCATGTTTGTAATTTGTTCATTCGAAATAGATCTGCAAATAATTACAGTATGATTTGATGTGGATGTATTCGCTTCAGTTAGAAGTGCTAAAGCTTGGGGTCAGAAGTTTTCTCCATGTTATCTTAAGAAGCATCAGGCACTTGTTAGGGTCTGCAGAGGTCACCAGACTACATCTCTTTAAGCTAAAGATTTGCAGGTCAAAGGTTTGCCATTGACAAGCTACAACATTGGAATGCAACAGGGCTAAAAATGTTGACTTCCCCTCCTTGTCCTTACATATATTGAGTATGTTAAAATAGATTTATTTTTATTGAAGATTGATGTGTCACAATTTGTGTCAAAAAAAGATATTATAAAATAAGAAGAAATTTTAAGGCACCTGCAAATGCAAATGCATATATAAAATGCTGTTATTTGTAACTTTTTGTTCATCCAAAAACTAAAGAAAAAAATATTGTATCATGGTTTCCACAAAAATATCAAGCAGCACAACTTTTTTCAACATTGATAATAAGAAATGTTTCTTGAGAGGCAAATTTCTGAAGGATCATGTGACACTGAAGACTGGAGTAATGATGCTGAAAATTCAGCTTTGATCACAGGAATAAATTACATTTTACAAATATTTGATTTAATATTTGATATTTGATAACTGATTTTACTGTATTTTTGATCAAATAAATGTAGCCTTGATGAGAATAATAATATTTAAAAATATTTAAACCCCTTACCAACCCCAAACTTTTGAATGGTAGTGCAACTAAATAAGGAAATTATGCACCATTTGTCATTTCCTGAAAGATTTTCTAAACAATCATATATTATTTTGCTTTTAGCGCAGTGCAATTTACATCTTGGAGCTATCATTTTTAATAATTTCACAAATGAGTCTCATTTATTTCAGGGTTCATAGCTCATATAGCTGCTGAAATTTGCAACATTTAAAACATTTTAAAAACAGATAACTTAATTAATATTTTTTAAAATTTGACTGCCTATAGTATTTTATTCGTTTTTATTTCATAAATATTCAATTAAGCTTTTATGAGCCTTTTCAGTTTTATATAGTTTAATTTGGACCTTTACATTTTTGTACTGAACTGCTATGATTCTGAGGACACATTTTCCCCTTTTTGTAAAATCTCAGCAGTGCAGGGCATCACTGTTGTTAGTGCATATAGTGTGCTGATTCCTCGAGTCTGTCTAGGTGTTTTGATTGCTCAAGAGTTGCTCTTCATGACACAGGGGAAGACCTCCAAATTATGAGCCAGGGGCAAAAGTAAGAGAATCTATCACCTCTGGCCACTCCTGGATAAGGAGAGTTAATCTGGGTTGATGCTGGTAATTTGTGGAGGCGGCTTGACTCTGTGCATCTTGTGAGTGTGAACGATTGTGTGTGGAATGAGCCTGCGGCGCGAGCGTGCTTGCGGTTCATCAGCCTTCACGGAGACATGAAGGCAAACAACACACACAAGTCAGTGAAATAAACAGCATGAAATTCTTTTCTCAGCTGATGTCTTTCATTTTAACCTTGCAACCTTTGTGTCTTGACTTTGCATATGCTGAAAAGTTCACATTTTCTGAAGGTTTTTTGAAGCTATTAAATTTAACTCATGTCATTTTAAACCTTTTATACCATATTCAAGAGAAGTTCAGTGTCAGAACCATATTTAGTGTCATAGTGTAAATAAGTAAAAAGTAATATATTTTCAATACATGTGAGCAGGGCCTAAAACTAACTTTTTGTCACACCTGCCAATGGCTGGTGAAAATATTACTTACCAGCCATGAATCATATTAATCCTTATTAAAGCTACAAAAGTTATTTAGCCAAGAGCGATTAGTGATTGTTCTTTGTCTTTTGTTGTTTGATTAAAATAAAAAAAACAGACAGCAGCAGGAATATTACGCTGCTGTCTCTATAAGACCCAATGCACGGATCCAATATACTGTTACACGTGTTTTGTTTACATTCACTTAAGACATAACTGACTATGTTTATGAGGATACTTGCCAAGACAGGCATTTTGACATAATTTTGTTTGAATATGTCTGTTCAAGCGCAAGAAGACGTGAAGCAGAGCTCAGTATTTTGCACGCTGTCTGAGACACGCAAGAAGCGAATTGAGTTCCCTTTTGCATCTTGTGCTTTCATGACGATGCAGCACTGTCCAGTCAATTATCCCGAGTGTCGTTCACGTTTGTTCATGTTCTCACAGCATTGTTAGAATTCATAAAAATGTTACCGCCAACTGGCGAATGACACCGTTTCATATACTTGCCAATGTTGATTTTTACTCGCATTTGGAGCTTGGCGAGTGTTAATTTTAGGCCCTGTTTGTGAGTGTATAGGGGTGTGCAATATTAACAAAAAAAAATTGCATCTCGATAATTAGACAGTATTTTGCGTGTTTTTGAGCTGGTACCTTGACATGTTGAGGCATGTCGTGGACAGCTGACTTCTGTCAATTTTCATATTCTTCATGTTTTATACATTGAATTACCACTAAAATATTATTATTACCATTGAAGCGGTTTTGTTAAAATATTATACTTTTTTTCTTAGAAAAAATTATAAAATATTATTCTGTGCTACGTAATGAGGGTTTCTTTTAAAATATGTCATTAATGGGGCATTTTCTTCATTAATTAAGGTATCATGTTGTATCAACCCGGCATTTTTTTAAGCCCAAAAATATCAAAATTGGTTTTACAACATGCTCAGCATAGAAGTCGTCACTGTATGCATGAATTACTTGTTTAATGTATGTTTATATCAATACCATAAAAGAAGCATCACATCATTGACCTAGTTCCTGGATTTTATTGCAGGCTGTGTTGATGATATGTATCAATATAATTACGCTTTTGAGATGAAAATGTTTTGAAAAGCATCTCACCTGCTATATTTTCAACATATTGTGAAACACTTAAGACTAACGGTTCAAAGCGAACAGCTCCTCAAATCTCCTCTCAGTTCCGCTGTAGAAGGATTTATGACAATTTGTTCTCTGTTCTGACTCTTGTAGTCTTTTATGTCTCTATAGATCTTTTCCTTGGAGGAGTCAGTGAAGAGCTCTTGCTAAAAGAACAACTTTCCAAGGGTGTTTTCAGCGTTTCCTTCACCTTTATCCTTATATCTGCTGGCTGGAATGAGGGTGCTCAGGAGCCTTAGTTTCTGGCTCCTGTCGGCCTTCTTCTCCACTACCTTTGGTCTTTATTTCCCTCCTCACGGTAAGTACCAGGACAGTTAAATTGCTTTCGTACTTTTGTTCTTATCAGTGTAACAGTTCAACTTGAGGCTATGGTCATTATTCAGCACTATTACATGTTATTATCCAGTAAACTCTTCCAGAAGAAGCTTCCTTTTAGCATAAATGACCATCTCAACAGCTCTTTTATCCTTTGACCTGTTTCCTGTAGTGGAGCAGCTGCCGACCATCACTGCTCAGACCTCGGGCTCTCTCATTGCCTTGCCATATGATGAGAACATCCTGTTCAAGTGTGAAGCCAAAGGCAACCCAAGACCTACGTAAGTGAGATGTCCTGCACTTAAAGGGTTAATTCCCCCCAAAATGGAAATTATGTCATCAATTACTCACCCTCGTGTTGTTCCAAAACCATGTGACTTTCATTCATCTTAGAAACAACAAATGACATCAGATTTCTGTCCATCCATTGAAATACTGTTCACCCAAAACCAGTAGTGGCTCCTGGCCATAAATTTAGGTAGGGCAGATTCTGGGTCTTAGCTAGTTTATGATAAACATTTTGTAAGCTTTATATCCTGATCGCTGAACACATCAGACACACTTTTGGCAGAATTCTAATGTCCTTGTTTTATTCAGCCTGAGGGTGGCGCTCTAACACCGTGTCCTAACTACACGCGACGCGACGCCGCGTCATGCGATAAAAGCTATCTTTTCCATGTTAATTAGAGTTTAGTTTTTGTCCTAACCAGCCGCAACAACAGCTGGAACAACAACACAAAACGGCAATGGCAATGGCAATGATAATCTCAGGTAATGTTTATGTGCTTTATTAATATTAAAAGTGAGTAATATGACTTTGAATATCATTTAGTGCTCCCAGCTTTGTAACATAGTCATACTAAAAGCAAATACTAATTCACCTCAGATCTTGAAATTAAAGGTGCAGTGTGTAGTATTTATGAAGATCTATTGACAGAAATGCAATATAATATACATAACTATGTTTTCAGTGGTGTATAAAGACCTTACATAATGAACCGTTATGTTTTTATTACCTTAGAATGAGCCATTTCTATCTATATATACCGCGGGTCCCCTTACAATGACAAACTATGAACAAACAAGTATATTCTATGACAGAGATTGTTTTAGTAACTCAGTATGTATTTTTAGTAATGTTTAAATGGTGTAATATTTGTGAATTTGATTATGTACTACTTATCCATTTCCTTGCGAGTGCCGTCAAGATTAATCTCTTGTGCGGTGCACTTGCCGCAAGAGCCCGCCCACACGCTGTTCTGATTGGCTGTAGTTTTTGATTGATTTGTAGCATCTCGTAGTTGCGTTGCATCTGGTGTGGACAGACAAGTTGCATGTCGCTGGAATCTTATCGCGTTGTGTGTAGTTAGGACACGGTGTATGATGACTGACAGACTTTAGTACACACAACAAACGCATAGAATGTCATCTTAGAATTACCTTAATGTATTTATTGCGTCCAAATGTTGTTGTAGACGGTTGCAAATTAGGAATTCCAGTGAGGAAACAAAGGCCATGTTCACACAGCAGCAGAATACGGTTGTCAGTCCTTTATTTGAGTCCTTAATACGGTTACGTTCACAGACAGTACGGTTATTTACGGGAGTGACAACCGCATTCTATAACCAAACTCACACCCGTAAATTTTCAGGACTCACAAACGCTTTCCCTGAAAACCTGCAATGTGTGAATGGAACCGCACTGGACAACTAGTTGTTGTACTGTATATAAATAGCTTTTTCACATGAGCACGTTTAAACGAAAGGTTTTATACTTTCATTAATTTGATTCGCTACTCCACATAGGAAGAACAGACATGCCAACTAGTTACTGACCTGATGCAGACACATATCTGAAGCGGACTGATATTGTCTTGGCCTGGAGCGAGGTTACATAAGGTGTGTTTACCTAATGTGAAAATAAGTGGGGCAGCCAGAAATCTGCCCCAATGGCTCTCTATGAGACCACGCTGCAGTTCAATTTTTTGGAAATTTGGTATATATATATAGTTAGTATCATGAATACATGCCTGCCGAATCCATGCGCTACATTTTAATATATCCTGCTCACTTTACGACTTATAATAGTCTAGAAAATCCAAAAAACATTTGTTGCAGAATGCTGAACACATTTATAATTTATTAATAATTCAGTGTATATAGAGGTCTATGTTTGGATGAATATTTAGAGCCCCACCTGCCCATACAGACGAGCCACGGCTGCCCAAAATTCTGACGCTTCAAAATGTTCATAAAGAGATCATAAAATAAATCCATATGGATACCTCATTGGTTCTTGCAGAAGCTCAAACATGATAGTGTGACACGCAAGGATGAATTTCATTGGTTCTGAGTGTCAAGCAAACATGCTTGAGTTTCCGTTTACCAAATAAGTGCACACTATGCACGTTCGCTGATCAATGTTTATATGTGAATAAAAACCGTCTTGGTTACGTATGTAACCCTCGTTCCCTGAAGGAGGGAACGGAGACGTACGTCGGACGTCACCGACGAATTGGGATCACTTCTGGGAGCCCCTATCAGCTTCGAGTGTATAGAGAACGGGCCAATGGCCATTGGTGTGCGAGATTTGCATCTCGCGCTCCACCCCACATCGCGGGTATAAAGCGGAAGCGGATGCCACGCACATTTGTTTTTCACTGAGGAGCCAAACTAGTGACTCGGCCGCTACAGTGATGGTACAGCAACTGTGGCGACGGGACGTACGTCTCCGTTCCCTCCTTCAGGGAACGAGGGTTACATACGTAACCGAGACGTTCCCTTTCAGTCGGTCACGTTCGACGTACGTCGGACGTCACCGACGAATTGGGATCCCTATGGAAAACGCCACAGTTACTACCACTTCCAGTGCCCAGCGAAAGCCCCTCAGACCCCCGTCTGTTTGGGGCGGGGAACTTACGCAGGGAGAGTCACTTCTGCTGTTCCGCAAGACCCACTCAGCAGAGTATTGGATAACGCTGGGAAAGCGTGCCCCAAGGGGCCGCTGCAGAAGCCACATCCTACCCGTAGGGAGGTATCATGTGGAATATAGACGTATGGTCTGGCCGTGGGCAGTACAACATACGGAAGTCCCAGGGGTGGCCCCGGCCAATGCAGGCGGGAGACTACACCGCACAGAGACGGCAGAGCGAGCTCTGCCAAGGGAAAGACACGGGCTCGCCGTAGGGAGCCGTACCGTGGAAGAATACACATATGGGACCGCCGTAGGGGTCACAACATATGGATACTCAGCCTAACACAAGTTTCACTAATGCATACGAGTGTTAGACCTGGCGTCAGACGCTCCGCCACATCTGACTGCCGCGGGTTGCGGAGGACTCAACAGGGTTCGCCGTTCTGGGGAACTCGACTGGAGCATATCAGCGCACGTATCCGGTCCATGAGGAGGGGAATGGCGCAGCAAGCCGACACTAGAACGGGCCCTTCGGTGTTACTGGCTATTTGAAGTGAGCACACGGGAAGAAACCGGCTCTACACGGAGGCTATAGAATCTAGCGAACGTGTTAGGTGTCGCCCAGCCCGCAGCTCTACATATATCTGTCAGCGAGGCGCCGTGCGCCAGCGCCCAGGAAGACGCCACACTCCTGGTGGAGTGGGCCCTCAACCCAAGCGGGCAGGGCACGCCTTGGGCTTCATACGCCAAGGCGATGGCATCCACTATCCAGTGAGCCATCCTCTGCTTGGAGACAGCCTTTCCCTTCTGCTGGCCTCCGTAACAGATGAAGAGCTGTTCTGAGGTTCTGAGGTCCTGTTCTGGGCACATATCCGGGCCGGGGTCTCAGGATTACATGAGAGTTACCCGCCCCGAATTCCAGGCACGATTCGTCGACCGAAAATGCCTGCAGGTCCCCTACCCTCTTGATGGAAGCCAATGCAGTCAGGAGTACTGTCTTCCAAGACAGGATTTTTAACTCTGCTGACTGCAAAGGTTCAAAGGGAGCCCTCTGCAATGCGGTTAGCACCAGAGATAAGTCCCAAGAGGGTAAAGAGTGAGGGCGAGGCGGATTTAATGTCCTCGCCCCCCTCAGGAACCTGACGACCAGATCGTGCTTCCCTAGGGACTTACCATCAACCATGTCGTGATTTGCGGCGATCGCGGCAACATACCCTTTGAGGGTGGAGGGAGACAGCCTTCGCTCCAACCCTTCTTGCAGGAAGGAAAGCACAGAGCTGATCGAACATCTTCAGGGGTCTTCTCGTCGAGAAGAACACCACTCGACGAACAGGTTCCACTTCAACGCGTAGAGGCGCCTCGTAGAGGGGGCTCTGGCGGAAGTGATGGTGTCTACCACAGTCTGTGGTAGGCCACCTTGAACCCTCGCGTCCCATCCAGGGACCAGACATGGAGTTTCCAGAGGTCCGGACGCGGGTGCCACAGGAGGGAGGTCCTTCCTCAGAGGAATGGGCCAAGGAGTTGCTGTCGCGAGGAGCACTAGTTCCGGGAACCAGGTCCGGTTGGGCCAGTATGGCGCAACTAACAAGACCTGCTCCTCGTCCTCCCTGACCTTGCACAGTGTCTGCGCAAGAAGGCTCACTGGGGGAAACGCATATTTGCGTAGGCCCCGGGCCAGCTGTGTGCCAGCGCATCCGAGCCGAGGGTCCCCCCGGTCAGGGAATAGAACAACTGGCAGTGAGACGTGTCCGGGGCGGCAAACAGGTCTACCTGTGCGGTCCCGAAGCGACTCCAGATCAGCTGGACCACCTGGGGATGGAGTCTCCACTCTCCTGGGAGCACTTGCTGTCGTGAGAGCTCGTCGGCTGCACGATTGAGCAGGCCCGGAATATGAGTGGCACGAAGCGACCTCAGATGCTTGTGACTCCAGAGGAGGAGATGGCGAGCGAGTTGTGACATGCGGCGGGAGCGTAGACCACCCTGTTTGTTGATGTACGCAACGGCCGCAGTGTTGTCCGTACGGACCAGAACGTGCTTGCCTCGTAGCGGCCCTTTGAGGCGGCCCAGCGCAAGACGAACTGCTAACAACTCGAGGCAATTGATATGCCATTGCAGTTGAGGCCCCGTCCACAGACCCGAAACTGCAAGCCCGTTGTACGTGGCCCCCCAGCCGGTGGATGAGGCATCCGTGGAGACAACAGCATGCCTGGACACTTGTTCTAGGGGAACTCCTGCCCGTAGAAATGAAGGGTCCGACCACGGACTGAAGGTTTGGCGACACTTCGGTGTTACTGAGACACGGAACGAGCCGCTCTGCCACGCCCATCTCGGGACTCGGTCGTGTAGCCAGTGTTGAAGCAGCCTCATATGAAGCAATCCGAGTGGCGTCACTGCGGCTGCGGATGCCATATGCCCCAGGAGCCTCTGAAAATGTTTCAGTGGTACCGCTGTCCTGCATTTGAACGAATTCAAGCAGTTCAACACCGACTGGACGCGCTCCTCTGTGAGTCGCGCTGTCAGATTGGCCGAGTCCAACTCCATACCGAGAAAAGAGATCCTCTGCACGGGGCAGAGTTTGCTCTTTTCCCAGCTGACCCGAAGTCCCAACAGGCTGAGGTGACTGAGCACCATGTCCCTGTGTTCTCACAACTGCGCTCGCGACTGAGCCAGAATCAGCCAGTCGTCGAGGTAGTTGAGGATGCGAACACCACGCTCTCTCATGGGAGCAATGGCCGCCTCCGCGACTTTCGTGAAGACACGGGGCAACAGGGACAGCCCGAAGGGTAGGACTCTGTACTGATATGCCCGTCCCTCGAACGCAAAGCGTAGGAACGGTCTGTGTCGAGGGAGAATCGAGACATGAAAGTATGCGTCCTTCAGGTCGATCGCTGCAAACCAATCTTGGGGACGGATGCACCTGAAGATGCGTTTCTGCGTTAGCATTCTGAACGGCAGCCTGTGAAGGGACCGATTCAAGAACCGCAGGTCCAAGAATTGGCCGTAACCCGCCGCCTTTCTTGGGTACAATGAAGTGCGGGCTGTAGAAGCCTGTCTTCATATCGGCTGGAGGGACCGGCTCTATCGCGTCCTTCGCCAGTAGGACTGCGATCTCTGCCCGTAGCACGGGGGCGCTCTCCTTCGACACGGAGGTGAAGTGAACGCCCCTGAATTTGGGGGGCCGCCGGGCGAACTGAATCGCATAGCCGAGTCTGATAGTACGGATGAGCCAGCGGGACAGGCTGGGGAACGCTAGCCAGGCTCCCAGCGACCGAACCAGCGGGACCAACGGCACCACAGACGTACCCGCAGCGGGGCAGCGCAGCGGAGTGCAGGGACCCGACTCGGACGGCATAGCGGCCCAAAGTGGGGTCTGAGTGTGCAATGCAACACTTACCTGCTTCCGCTGAGGGGGTGCACGGGTGTGCGGAGGCCTCTTGTGTGCGTCCTGGACACAGCCAGCACCCCCTGCTGGCGATAAGAGAGGCACCGGAGGGTGACAAGGCGTGGGAGCGTCGTACACTGCCAAGCACGCTCTCTTGGCACCCAGAGATTTTAGAAACAGCTCTTTTTTTGAAGTTTTGGGTACCACTGGCACGAAGGCCAGTGGCGGAACAGAAACCAAACAGGAACGAAAAATTCTCTCCCGGCCCTCCTCCGGGAGAAGGAGCGGTGCTGTCACCACCTCCTGAAGAGCTGTCTCCTCCATCTCTGGGTGGCCCGTCTCAGGGTCTCTTGCGATGGCGCTTGCCACCTGGCTTGGCAGCGGCCTGAGCGCGCTGGACGGCCTTCCCGCGGCCGGCTCCACGCCGTTGCCCTGGTGGAGGCTGCTGCTGGGCTGGGGCGGGAGCGGGGGTGGCGGCGGGCGGCCGCCCTCGGCGACGAGCAGGCGGAGGAGCTGCGGCCGGCGGCTGGGCAGCAGCTGACCGCCAGGGCAGGATGTGCTTAATGGCCTCCGTCTGCTTCTGGGCGGCCGAGAACTGCTGGGCAAAGCTCTCGACCGCGTCGCCGAACAACCCAACCTGGGAAATGGGGGAGTCCAGGAACCGATACTTATCGGTATCCCTCATATCGGCCAGGTTGAGCCAGAGATGTCGCTCCTGGACCACAAGAGTGGACATCGCCTGACCAATGGAACGGGCGGTGATTTTCGTGACCTGGAGGAGCTCTGGGTCAGGCCTACCCTCGTGCATGTCCATGAGTGCCTGGGCCTGGTGTACCTGGAGCAACGCCATGGCATGCACTTGCCGCAAGAGCCCGCCCACACGCTGTTCTGATTGGCTGTAGTTTTTGATTGATTTGTAGCATCTCGTAGTTGCGTTGCATCTGGTGTGGACAGACAAGTTGCATGTCGCTGGAATCTTATCGCGTTGTGTGTAGTTAGGACACGGTGTAATGATGACTGACAGACTTTAGTACACACGACAAACGCATAGAATGTCATCTTAGAATTACCTTAATGTATTTATTGCGTCCAAATGTTGTTGTAGACGGTTGCAAATTAGGAATTCCAGTGAGGAAACAAAGGCCATGTTCACACAGCAGCAGAATACGGTTGTCAGTCCTTTATTTGAGTCCTTAATACAGTTACGTTCACAGACAGTACGGTTATTTACGGGAGTGACAACCGCATTCTATAACCAAACTCACACCCGTAAATTTTCAGGACTCACAAACGCATTCTCTGAAAACCTGCAATGTGTGAATGGAACCGCACTGGACAACTAGTTGTTGTACTGTATATAAATAGCTTTTTCACATGAGCACGTTTAAACGAAAGGTTTTATACTTTCATTAATTTGATTCGCTACTCCACATAGGAAGAACAGACATGCCAACTAGTTACTGACCTGATGCAGACACATATCTGAAGCGGACTGATATTGTCTTGGCCTGGAGCGAGGTTACATAAGGTGTGTTTACGAGCAGGCGGAGGAGCTGCGGCCGGCGGCTGGGCAGCAGCTGACCGCCGGGGCAGGATGTGCTTAATGGCCTCCGTCTGCTTCTGGGCAGCCGAGAACTGCTGGGCAAAGCTCTCGACCACGTCGCCGAACAACCCAACCTGGGAAATGGGGGAGTCCAGGAACCGATACTTATCGGTCTCCCTCATATCGGCCAGGTTGAGCCAGAGATGTCGCTCCTGGACCACAAGAGTGGACATCGCCTGACCAATGGAACAGGTGGTGACTTTCGTGACCTGGAGGAGCTCTGGGTCAGGCCTACCCTCGTGCATGTCCATGAGTGCCTGGGCCTGGTGTACCTGGAGCAACGCCATGGCATGCAAGGCGGACGCAGCCTGTCCACAAGCCTTGTAAGCCTTCCCAGTTAGACTGGAGGAGAACTTACAGGCCTTGGATGGGTGGCGTGGGTCTCCACGCCAGGTGGAAGCGGACGCCGGACACAGTTGCATCGCAACAGCCCGTTCCACCGGCGGGATCCCCACGTACCCCTTGGCTGGCCCGCCGTCGAGGGTAGTGAGGAGGGAGGAGCCACTCGGCCGGTTTCTGGCAGAAAAAGGTGCCGTCCACGACTTTGTGAGCTCCTCATGCACTTCCGGGAAGAAAGGCACCGGGGCGGGACGCTGAGAACTAGCGCGAGCCGCCCCGAGAAACCAATCATCCAGCCTAGAAGGCTCGGGACACGGTGGAGGGTTCCACACGAGCCCGACCTTTCGGCGGCCCGGGAAAGCATAGCAGTCAGCTCGGGGTCCGTCTCGGGCAACGCCAATCTCCCAGAGGGAGGCAACGCAGCCGAGTCTTCATCCCCCGAGGACTGAAACTCCCCCTCCGATGCAGCGATCGACATCCTATCGTCTGCTGGAGCTCCAAAGGTCACCGCTGGACCACCCCGGGAGGGGCCAGCGACTTCCTCCGGAAGCTCAACCGGCTGCGGCACTTCAGAGGGTTTAGGGGCCCACGGAGGCTGGCTCGGTGGGTGTGCCCTAAACGTGATCCTCAGGTCACCCTGGCTATTCGCCGAAGTAGGTCTATTCTGCTGGGCAGGAATAGCACTAGATCGGGGCATAGGTAAGGGGACTCCACCCTCCCGAAGGTAGGTGAGTCTCGACCTAAGCGCCGAGATAGTCATGTTCCCGCAATGGGAACACGAGCTATCCACAAACGCTGCCTCAGCATGTTGAATACCCAGACATGTAAGGCAGCGATTGTGAACGACCGCATCCAGAAACGCACGGGTGGAATGACATCTTGAAAAAGACGCAGTGTCACACCCGTGTTGCTCTTTTAGAAGAAGCTCTTTTAACGTGCCGAAGCACCCAGGGAACAACCGCGGCAAAACACAGGAAATAGTGCAGCCTGTGTATGCACTCACCGTGGAACGCCCCCACCGAACCAATCAGGATGCTGTAAGAACAGCAGTTATTTCACCGATCTCGGTGAGCTCGCGGTTGTCACTGCACGTGCCTTCTCCCCAGCACAAAAGCCTCTTCTCTCGCTCTCTCTCTTTCTCTCTGCTGAAGCAGGAACAGTCTTTCATGGATACCTGTTTGGCTCCGAAGTGAATGACAAATGTGCGCGGCATCCGCTTCCGCTTTATACCCGCGATGCGGGGCGGAGCGAGAGATGCAAATCTCGCACACCAGTGGCCATTGGCCCGTTCTCTATACACTCGAAGCTGATAGGGGCTCCCAGAAGTGATCCCAATTCGTCGGTGACGTCCGACGTACGTCGAACGTAACCGACTGAAAGGGAACTAAACCGACATAAGAGCGAGTAAATGATGTCAGAATTTTCATTTTTGGATGAACTATCCTTTTAAGGATGTCAGTGCAGACAGCTAAACTAGAGAAATATCAAAATAAAACTGTGCAATTTCTGTGTGCAAAATGTGAAAATGTGGGGTGAAAATTAGGTGTTTTTCTCTCACTGTAAATATTCATTTTTTTTGTTATTAATTCTGTGTATTTGATTCACTTAAAAAATGTAGGGAAACTTAATTAAACAGAAAAGAGGTGCAAAGAAAAAGAGTTGAAACACAGGAAAGTTTTTAATATGACATTAATAAGAAATGCATAAACTATACTAAGACCTTTTCTTTAAGAACTTTTTTTTGGTCCATGTCTAATAGGTGGAATGAAAGTATTAGTGTTGCTGAAAGTTGCCTGTTGTGTGATTTTAATTAAACAGGTACCGCTGGACAAAAGATGGGATGGATTTTGACCCACATAAAGACCCTCGGCTCGTTAAAGAAGAAAGTAGTGGGACTTTTGTTATACCGAACAATAAAGATAAAGTGAAATACCAAGGAAAGTACAGATGTTATGCCTCAAACAAGCTCGGAACAGCAATATCAGAGGAAGCAGAATTTACTGTGCCTAGTAAGTCACTGCACATAAATATCCCGTCTCACACATTATCTTGGCAGCTTATCATGAAATGAGTGGTAGAATTCTAGAAATTCTATTATTTAAAATTTTCTCAGATCTGTTCCAGGAAATTTGCATATTACGTGTGTCGCCTTGAGCACATCAAGCATGATGTTGCTGAACCTGTTTTTAATCTTGATCATTTCTTTCTGCCAGTTTCAATAGAAGGCTACCTTATATTTTGGTAAGTGACTAAATTTAAATGCAATTTATTTGTTTTTGTGCTTGCTCACAGTGGTACCCAAGTTTCCCAAAGAGAAGACAGAGCCAGTGGTGGTCACAGAGGGTGAATCAGTGGTTTTGGAGTGTAACCCGCCACAAGGGATTCCACCTTGGCAACTGTACTGGATGACCAATGGTAATTCAAGATACTTTAAATCAGTTTCCTGCACATCTAGGTAGTCAAACAGTGGAATCCAAGGGGATAATTTTTAATGCACTTTGCCTATGAATTTCTTGTTAGTTTGAATATTCTTCAGATCTCAGCTGTTACAGCAAACATTATTGTTTCTGATATGTCAAACAACACCTTGGCCACAGTATAAACGGATGCAGGCACACACCGGTCAGGCATAACATTATGACCACCTTCCTAATATTGTGTTGGTCCCCCAGCCCTGACCCGTCGAAGCATGGACTCCACTAGACCCCTGAAGGTGTGCTGTGGTATCTGGCACCAAGATGTTAGCAGCTGCGGCTATGCAGCCCCATACGCAACAAACTGCGATGCACTGTGTATTCTGACACCTTTCTATCAGAACCAGCATTAACTTCTTGAGCAATTTGAGCTACAGTAGCTCGTCTGTTTGATCGGACCACACGGGCCAGCCTTCGCTCCCCACGTGCATCAATGAGCCTGTCGCCGGTCCACCACTGTTCCTTCCTTGGACCACTTTTGATAGATACTGACCACTGCAGACCGGGAACACCCCACAAGAGCTGCAGTTTTGGAGATACTCTGACCCAGTCGTCTAGCCATTACAATTTGCCATCACAAACTCACTCAAATCCTTATGCTTGCCCATTTTTCCTGCTTCTAACACAACTTTGAGGACAAAATGTTCACTTGCTGAAGAGATAGTCAAGTGTTATTCACTTCACCTGTCATAATGTTATGTCTGATCGGTGTATATTTCAACCAACTGTATATAACTAGCATTTTACTGGCGCCAGACTGGAGTTCTTGAATGCCTGCACTAATAATAGGCTTTTGATGGTAAACATGTTTACATATTACATGTTGCAAATGGTGAAGAATGCTGATGATTAATACTTACTGTAAGCATGAGATATGTGACATTTGAAGAATTTCATCTTTTCAGTCCAGCCAGTAAAAGAGTAGATTGGTCGATCTCAACTGGTCGCAGCTGAACGCAGAACAAAATCATCATATATAAGTAAACAAAAATGTCATTAATAACCAACCATAAAAATTTATTACAATTATCATAATCTGCATAGGCCCAATAATATGCTTCACATTTAGTTTCTAAATGTGTCTTTACTTTTTTCTCTTACTTTTTGTCTTGGTTTCCAATTCAAATATCTAAACATCCTTAAACAAGATAAAGTTACTTGTGAAGGGGAAAAAAATAATATTAGATTTCAGAGTAATCTAATAAATTTAATCAGGTTTGGGCTTAGTGGTGGTAAGAAAAATTTTAATTATGTCTTTAAATAAGTTTTTCCCCCACATTTGGAATATATATCCAAAAATGTTTTTTTTTTTGCAGTGTTATTATTGTACGTGTCTTCATTTCTTGAGCTGAAGAGGTGGCTTAATCATATTGAGCCACCTACATTTGATGTGAGGTACAAGAATATCTGAGCATTCAAAGCTCTACCCATGATGCCTGTTATCTGCTGTGCAGTCTGTCAGATGGGACTATTTCTGACCGGTTCATGTTAATCTAACAATCCTCTCTGTATTGTTCTCAGATCTTCGGCACATTGAGCAGAATGAGAGGGTGTCCATGGGCCTCAATGGGAATCTGTACTTCTCTAATACACTGGTGTCAGACAGCCATGATGACTACTGCTGTTTTGCCTCCTTTTCCAGGATACGCACAATTGTTCAGAAACCCCGCATGGTCCTGAGGGTCAAGCCAAGTACGTGCCAAGAATCTCTGTAGGGAGTACAAGTAACATGATATGGTTTAAAGAAAATTAAATAGAAAAGAGTTTTATACTAGTGTGTGTATACACTACAATTCAAAGGTTTGGGGTCAGATTTTTTTTAATGTCTTTAAAAGAAATCTCTTGCGCTCACCATGCTAGGCTGCATTTGCTTCATCAAAAATACAGTAAAAACAGTTATATTGTGAAATATTATTACAAATTAAAATAACTGAATAAAAATAACTATTTGAATACATTTTAAAATGTATTTTATTCCTGTGATGCTAAGATGATTTTTTTTTAGCATCATTACTCCCGTCTTCAGTGTCACATGATCCTTCAGAAATCATTCTAATATGATGATTTGATGCTCAAGAAACATTTATTATTATTATAAATGAAATCAGATTGATATTTTAGTGGAAACAAGGATTTATTTCTTTTTCTTTTCTTTTGTAACATTATAAATGTCTTTACTGTCACTTTTGATCAATTCAATGCATTCTTGCAGAATAAAAGTATTAATTTCTTTCACAAAAAATTACTGGATGTGCAAAACTACATATTTTCATAATCAACTAATCAGTCTTTAGAAAGACCTGTTATGCTGGTTTTGGGTCTTGTTGAATGACGTAGGACATATTTTTGCTTTCTTAAACAGCTAGATGAAGCACAGCAGAACATGACAAGATTTTTGAGAAGTGTTTTTAAAACAATTTTTAGTTTGGCATGCCGTCATGAAAATGCAATGAAAATTAAAATAAAATGCAAACTGTGAGATGCACAACAACGGCTAAACTAAGTATACATATATTAACAATAAAAAAATTTAATTGACTCTCAGTAATTGTCAGAGCGTATTCACACATGGCTCATTTGGAGTGTTTGTTTTGGAACCTGGTACGCTTTCTCCCTTAGTTTGGTTTGTCAAACATAAATAAACGCGGCCAAAACATTTGCTCCGAGATAGCCTGAACAAGGTGTGTGTATATATATATATATATATATATATATATATATATACAGTGGGGAGAACAAGTATTTGATACACTGCCGATTTTGCAGGTTTTCCTACTTACAAAGCATGTAGAGGTCTGTAATTTTTATCATAGGTACACTTCAACTGTGAGAGACGGAATCTAAAACAAAAATCCAGAAAATCACATTGTATGATTTTTAAATAATTAATTTGCATTTTATTGCATGACATAAGTATTTGATCACCTACCAACCAGTAAGAATTCCGGCTCTCACAGACCTGTTAGTTTTCTTAAAGAGGCCCTCCTGTTCTCCACTCATTACCTGTATTAACTGCACCTGTTTGAACTCGTTACCTGTATAAAAGACACCTGTCCACACACTCAATCAAACAGACTCCAACCTCTCCACAATGGCCAAGACCAGAGAGCTGTGTAAGGACATCAGGGATAAAATTGTAGACCTGCACAAGGCTGGGATGGGCTACAGGACAATAGGCAAGCAGCTTGGTGAGAAGGCAACAAGTGTTGGCGCAATTATTAGAAAATGGAAGAAGTTCAAGATGATGGTCAATCTCCCTCGGTCTGGGGCACCATGCAAGATCTCACCTCGTGGGGCATCAATGATCATGAGGAAGGTGAGGGATCAGCCCAGAACTACATGGCAGGACCTGGTCAATGACCTGAAGAGAGCTGGGACCACAGTCTCAAAGAAAACCATTAGCAACACACTACGCTGTCATAGATTAAAATCCTGCAGCGCACGCAAGGTCCCCCTGGTCAAGCCAGCGCATGTTCAGGCCCGTCTGAAGTTTGCCAATGACTATCTGGATGATCCAGAGGAGGAATGGGAGAAGGTCATGTGGTCTGATGAGACAAAAATAGAGCATTGAAGATGGGTCGTGGCTGGGTCTTCCAGCATGACAACGACCCGAAACACACAGCCAGGGCAACTAAGGAGTGGCTCCATAAGAAGCATCTAGCATCTAGCATCCTAGCATCTAAGAGTGGCCTAGCCAGTCTCCAGACCTGAACCCAATAGAAAATCTTTGGAGGGAGCTAAAAGTCCGTATTGCCCAGCAACAGCCCCGAAACCTGAAGGATCTGGAGAAGGTCTGTATGGAGGAGTGGGCCAAAATCCCTGCTGCAGTGTGTGCAAATCTGGTCAAGAACTACAGGAAACGTATGATCTCTGTAATTGCAAACAAAGGTTTCTGTACCAAATATTAAGTTCTGCTTTTCTGATGTATCAAATACTTATGTCATGCAATAAAATGCAAATTAATTACTTAAAAATCATACAATGTGATTTTCTGGATTTTTGTTTTAGATTCCGCCACTCACAGTTGAAGTGTACCTATGATAAAAATTACAGACTTCTGCATGCTTTGTAAGTGCGCAAACCTGCAAAATCGGCAGTGTATCAAATACTTGTTCTCCCCACTGTATATATATATATATATATATCATTTATCAGTCAGAGCGGGAATGACGGCTACATTCGTATAAGTGTTTGTGTGTGTCTTGACAGCCACAGATAAAGCCACAATAAGCTTCCGGAGCGAATTTGTCAATCCAACTTCATGGATGATGCAGAGGAAACTCTGACCAACAAGAGGACAGTTTTACTCACATGTGACTTGCATAAACACATTTTGGTACGCTTTGAAATGTTGCCTTGTGAAAGCGAACCGAACCAAGAAGAAAATTAAATTTATTTTATTTTATTTTATTTTATTATTTTTTGTTTATTTAACAGGGACATTGCAGAATAACATTTCTACAATTTCAAGCAGCCAATGCTTTACATGCAGGCTTCTAGCCAAAGGTTAATTTGCAGCCCCAGTCCCTGTTTCAGAACAAAGCAAACAATCTACAAAAGTTTATTGATGATGTTAGTAGATTAGTTCCAAAAGCAATGCTCAAATGGCTGTAGTGGCAATTCAATAAAGTGGATGCAATTTATAGATGCACTTGATTTTAGTGTATTGTCAGCATGCTGTGCTTTAGCATGCTAATACATAAGAGTAACTGTTGGACAAACACTTGCATCTCTATCTTAACCCCCTTTAATGTCAACATGTACCCTGTTTACATTCTTAAACTTGACATACTTCCCCTACACCTACCCCTACCTGTTAAACACTTTATTCCCACTATTCTAAGCTCATTTGGCACTTAATTTCCACTTTTCGAAAATATGTTCTTAATTTTTATTTAAAATAAACGCTACTCTGAGCAGATATGCAATGGGAAAAGGGAGAAAAAAGGCGGATTCAAACTCAGTCGCGTCAAAAGCTAATGCCACTTTCTTACTCTCCACACCACTGATTTCTGATGGATAAAATAAAGTTCTGACCTACATTTTTTTCCCCCAATTATCTTAGTTCACTGAGAAATATAGACATTATTACAATATGTTTAGCACAGTTAAAAATATTAACACTAAAAAAGTCTAAACCTAATTATTCTAATCAGTTGTTAGATGACCACTCTGACCGATCCGTACTTTGTATTTGCATGTACAGATGTTTCTGTGGGTTCTTGTGCTATTTATTACCATTTGAATGTGCTGAAAATGCAAAAAAAATGAAAATGCTTTATTTATTTATTTTTGATAGTAAATTCAAACCAAGGGGATGATGACATCATGAGTGGTAAGTCACATATAAGAATGTCAAATATTTTGTAAAATGTGCTGTATATGAAATATGCAAAAACGTTAATTTATCTCTCATTTTTGAGGGCTTTTCTTTGTGCCGCACGAAGTTTAAGATAAAGCTTTGCCAGGCTTCAGCACTTGCTAGTTTGTCAGCTATTTTTAGAGTTCAGATTGTGTGTTCTAGAGTTTTCTTCAGTTTGAGATATGGGCTTTTCTAAGAATATCTTTGCAAAATATAATGACGTGTTTTTCTGAGAATATATCTTGAATTATGTTTATTTTTCTTACCTCTTTGGCCCATTTTTCTTATTCAGACATAAAGGTAGGTTTCTATTTTTTAATCCACGTCACGGCCATTTACCATCATTTGTCCCCATTCAGTTCAGAAGAGGAAGCCGAACATTTTAGTGCCCTCAAGTCATTCAACAACATACCTAAAAAAAGGAGAAGAACTGGAGCTGGAGTGTATCGCAGAAGGGCTGTGAGTTTTCTTCTCTATGGCCACTTAGGGCTTACAAACACACCACAGTAGCAAATCATTTCCACTGACAGACAGAGTGACAGCATTATTTTTTTTTTTTGACTTTTCTCAGGCCTACACCAGAGGTAGAATGGATCAAGATGTGGGATACTTTACCAAAGCGCTCACAAATCAAAAACTTTGGAAAGCTTCTGACTATACCAAATGTCACAGAACTGGATGAAGGGAAATACATGTGCAAAGCCAAGAATGATCTTGGTGAAGCTGTGCATCATTTCAACGTTGTTGTGGAAGGTATGTTAACATTTACAAGGTCTTGAGAGGTACTTTGATGATTCTCAGTTTATTCTACTCAGTAAATCTGTTTGACACAGGGCCATAACCACCCTAGACATTGAGGGGGACAAGTCCCCTCCAATAATTAGAAATTGCCAAATTAAATTTCTAATTAATGTAATTTGAAATTACATTAATTAGATGTAATTTAATTACCCCCCCAATATTTGAAATTCTTCTGCACGTCATTACACAGCGCTCTGTATGTTGTTATTGGGATGACAAAAAGGTTTAAAAGTTGCATTTTTAGTCTGGTCTTAGACAGCGCTCGTCAAAGTCAAAATGATTGAGATGGCCAATCAAATCAAAGTAGGCGGAGTTTACCAGTCACAGAAGCAGAGCGTGAATTCCAGCTTGAAGCGTCAGTCAGTTTAACATTGAAAGAAAGTGAGGTAAGCGAAACATTTAATACATGTGAACTGTTTTGCGACAGAAATGTTAAACGACCAACAGTAACATTCAGTGACGCAAACTACCGTTTTAAATTGAAAATATGCATTTATGTGATTCATGTCATTCCTAACTGAGTGTGAAGAGACGTTTCATGTTTTCGACATTTTAGGCATACAAATAAAAGTACATATGTGCATATTTTAATGCAAATGAATACAAATATTATTTGCAAATAGTTTAAAATGATTATTTCCCAACCCTCCCCTGCCCAATGTTCAAGACATGGTTACGGCCTTAGTTTGACAAAAATAAATATTCTAGAATGTTTGAAAATGCCAGAGAATGTTAAAACTGTGATTTCCAGTAGCAAGAAATTGCTCCGGTTAAGTGCAGTCTCTATAAAATTAATTTAAATATTTTAGATTATACTGTTTATATAATGTTATTATATATTGCTAATTATGCAATGATAATATATGTTATTTATATTTATTTTACTTCTTTATAAATCTTAAAACAATTTAATGCAGTAACACACACACACACACACACACACACACACAATCTGAATGAAAACCAAACTGCAGGTTGATCTCATAAAATCATCACTAAATAAAATTGTCATGTCACTTTCAAACACAGGGGGGCAGTATTGCTCTAAGTAGGAAGTTGTTTTAATCCGTATTCATATGTTGTGCTTCTCAGAGTCGCCCAGCTGGCAGGAGGAGCCAGTGAAGAGTCAGTTAGCAGGGATTGGATCTGATATCCACATCAAGTGTTCTGCTACAGGAAAACCACAACCCACAATCACCTGGAAGAGAAACGGCCAGCCCCTTGATGGTGTGTTAAACCCCCTCCTCCCCCACCCTTATCATGCCCATTTGACTGAAAGTGTCGGCTCAAAGCCACCCTGCCAAATGTGCAATTACTGGCTGTGTGAACAGTATGTTGTTCCTTTCTGGTTTTTCCTCATCATTAAGACTGTAAACATCAGTGAATGTGCATGTGTCAACCCCTGTATTCATGCACAATTTACATGCTCTGTTAAAATGATATATCAGCAGTCAGTAGACCAGTAGCTACATACAGAAAAAGTCAATCATGTCTCTTCCAGATATGTACCTCACAAGTTTATTGTTGCTATAATGATATGAAGTATTACAATATAGACAACACTCTATGAGATATTTCTCAGAGTGGATTTTTAAAAACATTTTTTTTTTTTTACAAGTCAATTTGTGTATAGACATATACCTTAAAGTATTGGCTATTGAACATTTCCACTGTTATTGCTCACAGAAAATAGCAATAGCATTTATTTTCAAATGCCTGAATAGCATATTTACACTATTTGGTGGCTTTTAAGCAAAATGTAAATCTTTATGAAACACAAAAACAAAGAAATATCAAACCATTGTTTTAGTTGGGGTTAGTACAATTTTTTTTGGTGAAAGAATTCAGTTTAAATTGATCAAAAGTGACAGTAAAGAAATGTATAATGTTACATTTGTAATGCTGTAAAGAATCCTGAAAAAAGTCTCCACAAAAATATTAAGCAGCACAACTGTTTTCAACATTGATAATAAGAAGAAATGTTTCTTGAGCAGCAAATCAGCATATAAGAATGATTTCTGAAGGATCATGTGACACTGAAGACACTGAAAATTCAGCTTTGCCATCACAGGAATAAATTACATTTTAAAATATATTGAGATAAAAACCAGTTATTTTAAATTGTGATATTATTTCACAATATTAGAGTTTTTTTTTGTTCAAGAAAATGGTGAGCAAAATAGGCGTCTTCCAAAATCATAAAAAAAATCATACTAACCCCAAACTTTTGAATAGTAGTGTGACAACTAGCCCCAGGTCTCTCCTCTTGGGTGCCAATTTAAGCTTGTTTCCCCCCAGATTTCCTTTCTACCAATCACAAAATGCTTGATGACAGAATAATCATACTCGGAGCGGAGCAGAGAGACACTGCAGTGTACCAGTGTGAGGCCTCCAACAAACACGGGACCCTACTTGCCAATGCAAACGTGCTTGTCATTAGTAAGTACTTCACTTACCGGTAGACAATGAAAATCATATTGCGATGTTTAGAATGCAATAATAGGTCACCGCTACTGATGTGCAACCCACCTAATTTGCATCTATCAATTAATCATAGCACCAGAAGAGAAGATTGTGGTCCTCATTGAAGTTTTTTGATTATGGGCTTAGGGCTTTGATTATGATATGATGCTCCTTCTGACATGTAAAGGCTTAAGGGTTCCAGTAGCTGTTCATTTGTAATTGACGTAGAAGACAAACATGAAACGTGTGCATGAGTGTGTGTGTGTTTGTATGAACTACTTCAGACTCTGTTTTCTGTTCTCTTTTATATGCTAATAGATTTTTTACAGTTTAATTTGTGATTTTGGGAGTGTACCTCGGTTTCATGTGCCTCGGCCATATGCCACACTGGCTGTTTGATGTTTATCTGTGTGAACTTTTGACTAATGGTCTGGCTTTCTCTCAGATCATCCTCCTTTGATTCTGACGCGGAATTATCTGGAGTACGCAACCATGTTGGGCAAGAGTGTGATTATGGACTGCAAAGTCTTTAGCTCACCACCTGCCGCCCTTAACTGGTGAGTTTTGTAACAAGCTTTCTGTTTCTAACACCGTGTCTTAACCAGACGCAACATAAGCCACAAGTGAGGTGTCTCTTTTCTGTTCAACATTCCGTTTTTGTCCTTTATACGTATATCTGAAATGGTCAGCACACTGAAATCTCATTAAACTGAAGTACAGTATGTATATTAAACATCAAACTTGGACAAGGAGAGACTGATTGTGGAAGAATTGGATATTATACAGTAGGACAAATTCATCAATTTGCACAAGGTAAACCTTGAAAATCATGCCATCCAGTGAAGCATCATGGAAGTCATGTCAATATAAGAAAAGTACATGATATGTTATTCCTAGTTTTATGCAGAGAGAGCTGCTATGATTGGCTGTTTTGTGATTGATTGTTGCGTCATGCACCATTTTTATGTTCAGTGAAGACAAAAAAAGTTTCTTGTCACTGCAGGAAACTTTTTTTTCGTCACTGAACATAAAAACTACTTTTTTTTTTACGTCACACCTGGTTAGGACCTGTACAAGTGTTAATTAAGTCAATTGATTGTACATATCATTTTAAAATATTTAGGCCTATATTTAAGATTTATGTATTTTAATTGCATAAAGATTCAGTCCATTTGGATATTTCACAGTTTTAACAATCTTATAAACTATGATGCATATTTGTCAGTCATACATAAATGAAATGGTTAAGAATGAGATTTATGTACTAATAAACCAAATGTTTTATATTCACAGTAACAAGGTTTATATATTTATCATGAATAAATAAAACTAATTGATTAACTGTCAAATAATTTTTTCACAATTAACAGTTTTATGCTGATTTTAAGGAATTTGAATGTATTACTTTTGGAAAATATGATTATTTAAATCAAATAGATGCAAATATAAGGAATGGGTCTTTGAGAAACATCTGACAAAAAGTAGGAGGGGCTAACATTTTCATAACTTAATGATAGTGTTTGCCACGCCTCATTTTATATCCATTCTATTTTAATAAATGCAATTATTCCTATATAACTGCCAACCCTGTAAAAAAAACCTTTTTAATCAACCTAATTTTAGACATTCGTGCTGTCCTAATCGATCAATCAATCAATCAATCAATCAATCAACCAATCAATCAAAAACATGTTTTACATTCTATTACTTAATCTAAACATATTTTATGTATATATGTATATATTTTTTTAATTACCTCTCAAATAACATTTTATTAGATGCTAAAGGGTTTTTGCACGGTTTTTCAGCACGGTATTATCTCTGTAGGGTCAAGGGTCAAGTGAATTAAGTGAATGAAAAAGGGAAAATACATTGAGAAAAGACACTGCAAGATCTATAGCCCTTATGAAATGTCTGTTCTCTCTAGGGGATCCTCCTTTTGCACTCATATTTATGCTCTTTTTCTTCTTTGAAAAGTTTCCTTTCAACACCTTTGGTCAATTTTGAAAGTCATGTTACAAAAAAAAAAGACTGAAAGAAAAAAAAAAAAACTAGGCTACATTCGATTCAGTTTTATCAACAGAGCATCTGTAGTCATTTCAGTAAAGGCCCTTCCCATGGGCCTCTATTTCAGAAGAACTGTGAAGAGTTCAATGTTTGTTTTGTAGGAGAAGAGAAGACCCAGAGGGCTCTGTAGATGGAGAGGGATATTCTCTCCTGAAGAATGGCTCCCTGCAGATTCACAAAGTCGAGATAGAAGATATGGGCCAGTACAAATGTTTGGCAAGCAACTCTGAGGGCACCGCCAGCATCACCACTGAACTTTTCATCAAAGGTTAGCCACCTTCCTTAATCAAAAAGCTTTCTGTTTTGGTCATTACTGAAACTAAAGGCCTGCTGTTGATAGATTCAACTAGGATCGTAGAACCTCCTCAAGACATGAAGGTCAAAGGAGGATCTATGGCCGAGGTGGAGTGCCAGGTGGAGTGCGATCCCACCCTCAGAAGAGAGCTGGAGATCTTGTGGCTGAAAGATGGGATAAATATCCTCTCTAACTTCTCAGAAAGGTGGGCGACCTGTTTTCCCTAGCTTGTCCCTCATGGTTCAACTTTGTATTCATAGAAGCCATTTTCCATTTAAGTAAATCCTCGTTTCAGAAAGGGTTGTGCTGTCAAAACAGGAAGGATTAGCGTAAGCCATAACATTTTTAAATTTTATTTATAGTTTTATCAGTGCTGGAATCATGGATTAAGTACTTACACTTTGTAGTCATGTAACAGAGCGGAGCTAGATGTAATTGTAAGCTTTTATCAGTAATAGTACGCTTTTATGGGGGAAATGTCTCTCTTGAAAATCAAAAGGTACTCCAGCTAATGAGCAGGAGCTTTAACCTCTTTCTACTATAGGCTAGAATATGATGCCGAGCAGAATTTTCTGTGTAAATGCAGTGTAATACTGAGCCATATTTAGGGCCCGAGCACCAATGTTGCGAGGACCCTCTTGGCTCCGTTTATTTGTTATTGTGACTACTAGTTATTTGCTTCAAGACAAATTATGTTTGCATTTTTACCTCAGGTCACCAATTAGCAGGCTGTGATTCAGATCCACGCCCCAGATTAGTTCCACCCGAACCGCAAATTATTTTTTAATTAATTAAAAAAATTGTAGACAAACACACACAGCGAACAGAACAGAGCTGTGCATTGATTGTCATGACAACATTTAGCGCCGCTCTTATTTGGCATTTCATACAGAACAAAAGCCACAGAGCCGCCTCTGACAACCGCGTCTACACCGTCCTGAGACAAACTAGATCCAGTACAATCAATGGAGATGTCTAAACTATAAGTGGCTGTTTCATTTGACGGATGCCTGGGTTCTATTTTTGTCAAGTTGTAGAGCAACTTCAGCCACTTTATTTTCCTGGTCTGCCTGAAAAATTGTATTTTGTGGGAATTGATTGCTTTGAATTTTGCGTTGAAGTTTATTTGCAGACCTTCATGAGATTCAAAGTCAATTAAATTTTAAGTCTCTTAAAATATCAGATAATTTGACATTTCATGATTAAAAAACCCCCCCCCCCAAGGATAATCCAGGTTGTAAAATGTCATGTGGTGCGACTCAAAAATGAATGAATATTTATGAGATAATATGTCATAATTTATTTTAAAAATACAGTTTACCTTAAAAAATATATTTAAAAATTAATGTTAAAATGTGTAAACTCATTCAAGGTTTAAGGGAAATATGGTAACACTTTAGTTTGGGGGCCAATTCTCACTATTAACTAGTTGCTTATTAGCATACATATTACTAGGATATTGGCTGTTTATTAGTACTTATAAAGCACATATTAATGCCTTATTCTGCATGATCATATTCTACATCCCTTAATCCTAGCCCATACCTAAACTTAACAACTATCTTACTAACTACAAACCCGATTCCAAAAAAGTTGGGACACTGTACAAATTGTGAATAAAAAAGGAATGCAATAATTTACAAATCTCATAAACTTATATTTTATTCACAATAGAATATAGATAACATATCAAATGTTGAAAGTGAGACATTTTGAAATGTCATGCCAAATATTGGCTCATTTTGGATTTCATGAGAGCTACACATTCCAAAAAAGTTGGGACAGGTAGCAGTAAGAGGCCGGAAAAGCTAAATGTACATATAAGGAACACCTGGAGGACCAATTTGCAACTTATTAGGTCAATTGGCGTGTCTCTCAGAAGTCAAGATGGGCAGAGGATCACCAATTCCCCCAATGCTGCGGCGGAAAATAGTGGAGCAATATCAGAAAGGAGTTTCTCAGAGAAAAATTGCAAAGAGTTTGAAGTTATCATCATCTACAGTGCATAATATCATCCAAAGATTCAGAGACTCTGGAACAATCTCTGTGCGTAAGGGTCAAGGCCGGAAAACCATACTGGATGCCTGTGATCTTTGGGCCCTTAGACGGCACTGCATCACATACAGGAATGCTACTGTAATGGAAATCACAACATGGGCTCAGGAATACTTCCAGAAAACATTGTCGGTGAACACAATCCACCGTGCCATTCGCCGTTGCCGGCTAAAACTCTATAGGTCAAAAAAGAAGCCATATCTAAACATGATCCAGAAGCGCAGGCGTTTTCTCTGGGCCAAGGCTCATTTAAAATGGACTGTGGCAAAGTGGAAAACTGTTCTGTGGTCAGACGAATCAAAATTTGAAGTTCTTTTTGGAAAACTGGGACGCCATGTCATCCGGACTAAAGAGGACAAGGACAACCCAAGTTGTCATCAGCGCTCAGTTCAGAAGCCTGCATCTCTGATGGTATGGGGTTGCATGAGTGCGTGTGGCATGGGCAGCTTACACATCTGGAAAGGCACCATCAATGCTGAAAGGTATATCCAAGTTCTAGAACAACATATGCTCCCATCCAGACGTCGTCTCTTTCAGGGAAGACCTTGCATTTTCCAACATGACAATGCCAGACCACATACTGCATCAATTACAACATCATGGCTGCGTAGAAGAAGGATCCGGGTACTGAAATGGCCAGCCTGCAGTCCAGATCTTTCACCCATAGAAAACATTTGGCGCATCATAAAGAGGAAGATGCGACAAAGAAGACCTAAGACAGTTGAGCAACTAGAAGCCTGTATTAGACAAGAATGGGACAACATTCCTATTCCTAAACTTGAGCAACTTGTCTCCTCAGTCCCCAGATGTTTGCAGACTGTTATAAAAAGAAGAGGGGATGCCACACAGTGGTAAACATGGCCTTGTCCCAACTTTTTTGAGATGTGTTGATGCCATGAAATTTAAAATCAACTTATTTTTCCCTTAAAATGATACATTTTCTCAGTTTAAACATTTGATATGTCATCTATGTTGTATTCTGAATAAAATATTGAAATTTGAAACTTCCACATCATTGCGTTCTGTTTTTATTCACAATTTGTACAGTGTCCCAACTTTTTTGGAATTGGGTTTGTATTAATAAACAGTAAATTAGGAGTTTATTGAGGCAGAAGTCATAGTATATAAGTAATAATAATCAAACCAAAATTTATTCAGACACCTTCAACATTTTCTCACATCACAGTTTATTCGCTATAGTTTAGAAAATGGTAATAAAATATGACAAGAACTCAGATTTAAACTGTGTCAGAACAAATTCATCTTGATATATGTCAGATAACTTTGATAGAAAGGTATGTAATGGATTACAATCAACCAATCAGCTGTCAGCTGTTAAATTTAAGTACACAATTAGATAATACCAATTTAGGCCAACCAATGACCAAGCAGTGCTTCATTTTGTTCAGTCTGTGGTGTAAAAGGTCGCATTAGCAATTAAAGAAAAAACACTTAAGCTAAACATGGTCAGGTCAAAGTGTCTGAATAATTTTGGTTCCAAATTTTTTTATCAATTTTACTGGTAGTCCACTGTATGAAGAATTTTTGGTTTATAATATGTCAGTTTACTTTATTTTGCTATCCTCACTTACATAAATAAACTATAGTGTCCTGCACTCACTAGTAAAAAATGATATCTGGTGTCTGAATAATTTTTGGTTTGACTGTATGTGCTCCCCAAACTAAGGTGTGACTGAAAATATTTATTAATTTATACATGGTTACACCAATAAATTTAAGAGGAATGAAATGTAAACATTTGTTGAAAATTTTTAAAAATTTTTCAGAACAATATGAAACCAACATAAATACAAAGAGTAAATTTCCAGGAACTTGGCACATATTTTTAACTAGATATTTAAAAGATTTTTCTTTATCTTGGACGCTCTTATATGTCAACAATTGTTGACATATAAAATCATTGTTTCTTACCTTTTGTTTTACCATTGACTATTGCTGCCAACATAGAAATATGCAATAAATATTCCTGGAATGCACATTGCTTAGTTCATTTCATAGCCATAGAAGATACTGGCTCCTGAAACAATGTAAGATTTGTTGTGAAGGAAATTTAGTGGAACTACTACATGAATGAAGTAATTGTGAGCCTGCTGTCTCATTTATGAATTCATGAATTTTAATTTGACAATTTTTTTTTATTATCAATCAAATACTACAACTAAAACTATTATTTTATAATAATATTATTTTTTAATACATTGTGGACCTATTTTGCAGATATTTCACAGATGATGGAATTCTCCAGATTGTCAATGTGAGCAACAGCGATCAAGGGAAATACACCTGCATTGTTCGAACATCACTGGACCAAGATACAGCTTCTGCATACATAACTGTGTTAGGTACGATTGAAGGACCTTTTGAGACTAGACTGAATGACAGCTAGATTGTGTTATGTTTATATACTACTTTAATACCACAATAATAGACCTGCTTGGAAAAATGATATTCAAATAGTGGTTCAGCAATCTCCTCAAATGTGTGTAGAGAAAACATAACACATAGTTGTTTTTGTGATCATTATTGCACCAGTTATTTCTTGAAGCGATTCTGTTTCTCTTACTAACGGTCTTCAGATATAGTTATTTTGATATGAAGCTTGTTTATAGTCTTGTGTCTGAAATGTGACATAGATGTCCCTGATCCACCGGTTCAACTGACGCTCACTGATCTGAAAGACCGCAGTGTGAGGCTCAACTGGGCGGCCGCCAGTGATCATAACAGTCCCATAAAAGGTAAAATTCATCTAAAAAATGTACTGTAATGTGAGGGTTACAGAACAAAAGCAAAACACCTTTATGTGTAATGGTACACATTTTCAGTGCTTCTGAAGTAGGCTTTTGCTTTAAGCAGATTTCTCTTCCTTCAGAAGTCGTTTTCATGGACGTTACTCATACTCAAACATTGCTCTACAATATTTTAAGGGGGCTTCCAATGGGACTGCACCCCAGTGTATTGAGAGCATGCATTTTGCATTTTCAATGAGCGCTGTGCTCTGTTCCTATGACTAGAGTTCATCATCCAGTATGAAGAGAACCACTGGGAACCAGGGAAGTGGAAGGAGCTTCTACGAGTGGCTAGCAGCCAGTTCTCAGCCCCCTTGACGCTCTACGGCCACATTAACTACCAGTTCAGAGTCATCGCTGCCAATGCTATAGGGAGGAGTCGCCCCAGCATGCCCTCCGAAAGATATAAGACACCTCCTTGTGGTAGGGATACCTGTGATCCTTGAAGACTTGCTTTCATAACATGTTTCCATCCAACATCTAGGCTCTCCTTGGTTCACCTTGGACTTGTTTGAAGCGCCTGGCTCAGTGTCTTTGTGGGGATTTACCCTGAGAAAATTATACAGATGTCTATACAAGCTCCATAAATTTTAATGCTCTTTTAAGCGAGCGCTGTCTCGGACTATCAATGACTGCATGCTTGTCATTATGTGTGATACACATTGGCAGTGTTAGAGGGCAATGGTATTATTGACTGAGACAGATGTTAAATAATTCATATCCACATTTGTACAGCTCCCGACAGGAACCCAGAAAACATTAAGATTGAGGGTCACCTGCCACATCAGATGGACATCAGCTGGGAGGTAATAAAATGCAAACAGCACTGTCAAATAATTTTAATGCATATGCATATATGCATGGCTTGGAAGCCAGAAAAGGCAAACACCCTCACGCAGGGAGGCTTGGGAACTAAATGTTCCTGGAGCTTTTATGAAGTCTGGCGTCTCGTTGTTTTAAGGCCATAACAACTTAATTTGCACTGGCAGTCAAGTATATGAGCAAATCTCCATTCTCGAGCCAATTGATGCTCTATTTATGAGTCAAAATTCCTTCGGATTGCAATTCTGAAGGAAAGCCAAGCGAGGCACCCCAGAAACTATCCTACGCCAAATTTCGCAAACCCATCAGCAAATGTCTCTCGCACTCTTCCACTCTTTTCAAATGTTCCAAATGCTCAGTAATGTTTGCAGTGCACTGACCCACTTTTCCCTTTAATCACCAGCCGCTCTTGCCTGTGGAGCACAACGGTCCCGGTCTGGAATACAAACTGAGCTACAGGCTCCTGGGTGTCGAGGACAGTTGGAAAGAACAGATGGTGAAGAGACACTCATTTGTGGTGCGAGACACCCCAACGTTCGTCCCTTACGAGGTCAAGATCCAGGCCTTCAACCACCACGGGTGGGCACCAGAACCCAGAGTGGTGACTGGTTATTCCGGGGAAGACCGTGAGTGAAACAGCACGTTAATACATTCATCTCACAGTCGTGTGACACCTCCACGATTAGCTAATAATAAACACTTAAGATAGGAGATTAGTTGGGAGAGTGATTTAATCCACTCTTGACCAGGATCAGCCATTTCTGTTGAGCTTTTATATTGTGCTTTTAGGGATCAGACACATTTTTTGCCAAGCACTTATGTGATTATCTTTTGTTTTATAAAATTTTTATATTTTTCTTGCCCTTGTCTCTAGTCGACATTTGGCATTGTCTAGAGGATGATGCAACAGGTTGGGCTGATTTTGTCTCTATAATTCCTGCATCAAAGAGGTTTACCCTGTTATTCCTGTTGCAAAGTGCAGGGTTGCAAACTTGTCACCTTTCAGCTAAAAAAAATGTTGTTTTTGAATCCAAAATAGTGTGATTCATGTAAAACCGATGAGAGCGGTTCATAAATACTGCTCTATAAGAACTCCGTCACTGCAAGCGTTTTAAAGTTTGAGTAATAACGTGCATTACAAAACGGTTAGTTCCAGTCCTTGATTCTGATTTGTCAATAGCTGTGTTTTATTCACGATAAAACACGGCTATGACCGCTTCACCCAACGGTTCTTTGTATCACTGCACAACACCCTTAGCAACGTAAACATATGTTTGTTCTCATTAATATTGTTCATTGATGCTTGTATTATTGTGAGAGAGAGATTGAGTGGCCGAGTGTATTACCTGCATTCAGATTTTGCATATTCCAAAGGTCAGTCCTATGTTCATAATAAAAAATCCATTGAATGTGTGCTGCGATATCTTGTCCTTTTAACAGTAAAGGGGTTTTCCCGTGTCCTGACAGTGACAGTGCTCATTTGTCAGTTGCGTCTTGTTCCCGTGTTCACACAACAGGTTTTAGTCCTTTTAATATAAAAGTGTTCAAAATTGAGTGATTTATTAAGACAGTCTTTGCCGCCATCTAATGACATAATAATGTAACTTCTGTTGCTGTCACTGATCTACAGTATATAGAGAACATTTACAGTATATAGATCAGTGGTTGCTGTTTACAGTCAGGGACTATTTTTTCCCGCGGAAGGATGGCTTTTAGTGATTTTACTTCATGAAAGTTGCATTGATACATATATTTTGGCTTTAACATTTGTATTGTGTGGTAACCGTTTTATAAAAGCAATAAGCCCCATGAAGCCGTGGTTTTTCACCTCAGATGAGTTTGCATCTCTCTGAGCCTTTCCCATGTACCCACATTTCTCTGTGGATAGCTTGTTAGCATGTGCGTTTTTCCTGGAAACAGTAAGTGTGTTATCCAATTATAGCCCTCCCCCCCCCCCCAATCCTTTGGTTTTAGTTGCTTCAGGAAAGGGTTATGTATGTGTGAATTTGTGAAATATTACCCTCTTGCACCAGTTGTGAAAGTGTAGCCTTAAACAGATGTGCCTTCTGTTATCCTTTCTAGTGCCCTTGGCGCCCCCTGATAACGTATCTGTGGAGGTGTTGAACTCTACACTGCTGAGGGTCAGCTGGTCACCGGTGCCCCAAACCACCCTGAGGGGCCATCTTGGAGGATACACTGTGAGTTCCTGACCCCTCCAGCTCAAAGGCCCTGTGGTGCTGGTCAATGAGCAACAAACAAGCTGTTTATAGCAATTAATAGACTCCACTGTGTTTCCGTATTTCTTTTTTTCTCTCTCTCTGCCTCTTTGCACTCTTTGTTTCTTATCCGTATATATATATATATATATATATATATATATATCTCCTAATTAACACCCTCTTCCTCCCGTCTTTTTCTCCCAGGTGCACTGGTGGCAAACTCAAAGTCTGTTGACCTCTAAGAGAATCCACTCAGAGAAACAGTCTCTCACCATCCCTGGAAACAGGAGTCACACCATAGTGCCGGAACTGAAGCCATTCTCTGAATATAGTCTGACTGTCAACGTCTTTAACCGGAGAGGGAATGGGCCCAACAGCAGTCCCATCTCTTTCACAACTCCACAGGGAGGCAAGAACACTTTGACAGTAGACACGTTTTAAAATTCAGTGGTTTGAGCGTTTGTTGTTCACACATGGCCCAAAATATACTGCTGAACGTACAGGGTTGGGAAGGTTACTTTTAAAATGTATTTCACTACAGATTAAAAGTAATTTGTAATGTATTTCGATAGATTACACAAGTTTTGTAACTTAATCTAAATACTTTAGAATACTTTGTAATACTAATAAGGTATGTAACACAAAGGGACCACCAAACATAGGACTTGGTTTTCCTCTGCATATTATTTTAAACAACATCAGTTTTCCACAATATTTATTGAAGCAAAAAAGCAATCTTATATAAAAAAAAAATGTTTCATGTTAAGTAATTTGTTTAGGTAACTTTTTTTCTCGCAATTGCAAGGTTATATCAAGGTTATATCTATATACAGTATATATATATATATATATATATATATATTGATGCTCAAGAAGGCAACATGATGCATTGAGATCTGGGGTGTGTAGTTATTAGCTTCTGAAGGGAAGTACTAAATGAAAAAATATGATCTTTAAACAAAATAAGAAAAATTTACACATCATCCTGTTCAAAAGTTTTCACCCCCTGCTCTTAATGCATTGTTTCATGGAAACTTGTTTCCGCCACTAAATATAAAAATTAAAAAGGTAATTGCGACTTTTTATCTCACAGTTCTGACTTTTTTCTCTCGCAATTGCGAGTTTGCATCCTACAATTCTGACTTTTTTTTCAGAATTGCAAGATTTAAACTCGTAAATTAAAAAATTACCTTTTTTATTTTTTTATTAAAGTCGCAGATCTGAGAAAAAAAACTTTTTCCCCCTCATAACTGGACATTATAACTCGCAATTGTGAGTTTATATCTCACAATTCAGAATTAAGTCAGAATTGTGAGATATAACCTTGCAATTGCGAGAAAAAAGTTACCTAAACAAATTACTTAACATGAAACATGAAAACAGTATTGGATCATCCAGGTAACGACAGACTTTTCCAGGGTGTGTACATTTCTGAATTAGTCAATTTGTATAAATTCAGTATATGTAAACATCTATTATGTGAAATAGCTTATTCAGGACAGTACTAAATAAAAGTAACATGACATTTTTATGATCGCAGATCCCTCTTATTTTGATAAAATTATTACAATTTTGCATATTCTGCAAGGAGTATGAACCTTATGAGCAGAAATGTGTCTTAGGATGCTTTTGCAGACTGTCAGAGTCTGAGAATCACCAACTGCTGTTTACAACTGCCCTTTATAGTTTACATTAACGTTTAAATTAAATAAATGACATTAAAATTCAAAGTAATCACTTTGGTAATCTAAAACACTTTTCGGATGTAACTGTAAAAAAAAAAAAAAAAACTTGATTACTACCCATTTAAAATGTAACTGTAATGAAATAGAGTTACTCAAATTTTGTATTTTAAATACCTAACTAAGTTACATGTATTTCATTACTCCCAAATCCTGTGAACATAACATAATGACAGTGACTTAAATATGATGAAAATACGAAATACGATGCAATTCTATTTCAGCAGAATAAAGACGCTGGTTTTTGCACTGAAATACCGTTTACAAAAGTGGTGCAAGTTTTTAATGAGTTTCCAAGTTTAAGATAAATACTGACCAGTAGCGCTTGACATCTTTCCACAGTTCCTGAGAAACCTCCCATCCTGAGAGCCACAAACTTCCAGAAAGACTCCATCACGTTGGTGTGGGCGCCTCCGCACGAAACCAACGGCTTTCTCGCGGGATACTTGCTGCAATACCAGACAGGTATGACACTCAAAGATTTACATCATCTGTCTTAGTGAATTTGATATAAACCAGCTTAACTGTACTCTATATACTGCTAAGTTTGGGGTCAATATCTTTTAAAATTATTTTTTATGTTGTTATTGTAGTTAATGAGACTCTGGGTGCGCTGAACTCTGTGAACATCAGTGCACCAGATACGACACAATGGGTCTTGCATGATCTACAGGAAGACATCTGGTATAAGTTCTACCTGAGAGCGTGTACGCAAGTTGGCTGCGGGTCAGCCATCAGTGAGGAAGGAAGCACCGTTCCTGAAGCATGTAAGTGTGCCCGGAAGCAACTATAAGCAGAGTCCCAGGAGCTATAATGGATCTGGTGTTAGAATCTGAATGGAAGTGCCCATGCTGAGAGACAAACATCTGATACAAGCAAAGTTAGTGTTCTAATTAGCACAGCTGCAAGGTGTTCGAAAGTGATTAAGCAGCAGTTATGGAACTAAAGAAGTTGCTGTTGGCAAGATCTTGTTGCATAAAGAAGAAGGATTAGATTATTGCTTAAGTGCTATACAGCCTATCACAGCCTAGTGACCAATGCATTGACCGATCAATGAGGCGCCTTAGTAAAAATATTTGCCTCTAGATGTGTTTTTACTTACTGGAAAAGTAAAAACACCATTATTGCATTTCTCTGTAGGCCACAATTTAGTTATGAATTGCATGTTTCTTTCTGTTATGCTCCTATTCTCATACTCCATGGGTTTCTTTAAACTGATCTGTCTTTTTTATCAACCAGCTTTTGTTTCTCATGAACTAGTTACCATGCTCGAAAATTCACTTCCTGAAGTTTCCACAGTCTCAGCTGAGGCTTCAACAGAGAGCTGTATGTATCACATTTGTAGTTTGTAGCTTGTAGCATTTTGCAACTTAGTTAGTAGTTAGTTAGTAATTGCTATTTTTGAGAATGTAACTGTTGCTGTGGATTTGACATCTGCATTTTTGGAGACCAGCATTTTAAAGTTATCAGTAAAACATGTCATCCTATGGACATAACACTTGAAGTGATTTTGAAATCACTGAAAGAAGATTTAGGGCCCTATAATACACCCGGCGCAATGCAAAGCCAGGCGCGACACAAGTGTTTTTTGCTAGTTTTAGCCCGACGCAGTTATCATTTTCACGTCCAGCGCCACTTTTTTAAATAGCAAATGCTCTTGTGCCCATCTGTTCGCCCATGGGCGTGCTGGTCTGAAAACGAGGTGTGTTCAGGCGCATTGTTGGCGTGTTGCTATTAACTGAAAACGACTGCGCCATTGACCAACAAAACCCTGGTCTAAAGTCAATAGTACTTGTGTTATTTAAAGGGTGCGTTGTGCACCTACCTACACTTTGCTTATTAAACACACAGGGACCCGCAGCAGCACACAAACATTTTTAAATATTAAAAATAAAAGCATTCCTCTCTGGAGAAGCGTTCAGTCTTTCCGCTCGCAAATTCTGCCATGTAAATAGCGAATCCACCATGGTGCAAGCACAACTGGCTTTTAAAGGGAATGGGAGATGAGACTCTGATTGGTTTATTGCACGTTACGCCCAAAACACACTCATTACTCATTAAGAGACTAGGTACAACCCTTTTGGACCATGCGCCTGGCTTGCCGACCGTTTTTTCCATCATTAAACTAGTAGAAGTGGATTCGGACACGCCCTAAGTGCACCTGCGCCATGCGCTTCAGATCATGCGCTCAGATCATTAAAATAGGGCCCATAATGTCAGTTTTATGAAGTTTGCTTATCTGTCAAATAGTCAAAGCAGTTAGATTTATTTGTTTAGTTACTTATAATAATAACAATTATATGTATATATATATATATATATATATTACATGTATTGTTTTTGATCTGTTCTGTCTTCTTAAGATGAACTGTCAACATCTGAAGTGACATCTTCTGAGTTGAGTATGTACCAGCAGATTTGTAGCTGTCTTTTGTGACCTGAAAACTTAATTAGTATATTTAACCCCTACATTATGATGTCTAAAATAACTATGTTATTAGTTATATTAACTGATAACGGCATGGAAAAACATTCTTAACATTAGTAATAGTACCAGTAGTTGTACTAATTTTAGCAACATAAATAGTTAGTTATGAATAAATAAACAGCTGTTGTTGTTGAATTAGAATTATTGTTGTATCAAAAGTCCCTGCATAACTCCATAATTAATGTAGGAAATAATTCCTGCAAACTATTCCATCAAAAATCCACTTAGTGACAGCTGGTTCAAGTATACTTTAGCTTAATTGCTGTTGGTGTTTGCTTTGTCTTTTAAGGGCTGCTGTGAGCTTGTACTATTCCTGAATCCCTGCTAAAGACAGCAAAAACATGCTTTATCAGTGCTGACAAATTCATTCAATAGTGTTAATTTTGTAAAGACCAGCTGTATACTCATAGTCCAAATGCACAAAAAAACAGGACATTTTCCTCAATAGGCCCATTTATTTTTCTGTATTGCTTATGCACGATTCTATTATTAGTTGCATTGTATTATTTGCATTTCACATGCATGTGGTCTGAACTCTCTCTCTCTCGCAGGGCAACCTTTCTCTTTCATCTCACCTAATACAGACACTCCTTCTGTCAATGCCACCTTTCCTACCTTAGGTATTCATCCATTCATCTATATATATATACAGTTAACCATCATTTTCATACATTCAACATTTCCATACTTGAGTGAAACTTACATTTAAAGTCAACATGAAATCAAAATTGACCATATTTACTACATGTTCCTGGTCTTATTGAGAATGATTCGTCAGTGCAAAGAAAGACTTTTGTATTATAAGGTATTCAATTAATATAATATAATGAATAATATAATATAATACTTGTATGATTGACATCACCAGTCCCTCAAATAGAGATCAGTCAGTTCTACCATGAAGACTCTGAAGGCAGGTGAACGTTTACATGGTATTTATTCCATAAAGTATAAACAGATGGTTGTGAGCTACAATGATTCATGTTTAGTTGTATAGAAAATTCTTTGGCGTAGACCCTGTCCTTAGTCCAAATCTTGGGGATGCAGATTTGGCTGATCCTGCCTGAAGATGAAGGCAGGGGCGGAGCCTACCCCCGATGGATGGACAGGACTAACCTGGTGGTGGTGGGGAGGATGGAGGGGAACGTCAGCGTCATCAACTGCGAACGTGAAACAGAGAATTCAGTGCTTATATACTCCAGGTGTCAAGCAGTGATTGGCCAGAACTATTATTATGAATGAATGACGTGGCATTATAGTCTTCGTAGAACTAACGCTGGTGCTATCACTTCCAGTAAAAGTCCTGCCTTACAATTTTATCTCAAATAAATATCCAGTTTCACTCTGAAATGTTATGTACAGTGTTGGGTAAGTTACTCTAAAAAAGTAATTAATTACTAGCTACTAATTACATTGTCAACAGTGTAATTAGATTACTTATTACTAATTACTTACTAAATCCCATATCAACGTCGACCAGTTGAACAATACAAGGGTAGACATGAAACTGCTCTTTTAATTCTTTCAATAAATAAATATGAAATCTCATGAATTATTCTTCCAAAGTATTTAAAAGGGAGAAGGTTGCATTAAAAACGTAACATTAGACATAACATTTTGATGTTAAAGGGTTAGTTCACCCAAAAATGAAAACTCTGTCATTAATTACTCACCCTCATGTCAACCTTTGTTCATCTTTGGAACACAAATTAAGATATTTTTGATGAAATCCGAGAGCTTTCTGACCCCACATCCAGAAAGGTCCAGAAAGTTATTAAAAACATAGTTAAAATAGTCCATGTGACTACATTGGTTCAACCTTAATGTTATGAAGTGACGAGAATACAAAAAACAAACAAAAATAACGACTTTATTCAACAATGTCTTCTCTTCCCTGTCACTCTTTTACGCTATTCATGTTGTTGGGCTATTCATGTTGCAGTGCTTCCAGGTTCTACAGCAGAACGCCGGCTCACTATTGGCTGAGCACCACATGCATGCGTTGTGGTGCTTATGTGAATCGCGTAAGAGAGTGACACGAAAGAGAAGAGATTGTTAAATAAAGTTGTTATTTTTGTTTGTTTTTTGCGCACAAAAAGTATTCTCGTCGCTTCATAACATTAAGGTTCAACCACTGTAGTCACATGGACTTTTTTAATGATGTCTTTACTACCTTTCTGGATCTTGAAAGTGGCCTGTGTGTTGCTGTGTATGTGGGGTCAGAAATCTCTCGGATTTCATCAAAAATATCTTGTGTTCAGAAGATAAACGAAAGTCTTACAGGTTTGTAACGACATGAGGGCGAGTAATTAATGACATAATTTTCATTTTTGGGCAAACTAACCCTTTAAATCCACTATTGTTTTATATAGAATTGTTCTATAGTCTATACAGTATGTAATGCAATTACATCAGAAGTAACTAATTAAATTACAGAAAAATTAAGAGTAATTCCTTACTTTTTTCAAGGGAAAAGTATTTAAATTACAGTAATTAATTACTTGGTAATGCATTACACCCAACACTGGTTATGTAAGAACTGTTTCATGTTGACTTAAACAATGTTTCATTTCTTTATATAACACAATCCTTATGGTGGGTGTACTGGGTTTCTTTTGCAGGAACTAACCTTTTGAGAGTTTTCCTGTCTTTTGTTCTATATCTTCATCTCTGTGTATTTCTCTCAGTTGTTCTCAACATATCGACCTTTGTAAGTGACACCTCTGCAAGAATCAGCTGGAGAACCAGTGGAGAACGGTCTGATTCACAGCTCTATGTTGCAATAATGAATCACCGTAAGAATGTCACTTCTCAATCTGCTTTGTCAGGATTCAATGTTTACAATATTGAATTTTGTGTAAATTGTAGATTTTGGAAAGTATCATCTAGGGCTGCAACTAAGAACTATTTTGATGATCAATTAATCTGTTGGTTATGTCTTAGATTAAGTGAATATTTAACATTTTGATCAATGTACAGATCAGTCTGTATAATGTATGATATATATTATTTGCAAACATGTAAATATAAATGTTACAATTTAAAGTGCAGAAAAAACAACAAAAGCTCTCATTTTGAAAGCAACAGTTTATAGTGAATAACCAAAGTATAAGTAATATTAAAGAAAATCATTCTTGACTGTTTTCTTTATGGATTTTTATTTGCAGCCCTAGTTTCAATTTTACTCTAACTTTATTTTTTCTAACCTTTCAAAGTGTGGCTTTTCACTATCATAGACATCACCTCTTTCTGCTGGGTTGTGGCCTGACACTATCTGGTTATGCGGTTGTTCCTTCAGGTGATGGTATCTGGCAGCTTTCAGAGGCTTTAAATACATCTAAAGGTTTCCACATCGTTGAAGGGCTCAGCCCAGGAACTGTGTACACAGTCCGGCTGCAGGTTTCACGCAGGGCTGATATCCCTAGCATTTTTGAAGAGGTTTTCAAGACTAGGAAAGGTGAGAAGTTAGAGAATTTAGCCTGTAGAACAGCATTAGAGGTATCACTGACATGTGATAGTCTTTCTGTGGGTGCATTAGCACAAAGGACGTTCAAAGAAAGTTCTCCCATTCCTTTGAGCAAGCGAATTTTTAAAAATTTTATACTTCACTATAATGGGTTTATAATATGCGCTGTATTATATTATATATATATATATACATTGAGAAATCAAAAATCAATGTTAAGTGGTCTCTTAATTTTTTCCAGAGCTGTATACAGTGCCTTGCAAAAGTATTCATACCCACTGAACTTTCCCACATTTTGACACGTTACAACAGCAAACAAAAATTTATTTTATGAGGATTTTATGTGATAGACCAACACAAAGTGGCACATAATTGTGAAGTGCAAGGAAAGTGATAAATGGTGTTTTTTTTTTTTTTTTTTTTTACAAATAAATATCTGAAAAGTGTGGCGTGCATTTGTATTCAGCCCCCTTTACTCTGATACCCCTAACTAAAATCCAGTGGAACTAATTGCCTTCAGAAGTCACCTAATTAGTAAATAGAGTCCACCTGTGTGTAATTTAATCTCAGTATGTTCACAGCTGTTCTGTGAAGCCCTCAGAGGTTTATTAGAGAACATTAGTGAACAAACAGCATCATGCAGACCAAAGAACACACCAGACAGGTCAGGGATAAAATTGTGGAGAAGTTTAAAGTAGGGTTAGGTTATAAATCAATATCCCAAGCCTTGAACATCTCTCAGAGCACTGTACAATCATCATCTGAAAATGGAAAGAGTATGGCACAACTGCAAACCGACCAAGACATGGCCGTCCACCTAAACTGACAGGCCGGGCAAGGACAGCATTAATCAGAGAAGCAGTCAATAGACCCATGTTAACTCTGGAGGAGCTGCAGAGATCCACAGCTCAGGTGGGAGAATCTGTCCACAGGACAACTATTAGTCGTGCACTCCACAAATCTGGCCTTTATGGAAGAGTGTCAAGAAAGCCATAAGAAGTCCAGTTTGCAGTTTGCGACAAGCCAAGTGGGGGACACAGCAAACGTGGAAGAAGGTGCTCTGGTCAGATGAGACCAAAATTGAACTTTTTGGCCTAAATGCAAAACGCTATGTGTGGAGGAAACCTAACACTGCACATCACCCTGAACACACATGCTTTTCTTCAGCAGGGACAGGGAAGCTGGTCAGAGTTGATGAGAAGATGGATTGAGCCAAATACAGGGCAATCTTAGATGAAAACCTGTTAGAGTCTGCAAGAGACTGGGGCGGGGGTTCACCTTCCAGCAGGACAACGACCCTAAACATACAGCCAGAGCTACAATAGAATGGTTTAGATCAAAGCATATTCATGTGTTAGAATGGCCCAGTCAAAGTCCAGACCTAAATCCAATTGAGAATCTGTGGCAAGACTTGAAAATTGCTGCTCACAGACACTCTCCATCCAATCTGACTGAGCTTGAGCTATTTTACAAAGAAGAATGGGCAAAAATTTCACTCTCTAGATGTGCAAAGCTGATAGAGACATACCCCAAAAGACTTGCAGCGAAAGGTGGTTCTACAAAGTATTGATTTAGGGAGGCTGAATACAAATACAAATTTATTTGTAAAAACATTTTGGACACCATTTATCATTTTCATTCCACTTTATTCACACAATTATGTGTTGGTCTATCACATAAAATCCCAATAAAATACATTGTTTATGGTTGTAACGTGTCAAAATGTGGAAAAGTTCAGTGGGTATGAATACTTTTGCAAGGCACTGTGTATATATATATATATATATATATATATATATATATATATATACACACACACAGTAATTTACACCAGCAGCTGTGATTTTAGGTTTTATAGGACTGAACATAAATTTACAGTAAAAAAAAAATGTGTATTTCATTAACAGACAAAATATTAAAGAGGAGGAATTATGTTATGTTTTTTTTTTTTTTTTTTTTTACATTTTCATCTTTCTGTAATGAGTAATGTAATGAGTAATGTTCCCTGAAAATCCTCAATTGTTGTCTTGAGTTCTTCCAGGAACAAACACGTCACAATATTCCTCATTTAAATAATTCCTGCCCAAGACATACGCAAAAAAAGGGGCAAGGCCTGGTTGAGTTGCATTAGTAGTGTGTTGTCGCCATGTTCAAGATGTGCTGATTTTTTCTAGCCTGGATCTAACACAGTTATGATAAGGGGTGTGACATTTCCTAAACACGCCCAAAGCTGTTGACCAGTCACAACACAATGGTCCAGCCAACCAATCAGAGCACATTGCGCTTTTCGGAAGGAGGGGCTTCATAGAGACATGAACTAAACAGAGTGTTACTTACAGACTGGGGAGAGGTGCTGCAGCAATGTCAAAAATTAAAAAAGAAAAAAAAAAAATTGTTTTTTTGAACATTCAAGTATGAAAACATATTCTAGTAGAGCCCAAAAACAAAATCAAAACTTTGTAAAAAGGCATAATAGGTCTTCTTTAATATTACAGAGTATTGCTCCAACCCTACTCAAACACACCTGAATAAGCTGATCGATGTCTTCAGGATTACTAGAAAGTTACAGGCAGGTGAGTTTGATCAAAGGTGGGAGCAAATCTCTGCAGGAAAGTGGACCTGGAAGGCCAGAGTTGAGATGCCCTCATGAGGTCTTATCATGAGGAATCAATTTTCTTGATCTTTTGGGATAAAAGCATTCATTTTACTATGAACTTCCACTCTAGACTAAACAACCTTTTATTGAAACTAGACTGTAAAACAGCTTGTTCTCTACATCCACAACTTTCTGATGAATACATTTGGACACATGACGGCCAACCTTTACTCGTCAATGATGCCTACTCTGTATTTGCAGAAACTTGAGGTAATACATAGAGGAGAGCGTAGATAATGTTATTCGCAACACTAGAAGTAATGATAATGCCACAGATATATGTATAACTGCTAGATGTAGCACCTACTCCTCTGCATAACCTTCCGACGAATTAGAATATAAGAAACAAATGATTAAAATGTATTTGCAACAGGATCCCTGATCATTTCATTTTTACAGCAAACCCACAGGCTGTGAGACAGCAGCAAAAAATGTATTAAACATTTGGAAATTAACTATTTTTGCCACACTCACAACAAGTAATTAAAAATGTATATGATACACAAATGCTCTTCTCTGGGTTCTAATTGTTCTGATTTGACAACCCACATCAGGAGTTGCCGCAGGAACCGTATTTAAAAATGCCATTTGAGCATATGATTGTTTTCATCTTCTAACCCAACAAGACAGTATTTGTCAATGTAATCAGTGTGATTGTGCTCATGAATGACATTTTTTCCAAAAACATACTCTCCTTTGTCCTTGCAGTGTCTAGTACACAAGTGGCGGGATCCCAGGAGTGGTTTGTGGGGATGATGTGCGCGGTGGCTTTACTAACTCTGCTTGTCCTCATCGGCTGTTTTGTGCTCAAGAACAAAGGCGGCAAGTACGCAGGTAAGACACAAACAGCTTTAGAGGTCACACAGAGCTCCCACGACTCTGTCCAAGCTCACAGTAGTCTGTAGTCCAAGCGTCTAGACCTTAGCTTGGTGCTTTTGTGTGGTTCTGTCGCACCAGCCCATAGACTTATTACGAGCTGCCTCAGACAGATATCTTGAGATCAGTGAGCTTTACTGGTATGTCCTCATCGGCTCCTACTGTGGTCTTCAGCTTTTTTGTTACACACACACACACATATATACACTGCCTGGCCAAAAAAAAAAGTCGCTGTCTGGGTTTAAATTGCCAAATGCTTAAGAATCAATGATTATTACGTTTCTAGCATGTTATATGTTTGGCAACAGTTCTTTTAACCCTAATTGATGGAGTGTGTAGCTTTTCATTTCTTAAACAACCATGTAGGAAGACACATCATGGCCATATTCCAGGATGATGGAAATGGCCATATTCCTATTGATGGAAATAACATCACAGCATTTCTTTTCATCAAGAGGTGCATTAATTTTTGGTCAAGATCTTTTATCGACAATGCAAGAGTCCAGCACTCTGTAAAGTCTCCTCCAGCACATCCCAAAGACTTTCAATGAATTTAACGTCTGGACTCAGAGGTGCCAATTCATGTGTGAAAATGATCCTTCATGCTCCCTCCCAACCATTCTTTCACAATTTGAGCCTGATGAATCTTGACATTGTCATCCTGGAATATGGCCATGATGTGTCTTCCTACATGGTTGTTTAAGAAATGAAAAGCTACACACTCCATCAATTAGGGTTAAAAGAACTGTTGCCAAACATATAACATGTTAGAAACATAAAAATCACTGCAATAATGATCCAATCATAGACTCTTAAGCATTTGCCAATTTAAATCCAAACAGCGACTTTTTTTTTTGGCCGGGCAGTGTGTATATATATATATATATATATATATATACATATATACACACACACACACCGATCAGGCATAACATTATGACCACTGACAGGTGAAGTGAATAACACTGATTATCTCTTCATCACGGCACCTGTTAGTGGGTGGGATATATTAGGCAGCAAGTGAACATTTTGTCCTTTGGCAAGTGAACAAGTTGATGTGTTAGAAGCAGGAAAAATGGGCAAGTGTAAAGATTTGAGCGAGTTTGACAAGGGCCAAATTGTGATGGCTAGACCACTGGGTCAGAGCATCTCCAAAACTGCAGCTCTTGTGGGGTGTTCCCGGTCTGCAGTGGTCAGTATCCATCAAAAGTGGTCCAAGGAAGGAACAGTGGTGAAACGGCGACAGGATCATGGGCGACCAAGGCTCATTGATGCACGTGGGGAGTGAAGGCTGGCCTGTGTGTTCCGATCAAACAGACGAGCTACTGTAGCTCAAATTGCTCAAGAAGTTATTGCTGGTTCTGACAGAAAGGTTTCAGAAAACACAGTGTATTTGTTGCATATGGGGCTGCATAGCCGTAGACCAGTCAGTGTGCCCATGCTGACCCCTGTCCACCGCCGAAAGTGCCAACTGTGGGCACGTGAGCATCAGAACTGGACCACAGAGCAATGGAAGAAAGTGGCCTGGTCTGACGAATCACTTATCTTTTACATCACGTGGATGGCAGGGTGCGTGTGTGTCGCTTACCTGGGGAACACATGGCACCAGGATGCACTATGGGAAGAAGGCAAGCCAGTGGAGGCAGTGTGATGCTTTGGGCAATGTTCTGCTGGGAAACCTTGGGTCCTGCCATCCATGTGGATGTTACTTTGACACGTACCACCTACCTAAGCATTGTTGCAGACCATGTACACCCTTTCATGGAAACGGTATTCCCTGGTGGCTGTGGCCTCTTTCAGCAGGATAATGTGCCCTGCCACAAAGCAAAAATGGTTCAGGAATGGTTTTAGGAGCACAACGAGTTTGTTGACTTAGCCTCCAAATTCCCCACATCTCAATCCAATTGAGTATCTGTGGGATGTGCTGAACAAACCGTGTTGAACAAAAGTCCGATCCATGGAGGCCCCACCTCGCAACTTACAGGACTTAAAGAATCTGCTGCTAACATCTTGGTGCCAGATATCACAGCACACCTTCAAGGGTCTAGTGGAGTCCATGCCTCGACAGGTCAGGGCTGTTTTGGCAGCAAAAGGGGGACCAACACAATATTAGGAAGGTGGTCATAATTTTATGTCTGATCAGTGTGTGTATATATATATATATATATATATATAAAACCAATATGAAAGGTTTTTAATGAATTCAAGAATAATGTCCTGAATGAATTATTATAAAATTGCATAAGAACCCTTATGGGGTGTATGCAATTAAGCCTAAGGCATTGCAAGATAGCTTTAAACACCTTGTTCTTTCACTGTGGCTGTTAGCTATACTTTACATTATATTATAGGATATATATATACCTTGCCAAGCTGAAAAGAATAAATGATGTCACTAGTAAGGTTCAGCTTACACAGTAGTTTATCAGTAGTGTCCTTGATATGCTTCCACGCAGCAAAATAGGAAATATTCTCCCAAATTTGTGAAGTATTGAATGAATGTAAAGTGGATATTCATATTATCTCTTATGAAAAACAAAAATGTATCAAAAATAAAGAAAATCTTGAAAATGTCATATTGAAAATATCAAGACATTAAGTTTCAAAAGCTATTGAGAAATATCAGTAAGCAAAGCACTTTCCTTGAATTTTGTAAATTTATTACAACCAAATCCTCAAAAGTAGTACAATGTTATTTATAGAATAAATAATCTTTCCAATTTTTTTCTTGGCAGTGAAGGAAAAGGAGGAATCTCCTGCTGATCCGGAATCTCACAGCATGGGCGAAGAAACCCCCTGCGAGTACAGGTCAGAGAGCCACACTAGTTCAGTTATAGATCTCGACGCAAATTCTTCATGTCGCTGAGTTCCTGCTGTAACATAATTTCTTAATGCCTTTATCTCCTGCAAACAAACCCTACATGCATGACATTTACTTGGAGCCACACAGAAAGCATTGCTCTCACTATAGCCTACATACACAGGTAGTGAACGGCATCTTTGTTTAGTTCAAAAGTTAGTGTAGTGGTGTGTGATTATAGCGGTCGTATTGTGTTTAGCTTATAGTACAACTTCAAAAGGTTCCCTCAGTTATAGAAAATACGTAGTAATGTCTGGAAATTTTCAAATTCTGAAATTTCAAAATGAAACAATTTAAAATTATTTCCATGCCTGAAAAGGTCATGGAAATAAATACAATTTTTAAAAATCATGGCAAAGTCATGAAAGATTTCATAGTGTATATAGTGTATATCACATATATGTAATTTTTTTTGTTTTAGTTTTTCATTAACTAGATGAAAATTACATTAGTGAAATATTGCTCTTAAAGAGTGTTTGTGTCTGTTGAGAATTTTACTGGAGACATTTGCATTCTAAGTGTAATCATTATTATTTCAATAGATTAGCATCTGACTTGATTGATAAATAAATAAATAAATAAATACATCGGCAAATCAGAATATTAGAATGATTTCTGAAGGATCACGTGACACTGAAGACTGGAGTAATGATGCTGAAAATTTAGCTTTGCATCACAGGAATAAATTACATTTAGAATATATTAAAATACAAAATAATAATATTTTAATAATATTAAATATTGTAATAATATTACTGTTTTTTACTGTATTTTTAATTAAATAAATGCAGCCTTGGTGAGCATAAGAGACTTCCTTAAAATCTTACTGACCCCAAACTTTTGAACATCAATAATCTGGAATGGTAATGGAAATTTGTTGGTAAGAAACTGTGGAAACCCTATAAAATGTGTGTAGTTATTATTGGAACATCAACCAACCATATCCATGACACTGTGTCACAACCAGGTGCAAATAAGTAGCACATTAAAAACCTGTGAACCTGAAAAGGGGGAAAAGGGGGTAGTGTGCAGTTAGCTTGCATACTTAGATATGGAGTAGCTTGAGTCCGCAAATGTGTTTCCATCTCATTACAATTAGACACAGAGATACCCATTTTATTCCTCCCTCAGGAAAGAAATGCAGCTTCAGCACAGGCTCGGAGTCTGATCTGTACGCTACCCTTGTTTGGGGAGTTGCAGCACCAGACACACTCAAACATCTGCTAACTGAAGTAACCCGATAGGGAAGTGCGTCCCATACCAGCTGTGGAGTATGACGGTAGCCTCAGAGGCTTTCAAAACTGCATTACTCTGGCTTACACAAGGAAGTCACTGATTTATTACACTTATGGGAATAGAAGAGCTGGTTTATCATGTTACGCCATTGATGATATTCATTTGATGCAATGAAATATGATATAGTGCACTGAATACTATAGATAGAAGAGGTGGACAGAGAAAAGAGGTAAGAAATTCAAATTAATCTGTCAGTAGTTATTGCATGAGGCATACTAAATGAAGATGTATATATAGTAGAAGTATAGTCAAAGGTGAAGTGAATATCTCTCAACAAGGCCACATATTAAGGTCTGGGTAGATTAGATGGTAAGCAAACAATCAGTTCTCGTAATCAACGTGTTGGATGCCAGAGAAATGGGCAGGAATAAAGATCTGAGTGCATGGGCGTCGGAAGCAAAAAAAAATGTGGGTGGGTCCTCCCCCAGAAAAATTTTACTGGAGTAGATGCCATTTACATTTAGTGCAAATAACCTGCCTTGTTTACTAAACACTAGACAAATTTACGGAAGACACCAAATTATTTGCAATGGCAATAGTGTAGGGGTAAGGCTCATGGCAGAAAGTTTTGACACAAATCGACCCAAGGTTCAAATCTGCCTTTTGCCGAACTCGCTCCCTTTTCCCATCACATATCAGATCAGAATGATCATTTATTTTCAATAAAAATGAAGAAAATATTCGAAAAGTGGAAATAAAGCACCTAACGAGTGTTTAATAATAAAGTGTTTATCGGTTAGGGGTAGGTGAAAAGACGTGCTGAATTAGAGACGGTAAAAGTGAGTGGGCCCAATATCATTGGTCTTAAAAAGTGGGTGGGTCTTGTCCCACCCACATACAATGGTTCCGACGCCCCTGTCTGAGTGACTTTGACAAGGGCCAAGGGCTTGTATAGGTTGCTCCCAGTCAGCAGTGGTGAGAATTAACCAGCAGTGGTCTGAGGAGGGACAAACTACAAACCGACGACAGGGTGTTAGGCGCCCAAGGCTCATCAATGCACGAGAGCAACAAAGGCTATCCCGTCTGGTCCGAGCCAACAGAATTCACACCAAATTTTAAGGATGGTTATGGGAGGAATGTGTCACAACACACAGTGCATCGCATTTTGCTGTGTATGGGGCTGCGTAGCCGGAGACCAATCAGAGTGCCTATGACATTCACCATCGAAAGGGTCTAATGGGCATGTGAGCATTACTACTGGACCTTGGAGCAGAGGAAGGAGGTCACCTGGTCAGATGAGTCCCATTTTCTTTTACATCACGTGGATGGCCGGATGTACCATGGGACGATGACAAGCCGGTGAAGGGAGTGTGATGCTCTGGTCAATGTTTTGCTAAGAAACCCTGGGTCCAGCTATTCATGTGGGCATAAATTTGACACATGCCACCTACAAACCCGATTCCAAAAAAGTTGGGACACTGTACAAATTGTGAATAAAAACAGAATTGATGTGGAAGTTTCAAATTTCAATATTTTTCAATATTTTCAATATTTTTAAACTGAGAAAATGTATCATTTTAAGGGAAAAATAAGTTGATTTTAAATTTCATGGCATCAACACATCTCAAAAAAGTTGGGACAAGGCCATGTTTACCACTGTGTGGCATCCCCTCTTCTTTTTATAACAGTCTGCAAACATCTGGGGACTGAGGAGACAAGTTGCTCAAGTTTAGGAATAGGAATGTTGTCCCATTCTTGTCTAATACAGGCTCCTAGTTGCTCAACTGTCTTAGGTCTTCTTTGTCGCATCTTCCTCTTTATGATGCGCCAAATGTTTTCTATGGGTGAAAGATCTGGACTGCAGGCTGGCCATTTCAGTACCCGGATCCTTCTTCTACGCAGCCATGATGTTGTAATTGATGCAGTATGTGGTCTGGCATTGTCATGTTGGAAAATGCAAGGTCTTCCCTGAAAGAGACGACGTCTGGATGGGAGCATATGTTGTTCTAGAACTTGGATATACCTTTCAGCATTGATGGTGCCTTTCCAGATGTGTAAGCTGCCCATGCCACACGCACTCATGCAGCCCCATACCATCAGAGATGCAGGCTTCTGAACTGAGCGCTGATAACAACTTGGGTTGTCCTTGTCCTCTTTAGTCCGGATGACATGGCGTCCCAGTTTTCCAAAAAGAACTTCAAATTTTGATTCGTCTGACCACAGAACAGTTTTCCACTTTGCCACAGTCCATTTTAAATGAGCCTTGGCCCAGAGAAAACGCCTGTGCTTCTGGATCATGTTTAGATATGGCTTCTTTTTTGACCTATAGAGTTTTAGCCGGCAACGGCGAATGGCACGGTGGATTGTGTTCACCGACAATGTTTTCTGGAAGTATTCCTGAGCCCATGTTGTGATTTCCATTACAGTAGCATTCCTGTATGTGATGCAGTGCCGTCTAAGGGCCCGAAGATCACGGGCATCCAGTATGGTTTTCCGGCCTTGACCCTTACGCACAGAGATTGTTCCAGATTCTCTGAATCTTTGGATGATATTATGCACTGTAGATGATGATAACTTCAAACTCTTTGCAATTTTTCTCTGAGAAACTCCTTTCTGATATTGCTCCACTATTTTTCGCCGCAGCATTGGGGGAATTGGTGATCCTCTGCCCATCTTGACTTCTGAGAGACACTGCCACTCTGAGAGGCTCTTTTTATACCCAGTCATGTTGCCAATTGACCTAATAAGTTGCAAATTGGTCCTCCAGCTGTTCCTTATATGTACATTTAACTTTTCCGGCCTCTTATTGCTACCTGTCCCAACTTTTTTGGAATGTGTAGCTCTCATGAAATCCAAAATGAGCCAATATTTGGCATGACATTTCAAAATGTCTCACTTTCAACATTTGATATGTTATCTATATTCTATTGTGAATAAAATATAAGTTTATGAGATTTGTAAATTATTGCATTCCTTTTTTATTCACAATTTGTACAGTGTCCCAACTTTTTTGGAATCGGGTTTGTACATAAACATTGCTGCAGACCAGGTACATCCCTTCATGACAGTGGCGTTCCCTGGTGGAAGTGGCCTCTTCCAGCAGGATAATGCACCCTGTCACACATTGTTCAGGAATGGTTTGAGGGACATGATGAAGAGTTCAAGGTGTTGCCCTGGCCTCCAAATTCCCCAGATCTCAGTCCAGTTGAGCATTTGTGTGTTGTGCTGGTCCAACAAGTTCGATCCACAGCGCTCCACCTCGCAACTTACAGGACTTGAACGATCTGCATATACATACATGAACATTCAAAAGTTTGGGGTCAGTAAGATTTTTTTTTTTTTTTTAAATGAATACTTTTTTTTAAGCAAGGACACATTTTGAATGTTTACTATACAAAAGTCTTCTATTGCCAATAAAAGCTGTTTTTTCTTATTTATTATGAATCAGTTCCTCAGACACCCCTAATTATCATGGTTTCCACAAAAATATTAAGCAGCACAACTGTTTTCAATGTTGATAATAAGAAATGTTTCTTGAGCAGCAACTCAGCATATTAGAATGATTTCTGAAGGATCATGTGACACTGAAGACTGCAGTAATGATGCTGGAAATTCAGCTTTGCATCACAGGAATAAAATATATGTTAAGATATATCAACAGAAAATTTATTTTAAATTGTAATATTATTTCACAATACTACAGTTTTTTTCTGTATTTTATTCAAACCTTTGATTGGTAGTGTGTGTACCAACAGATTATAGTAAAAATATTTTAATTTTTATTTGCACCAAATAATCAGCAAAGGATGACGCAATGCAGCCCCCATTGTTCAGTGTTCTACTGTGGTCAGCAGGACTATTATTTCTAAAATGAAAAGGAGGGACAAATGTCAGTTTATCCTAATAAATGTTCTGTCTGTATTTATTTTATCGCTATCCAAGACGTTGTGGCATCTCATAGTAATTGGGAGCTTACGAGGTGACCCCCCGTCTCCTTACAGACACCTGCTTGCTGGCAGTGTGGCTGCTCTCAAATTGGCAGGTAATTTTGGTTTGTCCCATCATTCCTAAGGGACTAAAGTAACCTGACAGGCTGTTTGTCTACAGGCACACAAAGCGTCTCTTAAGTCAGTCCTCTCATTGGCTGGCGTGACCGGTGCTCTGTGATTTTCTCTCTCTCTAGTTTTGAGAATGGCCATCAGGCCTTGAAGTCTTTGCAATTAGTAATTAGCAGAAAGCAGTGATTGCATCCTTCCCCTACACCCCTCCTTCCCCGCACTGTCTGCCAGCCATGACTAGTTTCATCTTCTGAGCTGAATTTGACTAATTTTTCTTGGTATTTGACAGTGACAATGATGAGAAGCCGCTGAAGAGCAGCCAGCAATTGCTCAGAGACATCAGAGAGGATGATAGCAGTGAGGACAGCTCTGTGATATCAGACGACGAGGACTGTGAGTTCAATGAAGATGGGTCGTTCATCGGCGAGTACTCAGGACACAAGCGTAGGGTGTCCACCGAGGTGAACGGACATGCCCCTGTGACTTCCTAATGCTGGTTTAATCTTATGAACTTTTAAACAATTTAACAGGGAGAAAGAAACTTTTGTTTGTATGATGTGCCTTGAATGTGCCTATGTTTTTTTAAGAGTTTGCTTTTGCACGAATGGCCACTTCTTTACAGTATTAATATGAAGGGTGATGACAGGTGATAGTTCTGCACAACATAAATATTATGCCATCATTTACTTATCGCTATGTTGTTTCAAACTCAAATGATGACTTTCTGAGACGTTTAGCAGAATGTTCAAGCTGCTCTTTCCAAACAATAAAAATAAGTGGCGACCAGGGGCTGCAAAGCTCCAAACATATGACTCATTAGCTATATTCAGTCTTTCATATGATATAAAATTGAAGTCATTACTCTCAAATCTCATTCATATTTGCGTATTTTTAAATATGGCACATCATATCACAACTGGTTTAACATAACGGTGAGTAAATGTAGACAGAATGTACATTGTTGGACGAGCTAATTGTTTAACAGATTTTATAAAACATGGTCCCACTTTATATTAAGTGTCTTTAACTACTATGTACTAACATTTAAATTAATCATTTGATACAATGCACTTATTGTGTACATACTACATTTTTTGCATTGTATTTATATACCTACATGTAATTGCATCTGTAATTAAAGGGATAGTTCACCCAAAAATGAAAAGTTGCCTTCACTTACTCATCCTCAAGTTGTTCTAAACCTGTATGAGTTTTTTTCTTCTGTTGAACACAAAAGAAGATATTTTAAAGAATGTTGGTAACCAGACAGTTGACGGTAGCCATTGACATAGTATTTTTTTTTCCTACTGTGGAAGTCAATGGCTACTGTCAACTGTTTGATTAACAACATTTTTTAAAATATATTTGTTTCCGTTCAACAGAAGAAAGAAACTCATACAGGTTTGGAACAACATGAGGGTGAGTAAATGATGACACAATTTTCATTTTTGGGTGAACTATCCCTTTAATTTCTCGGACTAAGGGCGCAACGCCCTTAGCATTTTTGCTAGTTTCATCCTGATGCAGTTATCATTTTCACGTCCATCGCCATGTTGTTTAAACAGCAAATTCACTCGCGCCCATCTGTTCGCCCATGGGCGTGCTGGTCTGAAAACGAGGTGTGTTCAGGCGCATTGTTGGCGCGTTGCTATTCTGAGGCAACTGACAACGACTGCGCCATTGACCAACAAAAACCTGGTCTAAAGTCAATACCGCAATATTTTTTGTGTTATTTAAAGGGTAAGTTAGTAATATGTACCTATAGGCGGGTGCACAATGCGCGTACACTTTGCTTATTACACACACAGCGACGAGCAGCAGCACACAAACATTTTTAAATATTAAAAATAAAAGGATTCCTCTCTGGAGAAGCGTTCAGTCTTTCCGCTCGCAAATCCCGCCATGTAAATAGCGAATCCACCATGGTGCAAACGCTACTGGCTTTTAAAGGGAATGGGAGATGAGACTCTGATTGGTTTATTGCACGTTATGCCCAAAACACACTCATTACTCATTAAGAGACTAGGTACAACCCTTCTGGACCATGTGCCTGGCACGCAGACCGTTTTTCTCGTCGTTAAACTAGCAAAAGTGGATTCGGACACGTCCTAAGTGCACCTGCGCCATGCGCTTCAGACCATGAGCTCAGATCATTAAAATAGGGCCCTATATCTATAATGACGTTGTTGACCTTAACTCACCCTTAAACCTACCCATTCCACCAAACCTGTCCCTAACGTTACCCGTATCCCACCTCAATAGCAGTGTTTTGCAATACAACACAAACACAATAAGTATACATTGTACATCACAATTATTATTTCTTTATGTAAGTACATGGTAGTTACATAAAAGACACCTAATATAAAGTGTGACCTGAAACATTATTTGCAGGTTTTCCCAGCAACAAAACAAACAGGTTTGTGCACCTTAGAATTATTGTGGATTACACGTTTGCGGTCGGATTAGGTAACATTTTTACTTTTCCTGCTGAAGAAAAATAAATAATTCATGGCCTGTCACAAAACTGATATCTTGACAGCACAATTTTCAGTTACATGTTCACTTGTGTGGGCAATCACGTAACCTCTCTGCACGCCTCTCAGCAAGATACTGACACAATGAAACAAAACAATTATGTTCTGACTCTTCAGTATATCTACGAAAACATATTTCTGTTTAACCATGTATTTGATTAAAACTGACATTGGCACTGCCATGGGGGAAAAAAATCTAAGAGAAAGGTCAACATTGAGTGGTTAGACCATAATTCTATATAGTATATATAATATGCAAAAATATGTTTTAGCGCATGTAAGCTACCGCCATATGAGGTTTATGTCATCAATAACATGCTAAGATTGCCTTATCTTCTTGAAACGCTAAGACTCAAGTATGATCAAGTCAATATACTTTTGGTGTCTTCAGCAAATCTTTTACATTTTTAAATTCTGTTTCGCCTCCAAAATGAGATGATACAAGAAGAAGGGTGTGTGTATCATCAAAATCCATGTTTCTAATAATATATTACATCCGGGCTGTAATCCAACATAGTGTCAATCCAACTTCAAACCAAACATATTTATTATTACAGAGAGAAAAAAGCCCTTCTGCTGATACATGAGATGAGATTTTTTTTGCTATCAAGATGTTTGCTATTTTTTTATTTAGTTGAGAGATCCTAGTGTAGATATGCTCTTCTGTTCTTGCACTGTACATACCTGTAGATGATGTTTGTTGTTGTTGTTGTTTGTTTTTGGTAAGTTTTTCTTTTCTGCCTGAAAATGTTGCTTATACCTACTAAATACTCAGGAGTTTTTGAATAGAATATTCTGTGCAAAATGTTCATCTTTATGATATCTTTATTCCTGAGAAATATGTTTACCCCCACATTTGCTATATTTTGTATTCATGCACAATACTATGAAATGTTGACTATCAAGACACATTTTGTTACACTGAACCTAACCCATTTCAGGTTTCACCACAGAAACACACAGGACAATAAAATGACTATTAAACGGTAAAAAAAAAAAAAAAACATTTCAATGATATATAATGATCTTATATTGAGATTGTATTTCTATTATTATTAATATTTAACACTCAGCACAACTGGAAAAAATGCATCTGAAATCCAGGTAAACTGCTTCCATGTAACCGTAAGGGAGTTCAAACAATCTCCCCCTTTGTAATAATCCATTACATGCTCTCAGAGGCGGACAGTAGTGAAGTATTTTTACTCTGCTTAAGTACACATAGTGTTTTTCTTTGGAAAACTTTTACTTCACAACATTCCAAAGCATAATATTGTACTTTTTACTGCACTACATTTCATACTGAATATCATTTAATACTTAATTACATTAAAATGTAGTACTTAAAAGTAATTTAAAGTTTTTCTTGATTACAAGTAAGAAAGTACTACATTTTTCAAGTAATTAAGTATTAAAGGTAAAAAAAAACAACTTTTATTTATGAAATGTAGTGCAGTACAAAGTATGACATTAGGCTTTGGAATGTAGTGAAGAAAAAGTTTTTAAAGAAAAACACTAATAAAGTACATATACTAGAAAAATGTACTTGAGTAGAAAGTAAAAATACTTTACTACTGTTCACCTCTGCATGCTTTTGTGGAAAGTGTGTGTGACCTTGGACCTTGTACAATGTGCGTCTCCACAATACAGCGATGCACCAATTAAAAGACAGACAGTGGTTTTGAGGGCACAACCTCTACAATTATAACCAGTGCTAAAGCTGAACACGTCCCACAAAGCTGAAAAGGACTAGAACATGTACAAGAGGGTCACCGGATCAGGATCAGTACGTATAAAACACACTGACCAAGAGTCAATGAAGTGGACAGTGAATTGATGTTCAAGTTCTTTCGCCTCCTTCTCAGATCCCAAATTGCATAACCAGGTACACGTTTGTAATATTGTATAGATGAGAAGTCTTCACAGGTGAGAAAAAAAAAACAATGAAAAATATAAATTAAAAAACTAACAACTTCAACCAAAGCTACAATATAGAGGCTAAAGTTCAGCTAAATGTTTCATTGTCCCGCTCACAAAATATATAAAAGTGCCTCTATTATGCTAATTAAAGGTTCCAAATTATGTTTTGGAAGTCTCCTACAATAGATTTGCATCCAAGGTTAAAACAAACAAACAAAAAACTTTTTTTTTTTAATTTTCTCATAATATACATTACGCCATAATTTATTTTCTCAGTGTTTAAAACTGTTTGATAAATGATTCTCTCTAAACCCTTTCTGAAAGCTTACTCTGTTCTGATTGGTCAGATGGCCCAGTCTGTTGTGATTGGTCTACTCTCCTCTGATTGGTCAGATGTCCCAGTCTGTTGTGATTGGTCTACTCTGCTCTGATTGGTCAGATGGTCCAGTCTGTTGTGATTGGTCTACTCTGCTCTGATTGGTCAGATGGCTCAGTCTGTTGTGATTGGTCTACTCTGCTCTGATTGGTCAGATGGTCCAGTATGTTGTGATTGGTCTACTCTGCTCTGATTGGTCAGATGGTCCAGTATGTTGTGATTGGTCTACTCTGCTCGGTCAGATGTCCCAGTCTGTTGTGATTGGTCTACTCTGCTCTGATTGGTCAGATGGTCCAGTCTGTTGTGATGGTCTACTCTGCTCTGATTGGTCAGATGGCTCAGTCTGTTTTGATTGGTCTACTCTGCTCTCATTGGTCAGATGGCCCAGTCTGTTGTGACTGGTCTACTCTGCTCTGATTGGTCAGATGGCTCAGTCTGTTGTGATTGGTCTACTCTGCTCTGATTGGTCAGATGGTTCAGTCTGTTGTGACTGGTCTACTCTGCTCTGATTGGTCAGATGGCTCAGTCTGTTGTGATTGGTCTACTCTGCTCTGATTGGTCAGATGGTTCAGTCTGTTGTGATTGGTCTACTCTGCTCTGATTGGTCAGATGTCCCAGTCTGTTGTGATTGGTCTACTCTCCTCTGATTGGTCAGATGTCCCAGTCTGTTGTGATTGGTCTACTCTGGTCTGATTGGTCAGATGTCCCAGTCTGTTGTGATTGGTCTACTCTCCTCTGATTGGTCAGATGTCCCAGTCTGTTGTGATTGGTCTACTCTGCTCTGATTGGTCAGATGGCTCAGTCTGTTGTGACTGGTCTACTCTGCTCTGATTGGTCAGACGGCTCAGTCTCTTGTGATTGTCGATTTGCTTTGGCAGCGCAGAAAACACCATCTTTCTGACATGTTGACAACACAATTCTTTACCAGGCCTCAGCTACAACTACAGTGTCTGAGGATCAAAGTAAACATTGTTCCTGGGCAGCCAATGAAGACCATAGGCTTGCATTATGCAAATGTGTTACAAACCTATGTAGGATTGTGTAGGAAGTGAGACTGGAATTACTGATGACTCGTTTTGGGCAGTTCAGATTCGGTTCTTAGTTTTGGACACTTTGATCGTTGAAACTTCGCAGACCTTTTATATTCACAAACATCTATATTACATACTAAATTAAAGGTAATGTCCGTTTCTCCATTTTACTATACACCAAGTTCTTGGCCTGAAAAGGCTTGGAGACCTAGGTATAGCTTTTGCAATATAATATAGAGCTATACAAAATTATATAACATAAATGGCACAAAAAAATGTCACATTAAATTCAATTTTGAATCCAGGATGAAATATTCTGCACAAATACTGGATTTACTGTGTCAAGCTGTCATGGTAACCTCTGCCTACTACATGGTCTTAGACTTTTACTTTATGGAAATTTAATGATGTTTATGACAACTGAAATAAGACGAGATATCTGCTATAAACCTTACTTTTTTTTTTTAAATCACAGAAATGCTTTTACCTTGATCACAAATCCCAATTTCGAAGAAATGTCCTCTACAATTTTGTAATGTTCTTATTACCTTTAGAGGTGACTCATTTCTCTAACAAATTGGATATGGTGGATATTGGAGGAGGAAGTTGTCAACAGTAAATCCACCCTTGGCTTTCTACAGTCAGGCTGGAGTGAGTGTTATGGCTTCAAATTAAGTAAAAAAAAAGGAGAAACATATTAATGAAAAAATAGTTTAAGATGTTTTCAGCTTTGTGACACAGCGCGTTGTCCTGCCTGAAGCAGCCGTCAGAAGATGAGTACACTGTGGTCATAAAGGGATGGACATGGTCAGCAACAATACTCAGGTAGGCTGTGGTGTTTAAACAATGTTCAGTTGGTACTAAGGGGCCCAATTGGCCCACTATTGTCCAATTTTAGTGAACTGTAGCCTCTGAACTGTAGTTTGCAGTTCTTAGCTGACAGGAGTGGCACCGGTGTGTCTTCTGAGCTGTAGCTCATCTGCTTCAAGACTCGATGTGTTGTGTGTTCAGAGATGCTCTTCTGCAGACCTCGGTTGTAACGAGTGGTTATTTGAGTTACTGTTGCTTTTCTGGTCATTCTTCTCTGACCTCTGGCATCAACAAGGCATTATCCCCCACAGAACTGCCGCTCACTGGATATTTCCTCTTTTTCTGACCATTCTCTGTAAACCCTAGAGACGATTGTGCATGAAAATCCCAGATGATCAGAAGTTTCTGAAATACTCAGACCAGCCCGTCTGGCACCAACAACCATGCCACGTTCAAACTCACATAAATCACTTTTCTTCCCCATTCTGATGCTCGGTTTGAACTTCAGCAGATCGTCTCGATCATGTCTACATACCTAAATGTTGCTTTACGTTTTTTTTTAGCCTGCTATAAGGTTTATGCTAAGAACAACAATCAATTTGCCAACGGAGTAACAAATAAAATTTGATAAACTTGAAATAAAAATAAAAAGTTTAAGTAAGGTAAACTAAGATATATGAAAATAAGACTGATTTTTGTACAAAATGTTGCATCAAGTACATTTATCTAGTTACGCAGATGACAAACCAAGAACAGACTGCTGATTAAGAAAAGAATTTCTTGGAAGTCAGTCAAATTCAGTTATTCAGGCCATGTGAGTGTCTGATCTCATGCAGATATTGCAGGTGAATTGCCATTATTCCATCCAAAGCTCTTTAAGATTAAATAGGCATCTAGCTATAATCAGATGACTCCATGGCTAAAGCACTTGAAAAGCACCCAATGCTTAGTGCTGAAATAAAGTCATTCACAGTGATAATCCCTGCTTCGTGCCGGATTATTCTTTTATCCTTTCTAAAATTGCTTTCTCTGTAGAGCAATGAAACCCACTAAACAACAAAAGATTAACCTCCCACCCCCCATCAGCAGACCTCGGCCTTGTCAGAAATGAATCTATCAAGGTTGCTCATAGTGAACCATAGTGAGCATCTGAGGTCAGTGCACCTGAATTATACATGACTGACAACATACAATTCTACTTTGTTGACCCTTGTGTTTTTATAATATTCATCCATCCATTCCCAGTTCTTTTGGTGATCTGCTGTGCTCACTTGCTACCGATGTAACTGACTTCTGCAGGCATGTGAAATAGGAGTCGTGCTTTCCAGCGCAAAAAAATCTCCGTCACAAAGTCTGTGGGATTATTTTACCTGCGTTTTCCTCTGTCAGGTGAAAATTTTAGCTGAAAAATCTTTCAGAAAATCTTAATCTTGTTAAATCTTTGTTTTGAATCTTTTGAACAAACAATGTCTGACACGGCAATGAATAACTCATTTTTGATTCAGTTCTTTTTAATTAATCATTTGAACCAGTCTGAAGTCACCAGTAATCAGAATCAGTCAGAGTGGTTCTAACATCAATGACTCACTCGCTCAAGTGAATCATTCTATCATTCTACTGAGATTTAAATGCTCAGTTATCTTCTGCACTGCTGTTCTCTAATCTTTAAAAATTAGTACTGAGGTAGTTTTTGACACTGAAATATTTTATTATATTATTATTGTTTTATAAAAAAAAAAATATTTGTTGTATTTTGGCCTCTGTGTTATGTTTGTTTCCTTTTTCTGTTTAGAAGATAACTGAGCCTTTAAATCTCCCTTGTAAAAGCTTTACAAGGCATAAATAGTCCTCACTTCAGATGAGCTCACAAAAATAGTTAACGGACAACTACTAAATGTTTTATAACTACCTGAATTAATCATGAATTACAGTAGGAATAAAGTATTTATTAACACACTGAGTAACTATTACTATATGTCTAAATAATATGTATGAATCTACATTTAAATCGTTTATTAATAATTTACTTACACTTTCTAAATGATCTTATGAACCACTGACAACTCCTAAATAACTAGTTTGTAAATAATGTAATACTTAATTTAGAAATTATAAATTGATCATTAATAAAGTATGAAAATACAATTATTAAACACATTATGCTTATAAACCAAGAATAAAACATGTATAGCTGTATTTATAAACTACTTATTAATGTCTATTAATGCTTTATAAATGATGAACTAACTAGTTACTAATGCTTAACTAATGATTCATAGCATGCAGTTATTATAGTACAATCCGTGGACACACACACCCGAAGTCCTCTAACCATTAGGCCACGACTGCCCCCAATAAAGACTCGAACCCACAATCTCTGGGTCAGTTGCCTGTCTCTCATCTTGTTGCGCCACTGGGCAGAAAAAAAGTTTTATATCTTTTATATCCATTATATTAAAATATAAAAAATTCTCACAATATTACTATTTTTATCAAATGAATGCAGCCTTTGTGAGCATAAGAGACTTTCAAAAACGTTCTGACCACAACATTTTGAATGCTAGCGTAGCTTAAAGTATAGCATTTAGCTTAGCTTAGCTATTGTTTACAAAGTAACTCGTAGCTTAGGTAGTTACATTTTAGCGTTCCCATCAACACTCGCTAGAACAAACAGTGTATGGAAGTTTAATGCTTCTATGCTAAGTAATAGCAGTAGTAAGAGTGATGCTTACCTAAATCTTCATTCAATCTTCACCCTTCATTATCCTGTCTATGATACTTGATAGCTTGATTAACTAAATCTGTCTGGATTGTTTGCTTAACTATTTTACTGGAATACATGGCAAAGCTATAGTTTTTGCCCTAAAATTATGCCATAAAATGTGTCCTTAAAGTTAGCATACCTTTTACTTTCACTGTTCTCTAGCTGTCTAAAAAGAAAGCATCAAGGTTGAGGAAACTCATGAGAACTTACAGAGGGCGGCATAGACCGTCAATGCTGTAAATCAATGCTGTGAGAGTCTTACAGGAGCATTGGGTACAGGAGGTTACCGTTACCACACATAAAGCTGTAGTTAAAGTGTTTTAGGAAGTAACTCAGTTGGTGATCCTGAACCAGTGCACAGTGACCCTCTCTTAGGTCAACATAAACACTGTTTTCACTCATCGAGCATAAACATAGACCCTAACCCTGACCCCCATTAGATTTGGACGCAGCAGCTCTCAAAGCCTTAATAAAGAATTCAATCAGATTGTAAATAAAAACACCAGGGCTCACTAAAGACAAGGTTTGATCTACCAATTATTCCAGAGCAGTCACAGTATGTACAAGAAGGTGGAGGACACACGCTATGGAGTTTTTATTAATAATGAACGAGTGGTTCACGAGGAGGTAAACTATGACAGGTGTCATATTTCAAGATTTCCTGGGTTGCTTTGTTAATAAACAGAAGATTTTTAAGAGAACTACTCTCAAACAAAACTGTCAAGTTGTCAAGTTCAGTGAGAAAAAACTTAGTATATGTTGCTAGTACAATGTGGTTAGGTTCACACAGTTATAAACAAGAATAACAACCACATGACTGTCTTAAAATGTTAAGACCCACAGCCACATTTTTGGTAATGTGTGACTAGTGTTATGAATGTAGGCATCTTTGATATTTACTTCAGTCATTATGGATATTCACTACCATTAAGAGGTGTACTTTAGGTACTGATACCAGAAGACACTGCACTGCCATCTATCAACGTGGATCAGCATGATTGTCTCTGTAAAATAAATAATAACAATAAATTACACTGATAAAAGTGATTTTAGAGAGCGGTCTACACTTAATTCCCTTACCTGTCCAACAGAAAAAGAAGCAACGTGCATCACTACTCACGATTTTCTCCATCATCAAATCTTGTGTTTGTCGTACCGATGTTTACGCTCATTTTTTGTCTTTCTGGGAAGAACCGCCGACTCTGTCCCGTCCGCAAACTTCGTTTCATAACCAAACACACACGAGAAGTGACAAGGAAACAACGCGAGATCACGCAAGCGTCAGACTGGAGTTCTCGCGCGAGACTGGAATTGTTATTAAAAATAGTCTGCAGAAAACTTGCGATCCAAATTGTCTGTGTGCTGATTTGCAGCGAAAAGGAGAAAAAGAAAAAAGATTATGGAGGAGGAAATGGTTGGGGAGACGCAGGGATCAAGAATTTTGTTCTGCAAAGAGAGTTGGAGGTAAATAAATAATTTTGCAATGTGCTGCTGTTGCGGCTGGTCAAGCAAATGTTTGTGCTTTGTTTCTGTTTGATATAATTGTACATATATCTATTAAAATACTGATATTCTGTTCTATAACTCCTCCCTGAACTTCCCGCTGCCCTGTATCTTGCGCTCTCATTGGCTGTAGGTCATCGGCGATGTAATTTTCAGTCAGAACACATTTCACACAACAGGATTTTGAATCCCCGTCAGGTCCAGATATTTAGCATGCCAAATATCTCACGGGCGTCGATGACTCGTCTGCGATTCCCTTAGATCGCGTCTTTGATAATTCACACTGTGTGATTGTCACTCGCGTGAATGAGCACCGATTTGCCTATGATTTCAGCCATTTGTCGGTGATTTCGCAAAACTTGTCGGCGAGTCAAAATCAGGGCTAAAATCGTGCAGTGTGAACTCGGCATAAGGGTATGTTTACACAATGTGTGAAAAGAAAAGAAAAGATACATTGAGGGAGGAGAATTGTATAGCTCTATTCCAAAACCTAGTGAGCTGCCTTGCTGTTTGATGTCTATAGACTGCTAACCTACCTGTGGGAAAAAAAGAGGAAAAAAAGAAAGAAGATATTTCTCTTTGTCCATACACTGACAGTCAATGGGGATGGTGTTGTTTTGGACTCCATTGACCTTTATTTACAGACAAAAGTTTTGTGTGTTCTGCCAGGCATACAGGTTTGGAACAACATGAGGGTGTGGAAATGTAATGTTTTCACAGACCTTCCCTTGTGAAAAAGAAGTATACTTTAGCATACTTTTAAAAAGAGTAGCCTATATATTACAGAAATAATATACTTTAAAGGAACACAGGGCTTAAAGTTTTCCGGATCTCCGGCGTGCTGCGTTTGGCTGCGGAAAAAAAAATACATTAAAAAAACGTGTTGATATCACGTTCGAATTCATGAGTTCGCCTACTGGTTTGAGAGGAACACGCAGAGTCAGCTGGCATTGGTGTTGAGGTCGCCGACGAGCACGCACTTCCAGCCAATCAGCGATCAGCAGGCAGACGCGCTCATTCATGACTGACGGGTTTTTAGCGCGATAACTCTTAGCTGTGTTCAAGTGATCGATATGCTAAACTGGCATACATATACAGTAAGTTGTATCTACAGTAAAGAGTGGGAGAGTGATCCAACGTGGATTACACCTGTGGTGGAAGATGACTCGAAGACTCTTTATAAATATAACCAACTCTGAGAGCACAGTTGAATGGCTTGAATTGAAATCGAATATGGGACTATATGACCCCTGTCCATCATCGTGTGCACACTGACCAGGACCTCTGCAAGTTTTAAACCGTCTAGACTGCGCTCTACTCGTCCCTGACAGCTGCTGAAAGAGGTTTGAATCAAAGATTAATCAGTTTTGACTGTGCTAAGTGCGTTATGTTCTATGTACTTCACGACGTAACGTTACTGTAGTTCTGTAAAAGCGCAACACAAAGGTAAGCGCATTGTTGTTATTTTTTTTGTTGGCGGATTATTGTACAGTATCAATAAATGACGCATTTTGGCAGTGGTGTATGAATTAACGTGTGTGAAACGCCTGCTAATTACGTTGTTTTTTTCCGATCTCTTATATTGGTACTTTTTGCACTTAAATTGGCTTATTCCTACTGTTCACATTAAAAATGATGTTTTTCTGAGGGTTAAGTCAATTAATTTCTTGATTGCCGTTTTGACAGTTTCCACCTGGGCATTTTAGTCATATTTGCTAATTCTCTTTAATGTATTTGCCCTGTTTTGATCCATTTTCCTGGGAATTTTTGTTTGTTTGTCATCAACATTTTTTTTCGTTCTCCAACACACAACAAGATTACCGGGAGCAACAACCACAGCTGACGTATCACTTTAATGTTTTTGTTGTATTTTCTGTTTTGTATTCATTTCCCATTATTTAAGTTGCCAATTCTTGGAGCACTTTAATGTTTTTGTTGTTAATTAAACTGAACTGTAGTTTTCTGTAGTAAACTGTCTTTGTATATTTCCTATTTTATATTAATTTTCTAGTATATAATTAAACATAATTTCTTTTGAACAAAACAATTTCAGAAATTTCAGGTTTTAGATTGTAGGTCATCTTTTTCCCTGTCAAGGACAAAGCAAAACATGATATCAAAAGCATCCTAAATGTTACATGTGTTTGCACCATATTGTCTTGATATTGCTGTTTCAAATAGCCCACCATAATCTGTAGTCTGAGCCTGTCAATGCAATGGCAGATAGATACATTAGTTAGTTTAAAGGAAAATCATTTTCAAATACTGTTGTTTTTTCTTTTGTTTGCCAAATAACCGTGTTTGTCCACCCCCCGGAAAAAAAAGTTCAGGTGCAGGATTTTTTTTTCTTTAACCCCTGGGAACATAAGTATTCAAGTACTTCAAGCACTTAAGTGGCTTTTTATTTCAATAATATTAGGCTATATTATCTGACAGTAGTTTTTTTTAACAATATACTTTTAAGATTTTAAGTACGCAACAAGTGCACATTCAATAAAATGAAGTACACTTCAGGGCTTTTCACACTTGAACTAGTACGATAAAACTACAATCAGGGGGTTAAGCGCAGTGTGAAAAACCCTTTCTTTTCCACAAGGATTGCATTGCTTCCTCTGAAAAGATACATGATAATGTCTCAGAATTTGATATTGTAAAAGGCATCATCCATAAACTTCACATCAGGAGTACCTGTAATGTCTTAAAATGATCACGAGTTCACATTTAAGGTTTTAGATTGTCTTGCAGAAACATCCACGTCCTTTAGTGATCTTAGTTCCTCTGTTCTTCTTCTGGTCCTGTTCTCACATTAGACTGAAACTTAATTTGTCTCACTAGAAAGGCAATTATGCTAAGACGCCTGTTAGAAGTCATTACTTCCTGGTACAACGCTTTAGATAGTGACTGTGCAATCACACATGTCAGCAAGCCAGTCAGAGCAAATGCTGTGGCATCAGCAGGAACAAGGAAACTCTCAGCCATGAAAGAAATAATGAGAGCTAAGCGATGTTAATAAGCTTACATAGCACGACTGGGTAATGGAGTGAGAACCTCTACTACATTCTACTATTTATCGCTCATTCAGGATTCATGAGGTACTACACAGTATCATAAACAGGCACATGTTTGTACATCTTTCAATGCTTTTGAACACACTAAAAACAACTGAAATCACATAAAATAACTATTTTGTTTTGGAAAGGTTTACAAATGCACAAAGAAATGAATTGTGAAATTGTGAAAAGTGAAATTAAAATAATCTACATTCACTTATACAGAGCCTCGCACATGACATGGGGGAAAACCAAGATATTGTGGCTACGAATTAAAGTGTACATAACACACACAGTTTCTGCCAGCCTCATGTTAATCTTGAGTATAGAGTATTGCATCTTTCATATCTCCAAAGAGTCTTTAGTTTTATCATATTTATAAAAGACAGATACGCTGTACCGATTCTTTCCAAAAACAGCTGAACTCATGCAGGTGTGCAGTGGGCGGAGCTAAAGAGACACGAGCGCACACACAAAATACATCATGGCATTATCCCTGGATAACTTTCGATTTACTATACGTTCGTTTTGTTAACATTATATGCACTTATGCGGCGATTGCCAGCAAAACACAGACATTTGATGCAGTTTCACTCACTGCCTGCGGTTTCGACTCGTGACAGGGAACAAACAAACACACTTGCAGAACTCCGTTGCTGCTCCGGAAAAACAAACTGCATCCACTAAGGCTGGGTTATTTGGGAAGCTGAACAAGGTTATCTTTCCCTCACAACCAAAAAAGAACTTCTTTAGTGACATTGTTGATTTCGTGGTCTAAAAAAAAAAATGACAGCGGTGCCGACGGCTTCTGTAACCCGAACGAAGCTCGTTGATGGGTGCGCTCCTGCTCTCGTTCTGGTTGATATGTGCATCCGCTCATCCGGGAGAAGTGCCCATACAAGCAATTCCACCCTTTATGACGTCATACAGGTCCATATTCGGAAAAAAACTTTCCAAAACTTATTCGAATCCTGAAGGAGTGTATTTGGCACAGAAATACTCCATCATACGTCCAACTCGTTTTTTTTTTTTTTTTTTTTTTTTTTTGCCATGTTTAGCATGAGAATCCAACTCTTTAACAGTGTAAATAAGTCAGAATGCATGAAATAGCATTAGACCCGCCCTTTAAGAATTCGTTCCTTTGTTTTAGGAACAATTGAACCAAACTAATGAGGCATTAAATAAATAAAACATGGCCACAAAGTTATTGGAACTAAGATATACTGGCCACAATATCCTTTTTTTAACACCATGTGTTATTTAGTTTCACTGATATACTATAATGTGTTGGTTTTGCATCCATTTTTTGGAGTAAATGACAACATTTACGTTCAGCCAACAAGCTACATTGAGTTAGAGGAACTTAATTTGTAGCATAAACACAAATGTTTAAGTTAATTACTCAAATCAAGTCGCTCCAACTACCAGAGTTGTAACCCTGGAACCAATGAATGTTATCTATTTCAGTTCAAATCAACAGCTAGCATAGCACATGCTAACATAACCTATGTATATTTAATGAACAAGCAAGATATTACTTGTCACTAGCATTAGCGCAGTCATTGCTTATAGAGTCAATAGTGTTTACCTTTATGTATCTACTCTTCAGCACAATGGTAACCACAAAAACTTTAACATTACAGAAGCTCTTTTAAATGTCAAACATAACAGCATTAAACACTAACAGGTCTTTCCCTTAACTAAAAACAAATAAATTAACACGTATTTTTAACATTTATTCTCCTTATCCAGTCCTATGCAAAGCATGCTGGGAACTAGAAATTCACTGCCTAATTCCTGAAGTTATCAAGACAATTTCATTAAGTTACTACAACCTAATTAAAAAAAAAAAACAATTAACGCAGAAATTTGAGTTTAAATTACAGACGATATTAAGTTGATGTTATGATCAACATTATTATGTCAACAGAACTCTACAAAATAATGTTTGCAACTTAAAAGGTTTAATTAAAACAGTCAATTAGAATTTTGTAACTTGTAACCATGCATTTATTTAAATTGTGGTAACAGGTCCCCTGAATTACTTTTTAGAGTGCACCTATGCAAATATTTGTTGGGATTGAATCCAAGAATGTCCATTTCATAGACTATGTGGTATGAGATATAGAAAAACAGTCATAAATTAACAAAATCAATGGTTAACAAACAGCTTTGTGTGAAGCAGCAGCAGTTACATCCAGGCCAGTAGGTGTCAGTATAAAGTCATTTACAGCTGGAATGAAGAAGTTCCGCGAAACAAATGCTTAGTTTAAACCTTTAAAAAAAAAATTTTTGTCCTGGCTTTTAAAAATGAGCCCAAGTTAAAGAAACTAAATATCATTTTTTAATAGAAGCATTTTAAGTATTTGCAGCAGATTTTCACAGAGCAACTGCAAGCACATTAATCAGCACGAAAGTTGCCAAAATACATTCGGCTAATTAAAAGTACTCAACAGCGAGGGGTTGGACGGAAAAGCCAATATTCCATTTTAATGTGGTCACTCTTAACAGGACCTAATGAGATCTGACGATCAGTCATTACAAGAAAAAGAGTTTACTTCAAAGCGCCTCAGACACTAATGAGGGAGGAAAACGTTGTGCTATAGTAGCCTACAATGAGGTGTGAGTGTTGAAGTCTGAATACACACAGACTTTCTGATATATTTCATGCAGCGCTTGCAGATAACATTCATTAAAAATGCATGAAGGCATCAACAAACACAATCATTTGCATTTGACGCAAAGCACAAATTTTGATCATTTTATATTTCGTTTTATTTGACATGGATGTGATTCGCGAGGCAAATGGGGGAATGCGAGTAGAAAATAAAATAGAAAACACAAAATGGCAAGATTGAACATAAAATGGAAAAGACAAATAATCAAATAATAATTCTGATATGATTAAAGAACCATAATGTGGGTTTTTAGTGTCTTCAGAACGCTGACTCTGGATTTTCATTCAATTAATTTTTTTTTATAAGCATACATTACTTTCAAATCCTATCTCTTTCAGTTTTAGAATTTTTAAGTTGTGGTCTAGTTTTCTACACTTTGACTAGCAACCTTTGGGTTCAGAACAGTTACTGAATAATTAGTTATATATTGGAGAAATGCCACGATGATCAGAGGGGGTAAAGGAAAACAGCAAAGCTGAGATTTAATCAAAAAGATTAATAACAGATTGGCCAGCTGTGTTTAAATCTACTGCACTCCAGCAGCTTTAATAGGATCAGAGACGTGGGGATTCACTGCTTGTAATGTTGAGGTAGAATAAAAATGCAGTTAATTGCACTACTGTCACCCATTAAAACGCAGTAATGGGGTTCTGTACAATCTTCCCTGCAAAGCTCTCTCCGTCAAAAAGCATTTACCTTTTCAGCAGCATTAAAACACTGCCTTTATGGTCTCACAATACCACCTATAAATGATTCAGTTCTCTGTCTGATACTAAAATACCCACATGAAATGTCTTTACTGCGCAAAACTCATTCATTAAACATGTTTCCCTCTTTCCTCTTATGCCATATGATCTGACAAATTTCTTTACTGTATTGCATTGTATGTCAACAAACATCCTATATGGAAGCAGTAATAACATGATATTCTTATGTAAAGATGTTCAGTCATGCTAAACATTGTCATTGCTCTTGCAGTACTTTTGAACTAACTTATTTAGTAATTTAAGGAAGAATATTTTTAAGTGGATAAACCAGAAATGCTTTTTGAAATGCGCTCAGACACAAGCTCAGACACATAAACCTCATTAATTATAATTGATTACTTACACAATGAAAAACAATTAGGAGGATAAAATCAAAAACAATGGAAATAAAGAGCTACAGTTAACCATTGGTTGGTGGGAGGTTTAGAGTTTGCTTACATTAGGTTAGTTAACAAGTGTTTTTAACTACTAACATTTAAATTAATCATTTGATACAATGCACTTGTACATAGGCTTCATGTTTTACATTTTTAAATGTTGACCCTTCCCTTACATCTTAAGCATTGGTGGTTCAGTGGTAGAATTTTCACCTGCCATGCGAGAAATTCAACACAGAAATTGTCTTATAGGCAGTTGTGGCCAAATGGTTAGAGAGTCATGGGTTCCAGTCTCAGTACCGGCAGGATATGTAGGTGGGGGGAGTAAATGAACAGCACTCTCTTCCACTCTCATTACCCACAACTGAGGTGCCCTTGAGGATACAGTTCCACTGTTCATGAACAGATTTCTTAAAAATACGTAGCTATTAAAATCATTATAAAGGGTGTCTGTGTTAATAACTCATATTTAAATATTCTATGTTCTCTGCATCTACTCTGCTGCAATACATTGGTTGACTTGCCTTGGGCCTTTGTTTGTAATCATGAATATTTAATGAGCGTTCGATGGAGGAACCACAAAAGTGGCTGGAGTGAGGTTCAACATACTGTTTGAGCATTCTCTGTTCATCCCTTTAAAACATGTAGGGGAATAAGAAAAACATTACAGTAGTGACACACAATATCTTATGGCAGGTTGACTCATTAAACTATGAGTCACTATGAATATGTCTCTGAACACATGCTGCTCTTAAAACACAAGGGTAAGACTTTTGAAATCTGCCAACTTTGCTCATGACGGCTCATTGAGAATCATACTTGCAACATCTGTGGCATTATAATTCTGAACCTGCCTTTTTACAAAGAATTGTTTTGGGTATTCAGAAATACTGCAGATCAAGAGGTCAATGTTTGACAGGTTAGCATGACCCAGGTATCCACTACTGGTAGATCTGAACTACTGGTTTGACAGCCATTTTTATGTCAAGCAACATATACATAGCAATTATTTCTTTATATTGTAGTGGATGTTTTACCATTTTTGTTCATTTATTTACCTTTTTTTAATTCATTTATTTACCTTTTTTTGTTGTGTGGTTGATTGGACATCAACCACACAACAAAAGCTAATACTTTTTCATATACTGACTACTTTCTTTGTATTACAGTTCTATCTAATAACACATTAGACAGGACTGTTAAACAGACCGTAAACTAATGAAGACGGAGAATGTGAGAGCTGTGTGCCCAGGCTCTGGCGTTCCCGTCAAAATAGAAGTCACAACAGCGGCTTACGTCACCTCAGAACATTTAGTTCTCGGGGAACCACCCTGGTTCCTAGAACTACCCGGTGCGAAAAGCCCCTATGGTCAGATGATAAATTGGGGCAACATTTAGATTTAACTGACTGGTTGCTGCTTGTACTAGAGTTTCTGTTCTTTTCAGTCTGTATAACTGCTGAGCTCCAGTTTTATCAAGCAGTGTGAGACAGAACCAGACATGTGGGCAGCAGAAAGGCGTTTTGAGGAAGCATGCAGTTCTCTTTCTTCTTCTGAATAAGCCATGCCATGAGGCATTTCTGAAAAGCTTTTAGTGATGATCAACCCACTGGTGCTATTTATTCATGGTGCCATTTGCTGCAGGCGTCTATTTGATTACACTCTACATTTTCATAACTGTCTATAGTTGAGCGTAAATGTGGGCCAGAATTTGTTGCCTGATGTATATTACAGCCAAAATACATGATGGTCACCATAAGCTAGACTGCAAGACTGCTGAAGCATCCCATTCAGCTATCACACTGAATAATTGTTTGCTTGTTTACGATCTTCTTTCCCACAGATTTACTTACTGAAAAACACCCAAAGCTGTGCGGAATCAATCAATATAAGGCTGATATGTGCTCACTTCTTCGTCTTCATCATCCTGGTGTGTTTTCCACAAGTGTGCAGTTCCACAAGAGTCTCCGTTCGAGTGTAATTTGGCAATCTTCATATCTGCATTGATTGTATCCTGCCATCTTTACTTTGGTCGTCCACGTGACCGCTTCCCTTCCACCATGAAGTAGTAGGCAGTGTCAGAGCAACAGTGTCTGTTGCTGCTCGTAGGACGTGTCCATAACACTGAAGACACCTTTGCCACATTTTCGCCGTAATTGGCGCTAAGCCCATTTGCCGCCGGATTGTATCATTACAGCAGTGGTTAAAGAGAGACACACCAGTAATCCAACAGAGCATGCGCATCTCCATAATGTGGAGAGGGTGCTCAGTGCTCTTGGTAAAGGGCCAGCATTCGGCTCCGTACAGTGCAACTGGACGTACTACCATTCAATATATTTTTGACAGATGACAGTGACATCTTTCCAGTGCATCCAGGTTGCATTTACCCTCCTACACACTTCATTATTGATACAACCATCACTTTGCAAGCGCGATCCTAGATACTTTAAGCTGTTTGTCTTCATCAGGGCTTTGCCACTGACCAGGATGTTGCCATCAGAAGGATTGGTTTCCAAATATTCCATTTTCTTGATGTTGAGGCAGAAGCCATATTGGCTGAGGCGGTCATTCCATGCCTGGATTTGGTGTTCCAGTTCTTCCCGGTTGGTGGCAGCCAACATAATTTCGTCAGCATAGAGCAGAGCCCATTGGACGCCCTGTTGCAGGTCTCGGGGAAAAGCTATCAGAAATGCCAGCCGCGCATCTCACATGACTGCTGGTGTTCTCAGAGCATTTGAAGCTAGTTGATGAGTTTATCAGGCACTTCATGGTCCCGTAGTGCATATCAGATCAGCTGATGCGGCACCCGGTCAAAATCCTTTTCAAGATCAAGAAAGGCCATATGCAGCGGCTTCTTTTTCTCCCAGTGCTTTTCCATTAACATTCACACTGCAAAGATCGCATCACTAGTGCTGCTGCCTTTGGGAAAAACCACATTGGTTGATGGTGAGCTGGGCTATATCTCGCAAGCGTTTGTCAAGGATCCACTCAAAGATTTTCATTGTGTGTGATAGGTGGATGGGGCAGTAATTTGAACATTCAGCCTTTATTTTTGAAAATGGGCACTGTAATGCTTGTGGTCCAGTTGGTTGGTACATGGACAAAGTCAACGATGGCATTGAAGAAAGTTGCTAGCCATTCAATCATGGTGACACGCAGCTCCTTCAGCTTCCAAAAATGATATGTGCTCACTTGTGTTGCTAAAATCGACAGGATTTCTCATGTGTTCTACTAAAGAATCAGGGTATTTTATACAAGTAGGTCTGATTTGATTTAATGATTTTATATATATATATATATATATATACACATACATACATACATACATACATACACACACACACACACACACACATACATACACTGATTAGGCATAACATTATGACCACTGAGAGTTGAAGTGAATAACACTGATTATCTCTTCATCACGGCACCTGTTAGTGGTTGGGATATATTAGGCAGCAAGTGAACATTTTGTTCTCAAAGCTGATGTGTTAGAAGCAGGAAAAATGGGCAAGCGTAAGGATTTGAGCGAGTTTGACAAAGGCCAAATTGTGATGGCTAGACGACTGGGTCAGAGCATCTCCAAAACTGCAGCTCTTGTGGGGTGTTCCTGGTCTGCAGTGGTCAGTATCTATCAAAAGTGGTCCAAGGAAGAAACAGTGGTGAACCGGCGACAGGGTCATGGGCGACCAAGGCTCATTGATGCATGTGGGGAGCGAAGGCTGGCCCGCGTGGTCCGATCAAACAGACGAGCTACTATAGCTCAAATTGCTCAAGAAGTTAATGCTGGTTCTGATAGAAAGGTGTCAGAATACACAGTGCATCGCAGTTTGTTGCGTATGGGGCTGCATAGCCGCAGACCAGTCAGGGTGCCCAGTCCACCGCCGAAAGTGGGCACGTGAGCATCAGAACTGGACCACGGAGCAATGGAAGAAGGTGGCCTGGTCTGATGGTGAATCACGTTTTCTTTTACATCACGGGGATGGTCGGGTGCGTCGCTTACCTGGGGAACACATGGCACCAGGATGCACTACGAGAAGAAGGCAAGCCGGCGGAGGCAGTGTGATGCTTTGGGCAATGTTCTGCTGGGAAACCTTGGGTCCTGCCATCCATGTGGATGTTACTTTGACACGTACCACCTACCTAAGCATTGTTGCAGATCATGTACACCCTTTCATGGAAACGGTATTCCCTGGTGGCTGTGGCCTCTTTCAGCAGGATTATGCGCCCTGCCACAAAGCAAAAATGGTTCAGGAATGGTTTGAGGAGCAACAATGAGTTTAAGGTGTTGACTTGGCCTCCAAATTCCCCAGATCTCAATCAAGTCGAGCATCTGTGGGATGTGCTTAACAAACAAGTCTGATCCATAGAGGCCCCACCTCGCAACTTACAGGACTTAAAGGATCTGCTGCTAACATCTTGGTGCCAGATACCACAGCACACCTTCAGTGGTCTAGTGGAGTCCATGACTCGACTTAAGAGACCACTTAACATTGAGAAATCAATGTTAAGTGGTCTCAATTTTTTCCAGAGCTGTGTATACCTCAATCAGGCATAACATTATGACTAATATTGTGTTGGTCCCCCTTTTGCTGCTCTGACCCGTCGAGTCATGGACTCCACTAGACCCCTGAAGGTGTGCTGTGGTATCTGGCACCAAGATGTTAGCAGCAGATCCTTTAAGTCCTGTAAGTTGCGAGGTGGGGGCTCTATGGATCAGACTTGTTTGTTAAGCACATCCCACAGATGCTCGACTGGATTGAGATTATATATATATAATTATATATATAATATATAATTATTATATATATATTATATATATATATACAGTGGGGAGAACAAGTATTTGACACAATGCTGATTTTGCAGGTTTGCCCACTTACAAAGCATGTAGAAGTCTGTAATTTTTATCATAGGTACTCTTCAACTGTGAGTGACGGAATCTAAAACAAAAATCCAGAAAATCACATTGTATGATTTTTAAGTAATTAATTTGCATTTTATTGCATGACATAAGTATTTGATACATCAGAAAAGCAAAACTTAATATTTGGTACAGAAACCTTTGTTTGCAATTACAGAGATCATACGTTTCCTGTAGTTCTTGACCAGGTTTGCACACACTGCAGCAGGGATTTTCGGCCCACTCCTCCATACAGACCTTCTCCAGATCCTTCAGGTTTCGGGGCTGTTGCTGGGCAATATGGACTTTCAGCTCCCTCCAAAGATTTTCTATTGGGTTCAGGTCTGGAGACTGGCTAGGCCACTCCAGGACCTTGAGATGCTTCTTACGGAGCCACTCCTTAGTTGTCCTGGCTGTGTGTTTCGGGTCGTTGTCATGCTAGAAGACCCAGCCACGACCCATCTTCAATGCTCTTACTGAGGGAAGGAGGTTGTTGGCCAAGATCTTGCGATGCATGGCCCCATCCATCCTCCCCTCAATACGGTGCAGTCGTCCTGTCCCCTTTGCAGAAAAGCATCCCCAAAGAATGATGTTTCCACCTCCATGCTTCACGGTTGGGATGGTGTTCTTGGGGTTGTACTCATCCTTCTTCTTCCTCCAAACACGGCGAGTGGAGTTTAGACCAAAAAGCTCTATTTTTGTCTCATCAGACCACATGACCTTCTCCGATTCCTCCTCTGGATCATCCAGATGGTCATTGGCAAACTTCAGACGGGCCTGGACATGCGCTGGCTTGAGCAGGGGGACCTTGCGTGCGCTGCAGGATTTGAATCCATGACGGCGTAGTGTGTTACTAATGGTTTTCTTTGAGACTGTGGTCCCAGCTCTCTTCAGGTCATTGACCAGGTCCTGCCGTGTAGTTCTGGGCTGATCCCTCACCTTCCTCATGATCGTTGATGCCCCACGAGGTGAGATCTTGCATGGTGCCCCAGACCGAGGGAGATTGACCGTCATCTTGAACTTCTTCCATTTTCTAATAATTGCGCCAACAGCTGTTGCCTTCTCACCAAGCTGCTTGCCTATTGTCCTGTAGCCCATCCCAGCCTTGTGCAGGTCTACAATTTTATCCCTGATGTCCTTACACAGCTCTCTGGTCTTGGCCATTGTGGAGAGGTTGGAATCTGTTTGATTGAGTGTGTGGACAGGTGTCTTTTATACAGGTAACGAGTTCAAACAGGTGCAGTTAATACAGGTAATGAGTGGAGAACAGGAGGGCTTCTTAAAGAAAACTAACAGGTCTGTGAGAGCCGGAATTCTTACTGGTTGATAGGTGATCAAATACTTATGTCATGCAATAAAATGCAAATTAATTATTTAAAAATCATACAATGTGATTTTCTGGATTTTTGTTTTAGATTCCGTATCTCACAGTTGACGTGTACCTATGATAAAAATTACAGACCTCTACATGCTTTGTAAGTAGGAAAACCTGCAAAATCGGCAGTGTATCAAATACTTGTTCTCCCCACTGTATTATATGCAACACAGTCTCGTGGCAATTCATAACTATTTCATGTTTTTTGGGGCAATTTCCATATGTCAAATCCATATGAATTCTTTTTCATATCTGCTTAAGTCCCCAATATACTCACAGCGAGTTCGTTTTCGTTCTTTACTTAGGGGTAAAAATAATTTTGAAGTACACTGTTGAGAGCGTTTCGATGAATATGTGCTGCGTGCTTTTTCACGTCACATTTATTTATATCACTTTATACAATAGATTGTTTAAAAGTAAGCAGCTTTACAGTATTAAAGTGCCCCTATTGTGCTATTTTAAAGTTTCCTAATTTTGTTTTAGAGGTCTCCAACAGGTTTATATGCATCAAATGTCAAAAAACACTTTCATTTTCCCATAATATACATTGCACATCACCACATTGTTCAATGATTCTCAAACGACTAAATCCCTCCTTTCCGTGAGCCTACTCTGCTCTGATTGGCCAGATGGCCCAGTCTGTTACGATTAGTCGGAAGCTAAGCGGCGATTACCATAACTGTACTTCAGCTCTGTCCGGAGGCTTCCTCAGTCCTCAGCGATTGTACACACTGTAAAGACAGTAACAATGGCGTCAATTTTACCATATCAATCCGAGCGCATGTCCGATGATGAAACATTGGAAGAACTTATTCAACCCGAACCTCCATCACAAGGCTTGACAGGAAGTTTCTCAGTGATACACTACTCATTTTGAGGAAACTATATTTCCTCACCATCAGCATTAACATGTGTATGTCTGTCAACAAACCCATGTGTACATTTCTAATTTATTGCGGTGCACATGTGGGAACTGTATCAATAACTGCGCATACGTTAGCCGAGCACTAATGTGAATGACTGATGTAACATTGAAGTTTGCAAAACAAATCTTGCTCCATCCTTTATCTTTACTCAGAGTAGTAAGAACGACATACAATCTGCATTAGTAGACACAGTTTTAGGTAATAGTGGCCAACACATGATTTGCAGTAGTATTTCAGTAAGACAGTAATAACGCGAGTTAGCCGGAGACCTACACAATATAAAACACAAAACTTCATATTTTGAACACCCGGTAGAAAATACATCAATAATTATTTTGGGAGACAATAACTTTATTTATTGTGCACTTTTGACTTTACAACTTTGCAGAACGTTTACATTCACAAACAGCTTTATTACACACTGCATGAAAGGGAATATTCGAAAAACCATAATGGGGCACTTTAAACATGAAAAAAACAGTGTCAGTGTTGCTTTCAACTAGAATTACAAATTCAGTTTGTACTCTAAAGCAGCTCTCCGTTGTATTCACGTTTTTACGTCTGACCGAGCAGAAGAAATGAACTGGAGAAGGTGTCCACATCAAAGAAGGCGGAGCCTCAGAGCCACACCTAGGGGTGAGCGGCCTTACAAAAAAAAGTTTATTCGAGTGTTCTATTGGTATACTTCTTTTAAACTAAAAATAAGAAAGTATACTTTCAGTCTACTTTTTATGTACTTCTCAGAAATATACTTTAAATTGCACTTAAGTATACTTGACTTATACTGCCAGAAAAGTATATTTGGCCTATACTTGTACTCAATCTTTTGATCGAGATATACTTAAAAGTATAATTAAGTATTCAAAGTATACTTGGCTTGTAATTGTGTTTAATCTTTTGATTGAGTAGCCTATTTAATATACTTTTTATACATAGTTTTACATACAGTCTTATGAAACTTAAATTGTTTGAAAATATTGATTAGAATATTGATATAAAACAGATATGTTCCTAATTCTGAGTATCTGAATTTTTGTGTAGGCTAGTCTACTGGTAGTGTACATAGGAATTTACTTAAAATCTACTTTACTCTTTCCCCACCATTGACTAAATTTTCCAGCTACTCATGTTTTCACTGTTATTTGGTAAGGGGCACTATGACACATCTTCTAGTACAGAATCTCCTGAACAAAACACAGGAGAAGAAGAAGCTGAAACAAGTGATAGAAGATTGCTCACGCAAATGTAAAATAACGCGATCATCCAACATTAAACAGCATGTAAATCAAAACTGCCCAATGTCACCAAATGAAATGTCGAAACCCATGAAGAGGAAACAACTGTGAAGCTTTAGGGGTGTTGATGCGATTTTCTCAACTTTTTGTTTAAAATGTTGCCTTTCTTTATGAAACTTACCCACATTCTTTGGAAGATATCACTGAACATTTATTTAACCATGGCAAAAGTAAATTTCCTACTTAAGTTAATTTTTCATCTCTGTTTTTTGTGTTTATTAAAAACTAGACAAATCTGATATTATTTTAATCATGTTATTTAAGAGTTGAGAGTTCTTTAAAGCTGATCTAACCAGCAGAAGACACGAGCCGGGTTTAAATCCCAGTTGCGCAGGTGGGGCATGTTGTCACGCTGCGTTACAATGTGCTCCTATTAGAACTATGATATTCTATTCTATACTTTTATGAATTCTATTGAGAAACCATGAGGAAAAAGGTGAATAATGACTGAGAGTCAATGTTCAGAAGTTAATTATTATTATTATTTATAAATTATTATTATGTTTTTAACTATGCTGTATAGCGGTTTTGCAGTGTTTGTTGTCAAACTCAAAAATCTGTTAATTTTTAATGATTAAAAAAATGCCATTTTTTATATGAAAAAGTTGATAATTGTATTTTATTGACAGTATTTTAGCTTGTCTTGTATATTTGATTAAATCAGATAACTTTTTAAGCTGTCATATGCTCATGTTACAATGTACCCCACCTATGGGGCAGGTTGTCACATTTCACTTCCATTCTTTCAGGGTATATCAAGAAAAAAGTATACACTGTATTAATGAAACAAAACCACATAATTGTACTAGACGTGTGAAATTAATGTGGGAAAAAATAAATACTCTGAACCCCAAGTGGATTTACACAAACTGAGAAAGTCAAAAAGTGTTTGGCTGTGCCCCGCTCTCCCCTACCTAATGCGTAATTGAATGTGTTTACCAGCCAGAGCGAACTTCTCTGGAAAATGTGGCTTGGCAAGCTGGCAAGCTTTCAATCTCCTGAAACGAGCAATAAATGGGCTTTGTTTTGGCCTGATTTTGTTCAAAATGACGTCACACCAGTTTGTTCTTTGATTTCGCTTTAAGTATATCGGGGGGCATTTTCCCCAGTGAGGGTTAGATATAGGGGCGAACCCTCATGCTTAGTTTTTTTCCCTCTAGTATGAATCAAATCATACAAAACTCTTTGAAGTCGCCAACTTAGTTACGTTTTCTTATGAGATTGGGTTGTCATGCTATATAACTTTATAGTGAGTCTCACTGAAACAGATACAACAGAACATACAATCAATGACTACATTTGCATGCGCATCAATAACGTGATTATTTCTAATAATCAGGGTAAGGGCTTAATCACAGTAAAATGTGTTCATGACACAAGCCAAATCTCTTCACTCCCATTTACATCCAATTTTCATGATTCTGATTATTCGCTAATTGTGGTTATTTTTACCACCATTATTCACATACCCCAAAGCACAGCACATGATGAACTCGCATACAGTAGATGTGTTACTGTTCACTGTTTTAATCTACTTGTGTCAAATGCAAAACACATTTCTATAGACGCCTAAAATATCTTAATTTCAATGTTTTCGACCATCAAAACGCTGCATTGCATTCATGTTGCACATGGTCAACATGAACTCAGTTTCTTCAGCAACCCAAGAATGTGATTCCTGCTTTATGGCTATTTTTAACGAAATTAGCATACGGCACATGTTTTACTATGATATGGTTACTACGATTATGAGCTTAATTGCATAAATTAGATTTTTTTGAAATATTGCATTTATACAGTATGAGGGTGCATGTAAACGTAGTCACTCAAGCGTTTACCTCCACAATGAAAATTCTGTCATCATTTACTCAATCTCATGTCATTCCAAACATGCATGACTTTCGTTCTTCTGTAACAAAAGAAGATATTTTGAAAAAAGCTCTGGGCCAAACAACATTGGAACTTACTGACTTAAATCGAATGGACAAAAAAAACAAAAAAAACAATGCGTTGTTCATATCTTCAAACCCATCCAACCCTTTTCTACTTATTGATGTTTAGTGTGTTCTGTTCTGTTTCTCAAATTAGAGACTCTGATGTATTTGCCTTACAAAGTTGTGCATCTGATTTCTTTTGCTGTTCTGATTAAATCTAGTTTGCTTTCTTCTTTCAAGACATTCTTACTTACACATGGAAATAGCCTTCATTTCTTAAAAAAAAACAATACATTGACAAATTAGAGAAATTTGTTTGTTTTTTTTTGTCCATTTTTGAAACCAAAATTGAACTTCTGAAATGCAAAATGTACTCAGTGTAGTACAGCTAAAAGGGGCTTTGCGAAGGTAAAGTGAGGTGAACCTCAACAATGGGCCAGGGCTGGGACGGGCAGCAGGGGGCGGGAGGTGTTCGGAACGCCATGAGAGTACCACGGTACGTACCATGGGTGGTGTATCACGGTTCTTCGGTTTGAATATCGTTACACCCAGGGTTTGAAATTAACACCCGCCAACCTGCCAAATGCGGGTAAAAATCAACTGTGGCGGGTAACGCTGTCAAATCACTAGCAAATTTGGCGGGTCACTTACTATGATTACTCACTTTTAATATATGAGCTCGCTCATACGCGCTGCCTGGCTGTGAAATTAAAAGTTATTTTTTAAAGCCTAATAAATGTTGAAATTGATATAGCTTTCAGTTATACTGTAATGTTGAATGTCTATCATTAATGTTTCATAGAGACATCAGTATCAGTATTAGTATCAGTGATACTCGCCTTCATTCATAAAAAGATGCCATTAGAACAAATATTTAAAATATACTGTCTTTAAGTTGTTTCTACATTAATTTGGAGAGTAACTGTGAAATTATTACAATATAAAAATATTAAAAACTCTGATGTTTTTAAATCGCGATTAATTACAGAAAAAATTTGATTAATTAGTTCATTTTTTTTTATTGATTGACAGCACTAATATATATATATATATACACTCACCTAAAGGATTATTAGGAACACCATACTAATACTGTGTTTGACCCCCTTTCGCCTTCAGAACTGCCTTAATTCTACGTGGCATTGATTCAACAAGGTGCTGAAAGCATTCTTTAGAAATGTTGGCCCATATTGATAGGATAGCATCTTGCAGTTGATGGAGATTTGTGGGATGCACATCCAGGGCACGAAACTCCCGTTCCACCACATCCCAAAGATGCTCTATTGGGTTGAGATCTGGTGACTGTGGGGGCCATTTTAGTACAGTGAACTCATTGTCATGTTCAAGAAACCAATTTGAAATGATTCGAGCTTTGTGACATGGTGCATTATCCTGCTGGAAGTAGCCATCAGAGGATGGTTACATGGTGGTCATAAAGGGATGGACATGGTCAGAAACAATGCTCAGGTAGGCCGTGGCATTTAAACGATGCCCAATTGGCACTAAGGGGCCTAAAGTGTGCCAAGAAAACATCCCCCACACCATTACACCACCACCACCAGCCTGCACAGTGGTAACAAGGCATGATGGATCCATGTTCTCATTCTGTTTACGCCAAATTCTGACTCTACCATCTGAATGTCTCAACAGAAATCGAGACTCATCAGACCAGGCAACATTTTTCCAGTCTTCAACTGTCCAATTTTGGTGAGCTCGTGCAAATTGTAGCCTCTTTTTCCTATTTGTAGTGGAGATGAGTGGTACCCGGTGGGGTCTTCTGCTGTTGTAGCCCATCCGCTTCAAGGTTGTGCGTGTTGTGGCTTCACAAATGCTTTGCTGCATACCTCGGTTGTAACGAGTGGTTATTTCAGTCAAAGTTGCTCTTCTATCAGCTTGAATCAGTCGGCCCATTCTCCTCTGACCTCTAGTATCAACAAGGCATTTTCGCCCACAGGACTGCCGCATACTGGATGTTTTTCCCTTTTCACACCATTCTTTGTAAACTCTAGAAATGGTTGTGCGTGAAAATCCCAGTAACTGAGCAGATTGTGAAATACTCAGACCGGCCCGTCTGGCACCAACAACCATGCCACGCTCAAAATTGCTTAAATCACCTTTCTTTCCCATTCTGACATTCAGTTTGGAGTTCAGGAGATTGTCTTGACCAGGACCACACCCCTAAATGCATTGAAGCAACTGCCATGTGATTGGTTGATTAGATAATTGCATTAATGAGAAATTGAACAGGTGTTCCTAATAATCCTTTAGGTGAGTGTATATATATAAGCTGTGATGTAGTTAATCTGGTTTATTTCTCTTTTTGGCTAGTAGAAGTTCTGAATGGCCGGTAACTTAAAAATTTAGTAGCCAATTTGGCCCGTGAGTGAAAAACTTAATTTCAAACCCTGGTTACACCCCTAAACGTTACTCATATGAGACACTTGTTGCACACTGCAGTATCAATATCAGAATATCATATTAATAAAAGCTGGATGACATGTGTTGTATTTTTTTACTAAATCAGTTTTCCTAGGCCTGGCACCTTGGCCACTATTGTATATTGCGTAGTTGTGTTTGGAGTCAATTGTTTGATTTGTTTTGTTTTATAATTTGGGACATTTATGTATAATTCAACATTGAACATAGTGATTTTGGACCGAAGAGAGCCTGTTTGCTTATATCCTGCAGAGGATTTGCAATCAGTTAGTACTCATGTGTAGACAATAGCTGGGGAGACAGAGTTATCTGAACGGACGGGACGGAGACCTGTCAAGACTTACTGCAGGGGGTTCAAAGTGTAAATGAGGTGCCAAAGCTGCTGACTGCAGCAGAAGGATTCGCTCTGTTCTGGGGAGATAGAGCCACAGGAATTAAAAGAGCATCTGTCAGACGGAATGAGACCCGAAAGAAAGTTCTTAAAGCTGGCAGATGATTGTAAATATCCCTGCGGGTTTATGCCGCTCTGGGCATTTTAACCCAAACTTTTAAACCTGGAGCAAAACCTGGACATACAGAAAGTTTAGCTGTATGCTTTGGACATGATGAGGCAATGCTGAACAATATCACAACATATATAGCATGTAATAAAATATGTGATAATGTCAGAAAAATAAAAACACAACTTATTTAGTTTGTAAGATCTTTCTTCATAAGCTATTACAATTTAGAAGTGACATTCATTTTAGCTGTAAAAAAAAAAAAAAAAAAAAAATAATTATATATATATTAGAATTAGCACTGAAAGTAACCAAATAAGCTTAATGAGTTGAGACATATGTTAATCAGAGATATGTTAATTGAAAAAGGCTGGGTTTCTTGATAACATTGCTTGTTCTCTTAAAATCATCTTCGGTAAACTTTCGTGTTATTCTAGCCAACACGAAGATAAGGTTGTTTTTAACTTAAATACATCACTAAAGAAGCTTTCAGGCCCAAAGTCCAAAACTAAGACCAAGACTTCAATGAAAATCTCCAGTAGCTTGCAAATAAATAACACAAATATACATAATTGAACTGACAAACAGAAATTGCATTTTTGACATTATACAGTACTGAATATATAGTAAGAAAAATAATTTTGTTAGACAAGGTTTCACAAACGTTATTGCTCAACCACACATAGATCACTAGATAAATGCATGTTATGTCGTATGCCATGCCATGTTGATCACTATAATTCTGCAGTTACCACATGTAATTCTGCTTGTCAGATTGGACATTGCATCTGTAAAGTTTATAAATGCATGTGTTCATTTAGTGCACAGTTACTCAAATCTCATCTTTTAACATAGGCCCGTGTGTGTGTGTGTGTATATATATATATATATATATATATATATGACCTGCAAACTCACAAGTGATGAAAAAGGTGACATTAAATAATTAAATACTTGTAGGGGGGTCTGGGGCATTGCCCTCCAGTAGAAATTTTTTGTGGTTTTAACATGTAAACGAAGAATTCTGGTGCACTCTGACAAGAAAATAAAGGGAAAAGACAACATTTGCTTTCAAATAAAAAAAAAACATTTACACTATAGCGTGGGGCATTGACACAAATTTCACAATTTGATTTGATATTGATTAACTTGGGGCTTATCAGGTACAGTACATAGCAAATTATATGTACTGTACAATGTGTGGAGGGATTTTTGGTGGTGTAAATATATTTATTCTGAAGCAAAATTCTCAGTGTTATATCAGCTTTTACATAAGCCTACTTAAATCTGCATATTTGTGACACTTACCCCAGGGCGTTATTTACTTTATAAAGGCCATTTTTTATTTATCTTTCATGTCAAATTCTTACATTTGATTGATAAATTCAGTTATAATAATAAGACACTATAGGGCTGTTACCAATCAAATTAAATTTACACTGCAAAATTACAACTGCAATAAATAATGTTATGAGATTGATGTTTTAAACGTTTGAATACACAAATAGGAAAAAAATGCAACGATATTTTAAACATGAAACTAAACCGCCAATAGGTGGCAGCAAGTGACCGTCTTAATGAGTGAGTCATTGAGTCATTCGTTCAAACGCTGAATGATTCAGTAACAAAACACCGCGCTGAGAGTTGCTTTCCTTTGGAACTATTTTCGTCGGTGAAATAGAACACAAAAAAAATCAATATTGTTTGTGTCTAAAAATGTAAGTAACATAATATTAGCTAGGCTACTTGTTTATTGAACCACAAAATTCAATGTAACATTTGCAATTGTGATAATATTCAGCAAAACATCTCCCTTAGTCGACTCGTGTTATTAACAATATCATAAGTTATAAATAAAACTCAACATTTTACCCTAGTATGTTCCTTCTGTGAGTTTATACTGCTGTTATGTTCATTTGTTTTGATTTCTCCACAAATGTCTTTCTCAGGCAGCGCGAGCCTCAACTTGACTTTGTTACCAGAAATACACTATCCCTTATCAATCGCGGTTTAAAATCAGAATAATTCTCGCGTTTCTGGTTATTTTATTAACTTTTAAGATAATGTCCCGGACAAAGATGAATGCCGAGCCCTTACAGTCTATGGTCGAGCCCTAGTTCATTCATGATTTCTTTCAAAAAAGCGACTAGTTTGCAGGTATATATATATAATTTATTAGGTATGCATGTATATATTTATTCATTTAAGAGTTAAAACTGTTGCATGATCTCATACTTTTGGAAAATATTAATATTTATTTAACAAATTATATTAAAACTATTAATAATACTTTACAATAAGGTTTCTTGAACTCGCACTGTGTCATGATCCTAGTCTGTGTTCCCCTGTCTTGTGTCTTGTGCCATGTTTTGTAGTTCTTTGTAGTTTTTCATGTTGATTAGTCTCCCCAGGTGTGTCTTGTTAATTTGTTAAGCTTGTTTGGCCCTGTGTATTTAAACCTCTGTACTTTAGTTGTTGGGTGTCAGTCGTTGCGTTCCTGTATGTGTGTTCCTGTTGTTGCGCTCCTGCCTGGTTTTGGATGCCCTTGTTCTTGTATTTACTTTTGATGTTGTTTGTTATTAAATCATTCATGCTGCACTTGGATTCTCACTCAGCTTCATCCTGGCTTACATGTTACACACTGACAGATCTTAAAATATGCCAGAGCCATTGTTTTGTCTCAAGATGCACACCAGTAATGTTTTTATTTTCTATGGAATGTTTATAAAAGCTACTTAAATGTCCTAATTGATATAAAACCTAATCCTGGCTTAATTTAAGCCCTGTCTGTGAAACCAGGCCATTATGTATAATGGCGTTGAAATAATAAAAATCATCATTTATTTGTGTCCCTCTATACATCGTGAAAGCAATGTATAGCATTTACTGTTGGGAAAATGCCAGATTAAATAAATCTTAAACTGTGGTCAAACTAGACTTTGAGCACACAAAATTTCTACCAACACTGCAACAGTTGTAATATGATTTCACACTTTGCAGCATGTTTTTTACAAAACACAATTCAACATATAATGCACTCTTAAAAATAAAGGTTCTGAAATGCATTTTCATAGCAATGCCATAGAAGAACCATTTTTGGTTCTCCAAGAATCAAAAAAATTATTCTAGCTATTTGCTCAGTTTATTTAATTAAATATAAATACAACACAGATCTTTAGTTTTTTTACTTAATTGCCATTTGCACTCAATTGTATTATGTTAAATTAAATTAGTAAAATGTTAAGTTAACAAACCATTTGTGTTGGAACTACATGAATCATTTATGTTGCATTGACTGAAAGCACATAATTTACACAGTATACAGTGGGGAGAACAAGTATTTGATACACTGCCGATTTTGCAGGTTTGCCCACTTACAAAGCATGTAGAGGTCTGTAATTTTTATCATAGGTACTCTTCAACTGTGAGAGACAGAATCTAAAACAAAAATCCAGAAAATCACATTGTATGATTTTTAAGTAATTAATTTGCGTTTTATTGCATGACATAAGTATTTGATACATCAGAAAAGCAGAACTTAATATTTGGTACAGAAACCTTTATTTGCAATTACAGAGATCATACGTTTCCTGTAGTTCTTGACCAGGTTTGCACACACTGCAGCAGGGACATGCGCTGGCTTGAGCAGGGGGACCTTGCGTGCGCTGCAGGATTTTAATCCATGACGGCGTAGTGTGTTACTAATGGTTTTCTTTGAGACTGTGGTCCCAGCTCTCTTCAGGTCATTGACCAGGTCCTGCCGTGTAGTTCTGGGCTGATCCCTCACCTTCCTCATGATCATTGATGCCCCACGAGGTGAGATCTTGCATGGTGCCCCAGACCGAGGGAGATTGACCGTCATCTTGAACTTCTTCCATTTTCTAATAATTGCGCCAACAGTTGTTGCCTTCTCACCAAGCTGCTTGTCTATTGTCCTGTAGCCTATCCCAGCCTTGTGCAGGTCTACAATTTTATCCCTGATGTCCTTACACAGCTCTCTGGTCTTGGCCATTGTGGAGAGGTTGGAGTCTGTTTGATTGAGTGTGTGGACAGGTGTCTTTTATACAGGTAACGAGTTCAAACAGGTGCAGTTAATACAGGTAATGAGTGGAGAACAGGAGGGCTTCTTAAAGAAAAACTAACAGGTCTGTGAGAGCCGGAATTCTTACTGGTTGGTGGGTGATCAAATACTTATGTCATGCAATAAAATGCAAATTAATTATTTAAAAATCATACAATGTGGATTTTCTGGATTTTTGTTTTAGATTACGTCTCTCACAGTTGAAGAGTACCTATGATAAAAATTACAGACTTCTACATGCTTTGTAAGTTGGAAAACCTGAAAAATCGGCAGTGTATCAAATACTTGTTCTCCCCACTGTATATGGTCATCAGTTCTACCCCTCGCAATCAAACAATCATGGAACATGTATGTGTGTGCACGACAGCTACTCACAACCTAAGCACAAGCTCACCTCTTCACCACAATGGTAACCAAAAAAATAAAATAAATAAATAAATTTACAAACTCTTTTAAGTGTTCAAAATAACTAAAAACTAAGCACTTAAACTCAAACAGGTCTTTCAATTTTCTTAAAAGTGCAGAAAACACACAGCAACTCTGCACAAGGGCACCAGTCTGAACAGCAACAGCACTAGTTGGATCAACATCAGTGAATTATGTTCAGGAAACATTCACAGAATACGTCAAATGAAATTGGTGTGATCTCATTCAATTAGGATGAATTTTACTCATCAGTACAATTAACCTAGTTTAAGTTCAAATAAATCAGTTCAACTGTGTGGAAATAGGTGTCATAATTGAATTAGTTTAGACCAAAAAGCTTTTTTTTTTTTTTTGAGTGTATATTAGATTTTTTTTTTTTAATTGTTTAGCTCCTTTTTTTTAGATTCAGTCAGTTCTAATCATGTAAAGTACTAGCCATATGTGCCTGCAAATCCAAGAAAAGTGGTGATTTGAGTGCTGCATCATACTGAAAGCTGTGGGTGTTTTTATTTGGCAGAGAATTGCTGTGGCAACAGGCATTGAACGACTTGATTTGCTGTCACTATAAGGATGTTTTGGAGACCTGCAAGTCGTGTCCTGGGGTTAGAGCTCATACCGCAATGGTACAAGATTCAAAAGTCACTTATAGATAACATCTATCTATAAAATCCTACAAATCCTTTATTTTGATCTGAATTTAATCTCAAATCCATCCCAAGCCAACACAAAAGCTGACCTCCCACCAGTGTTTGTCTTTAGTATCTAGTCTGTGTGGATTCACTCCTGGTTTTATTCTTCTGAGATATCTGCAGATAATGTCATCTCTTCCTACTCTCCTGTGAACATCTCACCATAAGTGACACATCTATATCAGGATGTTGTTGTTGGCCATGGTTCTTTCTTTAACACCAGCACAGGCTGTGGTCGCCATCAGACTCATAGATCTCGGTGTGCACAACACTGTCTAAACAGGATTGTTGGATGGGAAGCCCATAAGCGGTACTAAATGGGTAATGGGTAATAAAGTCTCATGGAAGTGATTCAAAATACTCGACATCCTCTAGGCAGTTTTTAACACCCTGCCTGTATTAACTCTTATGACTATACACTCAGCAGAAGCACACTAAACCGCTGATGACACCGCAGTTATCATCCACAATAATGACAAACTCCACGCGAAAAGCAGTCAGAAGATTTGACCGTAAGGTACAAATGTGCAAATGGAGAATAAAGTTTTGGATTCTGATTACATTGGATGTGATGTACAGCAGCAAACTCGCTGTGAGTTTTAGGACACAAGTTTAGCCTTGGCCTAAAGGAAGGTGTTCTTCTGTCCTAGTGGATGTGATCAATGGGATGGGGTGGAGTGGGGGGCGGTTGGCACAATTGAATATCAGTGAAAGTGCAATTTCGTTCATGAAATATTCATCAGCAGTATTGGAAAGAATGTACAAGTGTTGGATGATTTATACTCTCAAGCAAAATGGTAATACAACTCCCAGCATGTCTGCGGCGCCTCAGAGGAAAGTATCATTTTGGTACAAAACGAACCCTTTTCATTGATTATTCTTAAAGCTCTAGAACATCAAAAAAAGGTGGCTTACATGGAGGCAAGATATGAATTTACATCAGCTAGCTCTATGTGAAATACTTTTCCAATATATCCTATTTTATCTCAAGCAAATTGAGAGCTTTTCATGTTCTTGTTATGAGAACCTAAAGAAATAGCAGTTTTAAAATTCATCTGCAGTTCATTTCTGTGCAAATGCACAAACACTGTGCCTGTTTATGATGGGAAGAATCCTGGCAGATATAACTGATGGAAACCCAGTTTTTTCAAGATGCAATGTCCAAAAACATGCTAAATGTGTTTAATTTGATTAATTTTCTGCCACAATTAAGTATTAAAAATAGCCTGTCTGGTCAAAACATTACAATAAGGCAATAAGGCTTCATTAAAACAGTTTTCAGCAAAATGGAGTGACCTCCACATTTTTGTAACAGGCAGAATTAATATACAAATTTAAAGAGCTCAGCATGAAAAAGCCTGTTGTGCTTTTGTACTCACTAGTCTGTGAAACTGCCCTCACAGTTAGTCATTGTTGCTATTGCAAAGCATAACACATCTATCAGAAGTAATGTCCACATTATAAACAAAGCACGGATGCACCTACTAGCATTAAGCTGGCCAATGAACTGAGCGGATACTAAGGAAGACACAAACATATGAACCCAGTGCAGGATACTGCAGTATAAATACCATTACTGCACAAAGCCCCGCAAGTGCCATTTCCACTTTCACAGTAAGTCAGCTCTGCTGTCTGTCGAGGTTGAGTCACAGCTCCTTAGAGTCACAGTAAATGAGAGCGAGCTGCACTTAAATACAAATAAGACTGATGTCCATGGACACAAGCGGTGGACTAAGGCAGTTTTATATCACTCCGAAATACACTGTTCAGCGCAAACGCAACACACATGCTTGTAATGGCTTCTGGTCTTTAAAACGCCTATAAAAAGCACATTTCAAACCAGTTGTTTCAGTAAACCATAAAAGTTATTAACTTGAACACAAAGACATAAAAATGCTGCTTAAAATGATGCATGCTGTACCAGGGTTGGGCAAAATTCATAATTTACTCTTTCAATTCATGAGTTTGAGAGAGAAAGAACATTTTTATTTAAGTCAAAGTCACACATAATAATTATAATTAGATAAATAATTATATTTAAATGAACAATTGTATAATAAGCACCACAAAAGTGTTTTCAGAACTTTATAAAAATAACAAACTCATAGTATGGCAGTTCTTTATTTAAAATTTAAAAAAAAAAAAAATTGTAAATAATTAGTAAATACACTCACCTAAAGGATTATTAGGAACACCTGTTCAATTTCTCATTAATGCAATTATCTAATCAACCAATCACATGGCAGTTGCTTCAATGCATTCAGGGGTGTGGTCCTGGTCAAGACAATCTCCTGAACTCCAAACTGAATGTCAGAATGGGAAAGAAAGGTGATTTAAGCAATTTTGAGCGTGGCATGGTTGTTGGTGCCAGACGGGCCGGTCTGAGTATTTCACAATCTGCTCAGTTACTGGGATTTTCACGCACAACCATTTCTAGAGTTTACAAAGAATGGTGTGAAAAGGGAAAAACATCCAGTATGCGGCAGTCCTGTGGGCGAAAATGCCTTGTTGATGCTAGAGGTCAGAGGAGAATGGGCCGACTGATTCAAGCTGATAGAAGAGCAACTTTGACTGAAATAACCACTCGTTACAACCGAGGTATGCAGCAAAGCATTTGTGAAGCCACAACACGCACAACCTTGAGGCGGATGGGCTACAACAGCAGAAGACCCCACCGGGTACCACTCATCTCCACTACAAATAGGAAAAAGAGGCTACAATTTGCACGAGCTCACCAAAATTGGACAGTTGAAGACTGGAAAAATGTTGCCTGGTCTGATGAGTCTCGATTTCTGTTGAGACATTCAGATGGTAGAGTCAGAATTTGGCGTAAACAGAATGAGAACATGGATCCATCATGCCTTGTTACCACTGTGCAGGCTGGTGGTGGTGGTGTAATGGTGTGGGGGATGTTTTCTTGGCACACTTTAGGCCCCTTAGTGCCAATTGGGCATCGTTTAAATGCCACAGCCTACCTGAGCATTGTTTCTGACCATGTCCATCCCTTTATGACCACCATGTACCCATCCTCTGATGGCTACTTCCAGCGGGATAATGCACAATGTCACAAAGCTCGAATCATTTCAAATTGGTTTCTTGAACATGACAATGAGTTCACTGTACTAAAATGGCCCCCACAGTCACCAGATCTCAACCCAATAGAGCATCTTTGGGATGTGGTGGAACGGGAGCTTCGTGCCCTGGATGTGCATCCCACAAATCTCCATCAACTGCAAGATGCTATCCTATCAATATGGGCCAACATTTCTAAAGAATGCTTTCAGCACCTTGTTGAATCAATGCCACGTAGAATTAAGGCAGTTCTGAAGGCGAAAGGGGGTCAAACACAGTATTAGTATGGTGTTCCTAATAATCCTTTAGGTGAGTGTATATCAACAATCTTTCTTCCAAAAGGTGTTTTTGTCTTACCCTGATTCACTATTTTAAGTGTTTATACTTTAGATCTGTCTGGATGGTTTTCACGAGAAATTGCATACATACATCACTCTCCTGTACGTGTCTCGTTATATTCGTAAATAGAGAAAAGTTGCTACGGCTACTTTGATGCATGTATGGTGTAGTGTCATGGGCGTGGTTGTATAAACACACATAAAGATGAAGATGAAGATGAAGGCAAATAGGTAATATTTAATAAAACCAACAGGTAATCCAACGCGAACAGAGCAAAATTAATTAATTCTTGTCACATACACATAATTAGTGTCTGTGACAAGAAATGAGTGACGAAGGCAGACGATGACGAAACAAAGAGTCCAAAAAAACACAACAAAGTTCATTGTAAAGCATTATCTATTGGGAAGGGACATTTCATTACGGTTGTTGTAGCGCTGTGCTGGAATTTATTTTCAAGGAAGTACCGTGTCCATTAATGGGTTTAGCTACAGTAACATCTTCAGCTAGTCAGCTTGAGATCCTTTCCATCTAAATGGTTAAATCTCTTAAAGGGGTCATATGACGGTTCTAAAAAGAACATTATTTTGTGTATTTGGTTTAATGCAATGTGTTTACGCGGTTTTAGGTTCAAAAAAGTCATTATTTTACACATACCGTACATTATTGTTGCTCCTCTATGCCCCGCCTTTCTGAAACCCGTCGATTTTTACAAAGCTCACCGTTCTGAAAAGCGCAGTGTGCTCTGATTGGCCAGCGATCCAGTACATTGTGACTGGCCTGAATACCTTAAGCGTGTGACGGAAATGTCACGACCCTTACCATATTTCGAACATCAGCTCCCAAAGCAATATTGACAGGTGATAATGTCCTACCTTATCAATTCGAGCCTGAATCTGATCCGGAAAATGCAGATGACCAAGCTGATCGATCAACTTAATTATCAACGAAGCATTTGTTGCATCCATTGGGGACATACACTGCCCAGCCAAAAAAAAAGTTGCTGTTTGGATTTAAATAGGCAAATGCTTAAGAGTCTATGATTGGATCATTATTGCTGTAAGTGTTATGTTTCTAGCATGTTATATGTTTGGCAACAGTTCTTCTAACCCTAATTGATGGATTGTGTAGCTTTAGGAAGACACATCATGGCCATATTCCAGGATGACAATGTCAAGATTCATCAGGCTCAAACTGTGAAAGAATGGTTGGGAGGGAGCATGAAGGATCATTTTCACACATGAATTGGCACCTCTGAGTCCAGACCTTAAATTTATTGAAAGTCTTTGGGATGTGCTGGAGGAGACTTTACAGAGTGCTGGACTCTTGCATTGTCAATACAAGATCTGGACCAAAAGTTGATGCACCTCTTTATGAAAATAAATGTTGTGATGTTATTTCCATCAAGAGGTGCATAAATTTTTTGTCCAGATCTTGTATTGACAATGCAAGAGTCAAGAACTCTGTAAAGTCTCCTTAAGCATTTGCCTATTTCAAACAGCGACTTTTTTTTTGGCCGGGCAGTGTAATTACTGATTATAATGGTTTATACTGTCTTTTTACGCATCATGCTGCGCTACAGGGAGGAAAACACTATGTAAACATAAAACCATGTCTGCATTTGTGATCTCAGAAACGACAAACAAGCGCTACGCTATACTGCTCAAAACTTGCGTTTGAATAGTCAGTAGCAAATTCTTAAATTAAAAATAACGTTACTTACAGGCTGTGTCTGTGAGTCAGAAGCGCCAAACTGTACTTGCAAAGATGGAATTGCCCCACTTTTTAGAATCAGCCTTTGTGCACAACCGACCTTGTACTCTGCCAGGTTCTGGAAACAGTCCTCCGAAAAATGCGCAGCACACAGTCAAATATTTGGGTTGTACTGCTCTGGAACAGTGTTGTAAATAAAGCTTAACCACTGTTTTCTAATTGTGTCCTCTTTTGGAAGGCCAAACAAAGTAGTTTGGCTTTCACAACGAAAAACATAGCGTCTCCACGACATGGTGGCGCCGGCGGCGGCAACAATACTATGTTTACAATGCACACATGCAACTCTGGTGGTAGAGTTTCTGTTAAAGATGGCAACCTAAAAGCATCCCAGATCCCAGAAAGAATGATCCATGAAACTGAGTTTCCCATTATGATTGTCATTGTGTCCTTAAGTGAAGCACTTAACATCAGGTTGCTTTGGGCGAAATGTCCCTTCGAACTATCACTTTGGATAGGAGAAAATAAATATATCTACTAAATAAAGAATAACTAACAAATCAGCATATCATTACAAACAGCCCATATACTTGGGCATTAATGATGCATTCATCAATATAACACATGCATTCCCATGTTCATATTAAAGGTTGACAAGGTTCATATTAAATCTGAGTGAATCAATATTACAAACACTGTGAAAAGAGGGCACCGGGGTGATCTATTGTAAGAAAGCCCTTGAGTGAGGAAGCTATGACAATATTTCACTGGAGCATGAGATAAGTGTTCACTCTTGGGGCCCTCTTTCACTGCGCATCAGCTAAACCGCTCCACAGATGCGATAAGCTACTTAAGTGCTATCAATGTTCAGCCCTGCTCCCATTCTCTCAATGCACCATGAGATCTTCTAACAACAATGGGCCGACATACCCTCAATCACTGCCATAGATGCCAACAAAAACTCAGCAGAGCCTTCACTCTGGGGAGCCATCACTGTCCATCAGACGCCCTCAGCTCAGTTCATCATTACTGCCCTTCAATTTATAAACCTAATGTGCCGTATCTGCTTCTCAATGCTTATTTAGCTCCTTTCACTGCATCCCATCATACCGAGCAAATGACTGCATCAGGTAGGGTATTTAAAAAGGCATGCCGTAATCTGCTCCAATACCGCAATCTGCTCCAATACCGCCAGTTATCTGAAGAGCCCATTATGGACTGAGCCATGATTGTTCTGCACGCAGGTCAGTTATCTTTGATTACATGGAGGGAAAAGCCAACACCCACTCTTATTATGGCTATAATTCCAAAAAGAGCAGTAGAATTGGATGTGCCTGCTACGTATATAAAGTTATGACAGATCTACAAATAAGACTTTTACTCAGTCACACAAATATTGCCATAGGCAAGGAGAAAACACTAGGCAGGGCGGCCGTTTGCCCGTTATTCATGTGTCCCTGGGGTCTCGGTTTGAGTCGAGTTGATTTGTATGCGTTTGTTCTCGGAGCTCTGCAGAGGAGAATGCTGGGCTTTTTTTCGGCACTGGTTCGCTTGTTGCCGAAGATCAGTAGATCTCGACGTGACGTGTCCCTGGAGGCCATGCAAAAGAAACGAAAGACTCCAGAGCTCATTAGGCCGATTTCAAAATGGCCATTTCAAATCTATATTGTACATGGTTTTAGTTTTTCTTTGTTAATACTGAATCGTTTTGACTGAAAGTTATTTAAAACAGATTCGGAATCTATGAATTTGTAACCCAAAATAGGTTGGAATTACCTTCGTTAGGAAACTAAACAAGCCGAATGAACTGAGAAAACCAAAATGCGACATTCAGAAAGAACATCAGAAAAGAAACCTGTCATGCTTTGTTGCTCGTAATGAGGTAAATGTGCAGCCTACCCAAAGGTTAATTAAGTCTGAGAATGACACTTTTGTTTCTTCAAAGAAGAGCTGGGCTGAGTCATGTACTATAATTACATAGTGAAATATCAAAGCCACATGCCCTTGAGCTATGCAGTGACCCTTTTGACACAAGGGACAGAGAGAGGGTATGTTGTCATCATCATTTCTGTTGTGGTCTGATTGCCTATAAAAATGCTTTAATGGTAACAATAAACACTTTAAAAGTTACATCACACAAGCAACATCAACAGTTCAGTGGACAACTATAAGTAAGGAACAATTTGTCAATTTGTCCGATTTCAGGTGACTTCAATTGCATTTTAGTTGCTATTTATTTGGCTTTTTTTTTACTTTTATTTTTGGTTTAGAGAAATTGGTCCCCATGAACCACAAGCATTTCTCCATCAAATGTATTTATCACACGAGCCGTTGTTATTTGCAGCAGAAAAGCTATTCAGATGTAAAACTGTTATGAATTCGGAATTGCCAGGAACACTCATGAATAACAAGGTAGAGACCTTTGTACAATCAGATTTAATCAGCAGCTGCCTGTCCACTTCTACAATCTGCATAACTGTTTGTGAGAGCAAACCTTTTTGACAAAGCTGAATGGGCAAGCTGTGAAACATATGGGCAAGAGGCCTGAGACCGTTAGAAGGATTTCTGCTTCATTTCAATATTTCATAAAAGCACGGTGCATTTGGGTAATTGATGCAAGGCCGTTAATAAGCGAGCAGGGTAGGGGTTGTAAGCACAGCTGGACACTTCAGATGACCATCCCTCGCTGGGACTCCCGTAATAAAATTAGATGCGATTCGGAACACAAGAGCTTGAAATCTAAAAGAAGTCAGAGGAATGTGTGACTGCAGAGGGCTGGAGTAAAATGAAAGCAGCATCCTCTGAGGAACACAAATGTGTACTAGATACGTCCATCTCACATCTGGAGTAGGGATGTGTGATGTTACATAATAATATTTTAATCTCTGTGCTAAATACTTCACATTGTGTAAGTATGAAAGTTGTTTTGCATCATAAAATGCAACACAAGAACAGGGACGTGCAGAGAGTTATTCAGGGGCAGGGGCTCAAATGTAAAAAAGGGGCAATATGTATATATAAAAAAAAAATTATATATATATATATACACATACACATACATGTATGTGTGTGTGTGTGTGTGTGTGTGTGTGTGTGTGTGTGTGTGTGTGAAAAGAAAAACGTGTGAAAAGTTTGGATACTATTTTATGTTTTTGCAAGAAGTCTCTTATGCTCATCAAGCCTGCATTTATTTAATCAAAAATACAGAAAAAAGCAGTAGCCTAATATTGTGAAATATTATTACATGATGTTCTTTTTAACTTTTTATTAATCAAAGAATCGTGAAAAGAGTATCACAGCAGGTTATAAAAAATATTAAGCAGCACAACTGTTTCCAACATTGACATTAAATCATCATATTAGAATGATTTCTGAAGGATCATGTGACACTGAAGACTGGAGTAATGATGCTGAAAATTCAGCTTTGATCACAGGAATAAATTATATTTTAAAGTATATTAAAATAGAAAACCATTATTTTTATAATATTTCACAATATTGCTGTTTTTGATCAAATAAATGCAGGCTTGATGAGCAAAAGAGATCTCTTTTATAATGCTGCATAATTATCAAAAATGGTAATATAATAAAGTCCTTTCACGTCACCATTTCGCCAGCTTACACTTCACATAATAGGCCTGTAGGTGCCGGTGGCACTTGGGCTTCATTAACTTTGATAGTTTCATCAAATAGTAAACAGTGTATCAATATACATAAATACAAGTGAATTTAACACTACTTACCATTCATGCGACTTTTGGTGCTGCATGGTTTTGTGCAGTGCTTTGTTTGTTGTCAGTTAACATCCATTTTGTCAGCGATGCAATTTGATTTATAAAATGAGACAAACCGCAGGAAATCGTTCCACAAACGTTAGTTCGTCTGTCCATGTAATTTTCAACCGATTTATGAATTGGAACAGAAAATTACCGCTCCACTTCACATTGCCCAATGGAATTTAAACTTGTTCTGCCAAATCACGATTGGTTGGTGTATTATACATGACAAACGGGCATTGATGAATTATGTAATATTTTAAAATATATAATATATAGATTTTTAATTAAATTGACACATTAGCTTTGATTATTGATGAAAAAAAAATGTTTGGTTTATTTCCCCCCCCACCCCCAGACACTCTCTGAAAGAACCACATATGGCTCGAGAGCCGTTTCCGAACAGACTGTGGAAAATCAGCCAGTCAATCAAAACGCACTCAACCCATAGCAACGCCTCAGACCGACTGATATGTAAAAATAAACAGACATTTTCCGACTTTTGAGCCGTTCGTTACTATTGTACACATTGTCATGTTATTAAGTCAAATTTATTTGGTTTTATTGACCACAAATATTATCATTGATATTTGTCTGTGAGTGGCACTTTTGATTAGTTTTGAAAAAGGGCAGGGGCTGGGGCACCCAAAGCTCGAGCACACCAATTGCAGCAATTAAAATAATTTATTTTAGCTTTAATTTATTAATTATAATAAAATATAAGATGTATTTTAAATATAAATATGAATATATACATAGTAGCCTATAATATATACTATTTGTGTAATTTATACAACAGTGCTTTCTGGTTCTCGAATCTGATTGGCTGAGAGCCTTTTCCAGCTGTGCGATATTCTAGTGATAACAGCACTATAACCGTTTCACCGTTTGTATCACTCCGCTTGTGGCGACTGTCATGGCGGTCGAGCAAATCCACGAGTTTTAAAAAATACTACTGTTGTTGTGTCACGAAATGTAGTTTTAACAGTTTTTTAGGCGAGAATGTAGTTATTTGGACCTCAAATATGTGACTCATGTATAAGCATAGCGTCTATTTTACAATTTGTTCAGACACTTTCGCAGATGTGAGCTACAGTCCAGCACACAGAGTCCCGCATTCTCAGACCCCTCGTTTTTCGAGACAGCGCCTCCTGCTGTTCGGAAGATCGTATAACACCCTTATCCAAATGCCATTGAAAACAATAGGATGCAATATTACGGTCTCGTTTCATTTAAAGTTTTCCAAATAAATTTACACAAAATAACGATTTTGCAAACATATTTGCGTTCCCTGCTCAATGCATGTGCCAAAAAATATCATTGTGTTCTCTGACTAACAAATTACCCAGTAGTTTTTTTGTGTGGGTGGTAATTGAAAGAAAATTACTGATGATCTTCTGAAAAAATATCATGTGATATTATATTGCTACAATGTTTTTTTAATTCCAATTCCAATGTTTCTTTCAGTTCAACCTATGCTAATGGTCTAATTAACATATTATACCTTGCTAACATTAGAAAACCTGTTTTTTGATATTTTGAATGCAAAGCAAAACTCAAATGAGAATAGCCAAAACACCAATAATAAACAATTCTGTACTTTATTTAACTATCACCTAAACATCATCTTGCTGTAAACAGGACAAAGCAAAGAAAAAAGGAAGAAAGAAAGTGACTTTACTTAGTTCTAAATTCTTCTAAAGTGTTCTAAAGTGACGTTTTAGAATTAGTAATGGAGGCTTGGGTTTAACTGTTAAACTGTCAATTTGAGATTTGAATCCGTGGCGGAAGGAAGTAGTTCTGCACAAAAGAGATTTTAACACTCCGTTGTTGTTCCTGATTCATTTACACACTTGTGCCATCGAACTGTTATATAAACGCAATATCACACTCGTATCCCTGCGATATGGCTGTATATCAGCATGCTGTGATTACCAGGGCCGAATCGCAGCCGTGCTGATAGTATACAGCCATATCGCACTGCTACTCGTGTAATATTGCTCATTTAACTATTCCTTTAAGTATGCAGAAAATATGGGTTTGTTTATGGTCCTTCTGTGCATTAGAAAAAAAAACTGTATCATAGATCATATGGCTTTCATATATTACAAGCACACTAAGCTTCAGTGGACTATATGTTACATAGTGCAGGTCTGAGCCATCTGTCCCAGTTAATTTAATCTAAAAAATAAAATAAAAACCTAAAAGGATCTCAGATGTATCCAACAAAGTCGTCTGGACAATTTATATTATTGTACCATGTTATGCAACATGTCTGGATTTTTATATAGAGCAAATTATTAAATCATGAGAAGCAAGCATTTCTTTAATTTCTCCTACTTTGAAAGCTTGGGCTCATCATGATTTTGGCAGGCAATCCGATGACAAATCCTCTAGCATAATGCATAATTTTTTCCTGAATAATTATCTGATATTGAAGACAACAGTGACCGGTTTGGGGAATATCAAACTCCCTTCTCTTGTTTTACATTCATGACTATGTTTTCCCCTTTATCTGACATAATTCTACTCTTTTCAGTTTTTCCTTCAATGGTGAGAATTTTGATAAGCACATGGTGATTTCTCCAGGACACTAATTGACTTGCAGCAGCTAATTAAATGTAGGTTGTAAGGTTGCGATTGGTGTGTAATGACAGGGGAATGTGAGGAAGACATTGGAAATTGCTATGCTAAAATTAGATAAGATTAGATGTTCAACACACTGTCTAAAGGGAAATCGCTTTTAAAAGTGTTGTGATTAACAGATGGTGACATTGAGGGTGCAAACACATTACAACCTTGTGTGTGTAGCCCTTGACGTGCACTGTAAAAAAAGAAAAGCTGACATAACTTAAAATTGTAAGGCAACTTGCTGCACAGCTTTTTTGAGTTTACTCAACTTTTAAACAAAGTAGTTCACTTAACTCAATTAACTGAGTAAGGTCACATGTCTCCCAATTTAAGATCTTTTGTTCAGCTGATTAAGTTTTTATAGTTTTTTGATTTTGTGTTGAAAATGTTTAATTTTTTTATGTCACCATCATGGTGATCAGTGCTTTCTTTAGTTGGGCAGTTTGACGACTTTTTAATGTTAGTGTTTCTCTGGCTGCTGTAACTGAGTTTGCTATGGCAAGAAAAGCAAGAGAAAACACAATCAGATGCTGTCGGCTGCTCGATGATAAGAATATAATCATTGTGTAGTGGCTTAATTCACTGATTTTATGACTGAGTTTAATATGAGCAATATACTATTAACTTTGTTTTATTGTGATTCTAGAAAAGATCCAGCACGGTTTTATTCAGAAAAGCTGAATAAGGTTTAAAACAGATTGTACACTAAGCACTTTGACCTCCTGTGAGATTTACTCCCACAGACATCAAGAATCTGCCTATGAATCTCAACAATGGTGACATGCTTCATGCCGCAATGCATTCTGGGAGCCATGGATGAGTTTTGCATGATGCACCCAGAATGCATTGTTAACTTGTTGCAACGTGTATGCTTGTTAACTTGCATTTACAAATCGAATTTACAATTAATACAAGGTTGGTCCAACGATTGTTGAACCAACTTCTTTTCACTGGATAAGCCAACTTTTTTTGCATTTAATTGTCCAGTTAACTAAAACATAATCATTAGTCTAAATTTTTGTCAGTTGGATTTTTTACATTGGGGATTTCACAGTCTGAAGGTATTGTTTCAGCAGTGTTTGTGGATTTGGTTGGTCTCACATGTCTAGGTGTTCTTCAGAGTCATTCCATGAGTTGACTGCCTTTTACTTTATTGCTTCAAGTCAGCTATAGCTAATTGTAGTTTCGGTGTATTGGTATGAATCCATATAGTTTTCCAGAATGTTTTCTCATTTGTATGTTTCCAATAACCTTTATGTCTACTGACGGTTACTCTCTTAGAAGAAAATGTTCTATAGAACTTTAAAGGGTTCTGTCAGGCGCTTCATATATAGAACCTTTTAGGGGTTCCCAGCGTTTGTTATAATTTATTTTTAATTTTATGAATTAAACAGCTTGTAAACATACTTTTTCACTAAATTGAAATAACCCATTAAACTTGAAAATATTATGCAATCATTTGAGACATTTCTCCTTATATAGAACCTTTTGGCATTGAGCCAAAAACCCTATAGAACCCCATAGAACATGTTTACGTTCCCCCCCCCCCCCCCCCCCCAAAAAAAAAAAAATTCATACATTTCAGTACAAATCACATTGAATGAATTCATACGAAATCACCACCTCTTAAAATAGTTACGATTTCTCATGTGATCGTGTTGATTCTCAACAAGCATTAGCAGGTTCCAGTGGGTATTTTGTTTTAATTTGTCAAACCTATAAAACAGGCATTACGACAGTTGAGTGAAAGATTCATTGGCTGTGTCCGAAATCACATGCTCTCTTGAGTAGGTACTTATTTTGAATAAGTACTTATTTTGTGAGCGCTAAAAATTTCTATATAGTATGAATGTGTGAAATATGATTGTAAACCAGACATACTACATGTCATTACAATGTGACCTACCAGCGTCAGTTGCGTCGCTTCACTGTCATTCACAAATCCTCTCCCTTGGCCTCATGGGATTGTGTCCACCGTATCAGAATCTTGCCGGAAGTAGTAAGTCATCTGGGTACGTTTTGCCTACTCTTTTATGATTACTGTGAATTCGGTCACTTCTTTTGTCACATACTGTTTTTCGCCTACTATAGAGGGTATGCATTGATGTCACTTTCCTGCCGGAACACGCCCTCTCAGGACTGAGTGGCAAAAGAGCTGCTGCATGACTGGAGTTAATGGGGGAAACTGCGAAAACGCGAGTAAAACAAATTATTTTCTATTTAAATTAAAGGTTGGACTCGATATAAGTGTTCCTTACAATTTACCAAAGATCCAGTGATCCATGGATATTGACATGCAGCCAGGATCGTGTTTCCTGACATTTATATGTGCCTGATTTTGACGCCGGGGAAATACATAAAACAAATTTGCCTGTGAACGCTTTATATAAATACAATACAGGTAGGTCTAAATCCGTGTGATCACTTATATCAATGTTATATACATCGTCATATCGTCCAGCCCTAAAACTTGTATAGTTTTTGTCAGTGTTCATTTAAAAACATCAAATTAGGCAGAATATATGGTGATAAATATTTAATTGATGAGTTGTCAATACAATATAACAATACAATTTATAGGGTATGATTTTACCCCAAAATTCAACATATTGACACAAAATGATAACTGCATATCCGCATTACGCTGCCTGGAGTCCAGTTGTTTCTGTGAATTGCAGCGATCCATTTGCTTCTCTTTTCTGTAGCTTTCGGCAGTCTGTAAAAATGTACCTCTGATTTCTTGTCAAATCTCTTTGTACAGTCAATCTCAAAGCTCTTTCCCATTTTAGATGTGTTTTGTGTGTTTTTCGCAGCATTCACCCTGAAAACCAATGCTGCCTCTCAGTCTCTTTGCCACTCAGTGGGCGTAACCGCAGCGACTCCGGCCAACGGTGACATCACGAGCACACCCTCTATATAGCCCTTATGTAGCCCCGCCCCTTTTCAGTGCTGCACTTCGTTGTGTTCTGCCGTCCGGTTTGTATTTCCACAGCAAGAGGATCTTACTGATTTATGAATGAACTGCTCGCTTAAAATTTTTCCCGGTCTGCTGACATTTGTTATGATATCTGTTTCAAATATTACAATGCTCATAATATATTTTGTTAACTCTACAATAAGTAAATCCACTTCACCAGCTAGAGATGCCATAGAAATATACAGATCTACCGCAAAAACTGGCGCATAAAGTCTATGGTAGGGAAGTATGCGATTTCGACGCAGCCAATGACTCCTTCACAAATACAACTTTCATCCCTGAATGAATCCGATTTTGAATTATCCTTTTGAATGAATGATTCACTATTAAAGAACTCTTGTTACCAATTACTGGTGTACTGATGTAACCTACAAATTAAATTAGTCACCACAATTAATACACAGTCTGTCCAGAAGATGCAAACACACACAAGTGGAGTGATACAAACCAGGAAAAATGAAAATGAGCACAAGTTGCAAGTGATAAGGCTGAATGTTTATAATTAAATTAGAAATTAAGGAGCTCATTCCTTTTTATAAGTCGCCTATTTACAAGGATGTGAGTGGGTGTATTTTAATTAAAGAAAATATCAATGTAATTAGCCATAGAAGGTGTGATATCATTAGTAGTGTGCATCAGTAATCTCAGCATTGTCTCCATATCAACAGCTGAGTAAAATCATATTACACATTACCGGCATCAAGAACATGGAGCATTTTTTGTTTCTTTACAGTATAGATGTCTTTGCAGTAATTAACATCTTCCTAATGGATTAGAGAATGTATTCAAGTCAAACAGCTCTCCCAAGAATTATTATACAGTTGTTGCACAAGTAAAATCATATACTGTACATTTCTTCCACCATATTTTGTATTTAAAGAATTTTGTGCTTTATTCCTGAAGAAGGACATTTTTTTTCCCTGTATGGGAAAAGCAATCTCAGGTCTGCAAACAGCACAAGGTATCATGTTTCCTACAGGCTTTCTCGGGATCTTTTACATAATTCCCAAACCTAATTCAACAGCAATCTACGTTACTATGCAATAAAGTGAAAAGGAGCAGAGAAAATCAGGCGTTTAAAACTGTTTTCAGATGCCAGCCCTTACAAAAAAAGAATGTAATGTTCAAGCATATGTTTTAGTATACTTTATGCAGTAAGTATACTAATATCAATGTACTACTAGTATACTTGTAAGTGTACTATTTCAATACTACTTGGGACTAAATTGGCCCACTTTTTAGTGTATAAAAGTATACATTTAAGTGTACTATAAGTGTAACAGCAGTAAACTTTAAGTTCACAACTAGGTTTCTCATTTGTACTGCATCTGTACTACAAGTGAACTTGTAAGTATACTAGTAGTTTACTATTTTAATACTTGTAGCACATTTTTAGTTTATGAAAGTACACTTTGAAGTGTACTCTCAGTAAACTACTAGTTTACTATTTATATTATTTTTGCACTTTAAGTATACTACTGTGTTGCCATTTAGGTATTATTTTTTTATACTTGAAATATACATTTAACTCTTTCCGTTTTAAAAACATTTTATTCTACAGTAACTTAATGCATAACTTTTTTTTTACACTTGATAAGTTTGCAGGTAAGTTTCATTTCATTTAAAAAAATAAATGAATAAATAAAGCAACATTTGAAACAAAAATCTGAGAAAATTGCATTTTTGTCAAAGACTACATCTGGATAGGATTAAGAACGATGATCAAATGGAGTAGATCGAGTCCATCAACACCCCCAAAGCTTCACAGTCCTATACCTTGCCCTGGGCCGACATTTCATTCAGTAACATTAGGCTGTTTTGATTTATATGTTGTTTAATGTTGGATGATCGCGTTATTTTACATTCACGTGAGCAATCTTCTATCACTTGTTTCAGCTTCTTCTTCACAGGTGTTTTGATCCGGAGATTCTGTGCCGTATAACAGTGAAAACATGGATAGCCGGAAAATTCAGTCATGGCAGGGAAAGAGTAAAGTAGATTTGAAGTAAATTCCAATGTACACTACCAGTAGACTAACATTTAGACACTCAGAATTAGGAACATACCTGTTTTCTTCATAAATCAATATTTTCAAACAATGTAAGTTTATATGTAAAACTATGTCAAAAAGTAGGCTATATTTAATAGGCTATACTCAATCAAAAGATTAAACACAACTACAAGCCAAGTATACTTATATTTAATTATACTTTTAAGTATATCTTGATCAAACGACTGAGCACAAGTATAATCCAAATATACTTAGACCTTTCTGTCAGTAGTCAAGCATAATTAAGTCTAATTTTTTAGACTTTCAGAAGTATTTCTGAAAAAGTAGTTCTTATTTTTAGGGAGGCCTGACCTGATGTTTTCCACAAAGTGCTAATGTCAGTCAGAATTGTATTGAAAGCTTGTATGAGCAAATAAGAGAAATTGTGCAGGTAAGAAACGTTTAGTGGCAGATGATACTTTACCCCATATGGAACATGCTAGACGTATGGATTTTAAAAAAGCTGCTGTGACAGGGAAAAATGTTACTCATGGAGCTGCAGATGGAGGCTTAGAGTACTCTACACTAAAACGGCTTAGTCAAACAGATCACAGATTTAACTTGGAGATTTTTAATACACATGAAAATAGACTGGGATATCTTACTAGAGTGAGTTGTGAGATTTCACACTATTATCAATATCAACAAATTTAAATTAAACGTAATACGATGAAATGTCATTCGAATTGCAATTCTAAATTTTTAATTAGTAAAAAAACTACTTTTCAGCAAAAGGTCAACCATTTCGGTTGGAGAAATGGTCAAAAGGTGATCATTTAGTTTTGTTGTAATTGTTGCTTCATAATCATGAGGATTTCAACCAGGGGTCACACACACACACACACACACACACACACACATACATACATATGTTGTGATTTCATGTTTTATGGGGACCTTCCATAGACATAATGATTTTGATACTGTACAAACTGACAGACAGACAGACAGACAGACAGACGAATGATTGATTGGTTGGTTGGTTGGTTGGTTGGTTGATTGATTGATTGATTGATTGATTGATTGATTGATTGTATCAAAACAGACTTGGAACCAGTTTAAACCACTAATCTAAAATATTCATTCAAAACCCTTGCATATAAGCATGACCCAAGAGAGAGCTTCGTCTTTTATGTCATATCATATAATCATATTCATATGCATGTTTTTTGTTTGTTCATTTAAAGTCATAATGACAGGTAGACAGTTAACATGAGAACAGCAGAAAAACTTAAACATCCTCCATGAAACTCCTCTGCGCTAACATAATCGAACTGTCAAACAGAAATATTATGTGCCAAATGAGGGGACTTTGTGATGGAATAAGCCCTACATCTGTCATCTGACTTCACAATCAAAATAGGCATCTGAAGAGTTTGTGAACTGAGCATGTGACAAACAATAGGGGACAAAAAGATGACTGACTAATAACTGCAATAAAAGATCTAATGGCCCAGACTTTTTCCTCTGTCCCTTTTAATCGCCATCAACGGCATCAATCAGTGCCATCACATAATCATGCATGTGAGCCAGATTTGCTCTATTGCCTCAAAAAACTGAAATGGAAATTCACTTAATTTCCATTGTAAAATATTTTTCAAACATTGAATCTTGTGTTGTAGAACAGAAGATTAATACATATTTTGTCTGGCAGTTACAACACCTAAACAAACCTAAGGGTCAAAGAAGATTCAAACTAATTCAAAGGCAAATAAATAATAATAATAATACTAATTTTAATTCTGCTTTTGAAAACACATTGATATGATGTGAAGAAATATCAATGTAGAACAACTGTAGAAATAAAATTGCTAGTTGGATGCAAACCCTGCACAAAAAGAAATAGGCCATGTTAATTTTTGCTTGACATCATTTTTACAGACAATGCCGCCTTCATAGTTGTAGGTAATTGAGGACACAAAGTGAACTAAGCAAATAAGCTGAAAATGAACAAAAGCAGGCACAGTGACTTCAGGAACTGTGTAAATGTCAGGTATAAGAATGAAGCTGTTTGAGTTTGTTTTCTTTTTTGAATAGTGTGGCTTTGTAATTCTCAGTCTTTGTTTTTTATTTGACAGAAACCTGAGGTGAGAGCAGAGCAGTCAAAGAGGAGGACTGGCACAGCAAGGTTTTGCTGAACAAACAAATACAGCCTGATTCCGCCTCTTTTCCTCCAAGGAAATGCAGCCAGTCGACCATTGGCACAAATCAAAGGGTAAGAAAGAGAAAAATGGATTTGTGATGTTAAACATGTGGCTGACTGGCTGCAGAGACCTATTCATTTGCGTGCTACTGTATCCAATAAAAGCTTAAGACCAATGTTTTATAGGGAAATCGATAGTCATTCATCATTTTAACAGATGCTATTTTATTGATTAATCTTAACAGAATTGTATACATGGATCTTTACACAACATGACCTAACACATGTATCATACTATATATACATATAAAGTGCACCTATTATGCTATTTCAAAAGTTCCTAATTTAGTTCTGGAGGTCTCCTACAATAGGTTTACATGCATCCGAGGTAACATGCATCCGTTCACTGAGCACCTTAAAAATGACGGCGGGAAGTTCGCAAGTGTGTGTCTAAAAGTGCAGTTAAACGTAGCCCCAGTCTCTCTAAACCCCTCTTTTCCGAGAGCCTACTCTGCTTTGAGTGGTCAGATGGCCCAGTCTGTTGTGATTGGTCTACTCTGCTTTGAGTGGTCAGATGGCCCAGTCTGTTGTGATTGGTCTACTCTGCTCTGATTGGTCAGATGGCCCAGTCTGTTGTGATTGGTCTACTCTGTTCTGATTGGTCAGATGGCCCAGTCTGTTGTGATTGGTCTACTCTGTTCTGATTGGTCAGATGCCCCAGATGTCTTCCCGACATGTCGACAATAGAACCAAACTCTTCCAGGCCTCAGCTACAACTACAGTGTTTGAGAGTCAAAGTAGACGTTGTTTGTGAGCAGCCAATGAAGACCATAGGCTGGCATTATGCAAATTTGTTACAAACCTACGGGTTCAAGCAGGAATTAAGACTGAAATTACTGACAACTCGTTTCAGGCAGTTCAGATTCGGTTCTTTCTTTTAGGAGATAATAACTCCATTTATCGTGCACTTTGATTTTTGAAACTTTGCAGACATTTTACATTCACAAACATTACTAATCACTACATGAAAGGTAATACACAGTAACACTGACCTAACCAATGACATGAGTTTAGGGCAGGGCTAACTGTTTTTTTGACCAATGGCAGCTGAGACGAGCGTTCAGGAAACCAGTTTGAAAATAATCATTGTTTGTTCAATTCCATTTAGTGTCTATGGTGCAGAAACTAGTTTCATTGCATTAAGAGGCTAAATTGTGGTTCAGCCTCTTGCATGTATCTCATGTGCAAACCACTGAACAAAATTATCTTAATAGACTATGACTCAGTGTACACTTACTATTGCACTTAGCTGATGATTTATTTCAATTTTTCACCTAACCAGAGCACTCCATTAGGACACATGACACGTTTATCTTTTCTAAAACATCAGAAGGCTCAAACTCTTCAAAAGTCAATGGGGCAAATTCTGCCAGTAATTATCATCTAAGCTTCTAAACAATAATCTTTAGTGGCTGATTTTCGTTTTTGTGTGGGAGCTTTTTAGCCTTTTTAAGAGGAAACGGGGTGGAGACAGTGACACATCTCAGACCAGACTTTCTAAGTGTAACATACATAAAGACAGTAACAATGTAACAGGCCAACAGCTTTAAAACCAAACAGAAGCCTCTGTGGCAGTGGAATCATTAAGCTGTAATACAACAAAAATGTTTCTTCAAGTAGCTTTTGGCACTGTGCCTCATGCTCTCACCAAAGCAGCATATCAAATGAACTCCATTGTACTCATTATGTCGTCTCTAAAGTTCCTGAGCTCTTCTGCCACGTTGCTGTTCTCATGTTGTCTTTTTGTCATGGCCTCTCCCTCACATGCCACCCAGCGGAGGGAGGATCATTTTGGTTTGTCATCACTATCAAAGCTTACTGTCATAGCGCTCTGACACACATCAAAGGCAAACCTCACACTCAGTGGAACCTTAGGGCAGCCCTGGTACAGCTCTCAGACTGAGCCATGCTTCTGCTTCTCATGCACAATATAAATAATGGATGCTTTTTGTTTAATTCTATGGGAACATCATGTTGTATTAGAGCAAAAAGAGGCTTTGCATTACAGTGATTTTACCAAGGTAAAGTACATGCTCCAACAATGAAAAGTGTCTAGAGCTCGTTAACCATGGCAAAACCATTTATTTTACCAGGGTAAAGTACATGCTCCAACAGTGTAAAGCGTCTAGTAAAGTAACTAATAATAATAACTGCAGGCCTTGCATTAGTTATTTTACCATGATAACATAGATTCTCCAATGAACTCTCAACCATGATAAAATCATATTTTATGTCACAACCTCAATTACTTTTTTAAAAGGTGGCATGAAAGACACCAGTCCAATGATGATGATAATTATATATAATAATTATATAAACTTACTGTATATAAATTAACTTGCTGCATTTATAAAGCTCAAATTATGTTCAGTCACACACTTTAAATGGCTTCACAATGGCTTTAAATGTGAAAATTTCAGTCAGAATTATTCATTTTATTAAAAAATATATATGATCCTCTCAGTTGGAAAAAACTGGAGTGAACTAAAATATTTAAAAGTTCTGAAATTGTACCCAAGTTGTTTGTTTTACTACTAACTTTTACAGACAGATTTGAGATCCCTCTCACCCCTGTAATGTGCCTAAATGACATCAGCAGGGATATAATCACTTACATAAAGGCACTGTTGAGCGATACCTAATCCAAGATTAATGCCAATCAAATGAATTATTTTAGCTCATGAAACAGGTTTACCTTCCGTTTGTGTCTGGTTATGTAACATACTATTTCAATAGGAGTTGTTAGGTGCTATTTTGAAGCTTCTCTACATTTGCTTACGTGTGAAAGTGAACTTGCATGGGCGTCTGAGAAAATCGTCAGAGATGAAACGACTGCTGGAAATATTTCAACACCTTTTCATGTAACATGCAATGAAATGCTCTGTTAAATATCATTTAATGTGTATTCACAAAGTGACTTTCAGTGTTGTGAACGTGAATTTCTTTCTCATTCATGTTTTTTTTTATTCATTTCATTTTTTTCTTTGTGCATTTTAATTTCCATCTCTCTATGCTGTACACTTTAGTATGGGGAACACATATTCACTATTAACTACGACTTTTGCCTCAATGAACTCCTAATTTACTGCTTATTAATAGTTAGTAAGGTAGTTTTTGTAACGTTTAAGTTTAGGTATTGGGTAGGATTAAGGGATGTAGAATAAGGTCATGCAGAATATAGCATTAATATGTGCTTTATAAATACTAATAAACAGCCAATATCTTAATAATGTGCATGCTAATAAGCAACTAGTTAATAGCGAGAACTAAACCCTAAAATAAAGTGTTATCGGGACTTATGCAATAGAGAACAAAAATACTATAAACATGCAAAGCAAGGAGAAGAATCAGTTAAGTTTCTAGAGATAAAAAGAAAATGCACACAATACACATATGATCTTAAAATCTGAGACCTGGTTGATTGAAAGGCCGTTCCAGGAAGGATAGAGAATGTTTATCCAGGAACATACTTCATATTACACCACAAATAAAATGGGAAAAGCCATTATTTGAATCTTCTTTTACTGCTAAGCCATAGTAACGTGACTCATTTCATACCATTCTGATATTCTAGTCCGTTAAATGCTTCTATGCTGTGTGACCTTCAGACATCACAGAATTTGACAAACAAAAAATAATTCAACCACTTCAGAAAAAATACAGTTGTGCCTTTAACTTTGCGCTATAGTGTCAGAATATGTGAATGGTGCGAACTCATGATCAGAAAGTCAAAAGTAATCAAAAAACCTGGAGTGGCGTTAAAGTGGAGTCATTTTAGGATGCTTTAAGGAAAGGGCATGTGTAAGCTCATCTTTACTGGCAATAATGATTACATGTTCTTAAGCGGAAGATAATGAAAACCTCTGAAGTGAAACATCTAAAGACACTAAAACAGCCCCAAAATTTTCAATGCGCCAGTTTTATTCACCCATATGCACAAAAGATGTTCCACTCTTATGCCAATGCACTTATTTTGAAAGATTTTTCATTAGCACAAATTATAAACAAATGAGTACATGCATCTCTCTCCCTCTCTGTGTGTGTGAGAAGAGGAAGAGAGTAAATGTCATATATTTATCTTACATATTTAATTTAAAAAAAAAATCCAGTCATGCATTTTTCATGCATTTTTTTTTACTAAATAGCCTTTGTCATCCTGCCCTATTCTCAGCTTTGCTCCAGGGCATTTAGCTTTTTGTATAATTTGCTTCCGTTACTGAAGCTCTGCCTCATACGTTTTGCATTATCATACGTTTGCTGGGCAGGGGCTGCCAGAGCCCTGCTCATCTGAAGCGTTTTCCTTTAGAGCCAATGGCCTCAGGCTAAGCTCTTCCTCAGGAGATGCTTTGCACGGCTATAGCCTATAAAGAGATTTACATCTCCTCTGAACTCTTTAAAAGTTGAAATCAGCAACCCTGTCAAACCTCATTTGATATAGGTTTGACAACATGTATCATGGCCCAATTTATGTTTATGTATTTTTTTTTCAGGGCTTTCACCTAGTTTAAAGGATGTCACCATACCATAGAACACTGTTTGTTTGTTTGTTTGTTTGTTTAATTACATTGAATTATTGATAACACTTTATCATTAGTTAAGCATTAGTAAATAGTTAATTCATCATTTATAAAGCATTAATAGACATTAATAAGCTATAAATGCTTTATTCTTGGTTTATAAGCATATCTATAATGTGTTTAATAATTGTATTTTCTTACTTTATTAATGATCAATTTATCATTTCTAAATTATCACATTATTTACAAACCAGTTATTTAGGAGTTGTCAGTGGTTCATAAGATAATTTAGAAAGTGTAAGTAGAATATTAATAAACTATTTAAATGTACATTTATATATCTAATTATTTAGACAAATAGTAATAGTTACTCAGTGTGTTAATAAATACTTTATTCCTACTGTAATTCATGATTAATTCAGGTAGTTATAAAACATTTAGTAGTTGTCCGTTAACTATTGTCCGCTAAAAATTCTGAGCTCATCTAAAGTGAGGACTATTTATGCCTTGTAAAGCGTTTACAAGGGAGATTTAAAGGCTCAGTTATCTTCTAAACAGAAAAAGGAAACAAACATAACACAGAGTGATACAGAACATGGAAATATTTATTTCAAGATGCAAAAAATGAAACTGGTGACTTGATATAAAATGAAAAATAAACCTCTTCAATGACACAAAATGAAAAATACATGTAAAACTAACTGCAGTAATGAAATTGCAATCTCTGCAATCTGATATAAAAATAAATTTCTGTAAAGTATAAACGTTGCTGAATAAAAAATTACGAGTGCCAACACTGGATTACAGGAGTGCCAACATACAACAAATAATTTTTTTATAAAACAATAATAATATGGTGGACGAGTTTCCTTTTTTTTTTGTTTAAAAGATAACTGAGCCTTTAAATCTCCTTTGTAAACGCTTTATGAGGCATAAATAGTCTTTACTTTAGATGAACTCAGAAAAATAGTTAACTGACAACTACTAAACGTTTCATAACTACCTGAATTAATCATGAATTACAGTAGGAATAAAGTATTTATTAACACACTGAGCAACTATTACTATATGTCTAAATAATAAGTGTATAAATGTACATTTAAATAGTTTATTAATATTTTACTTACACTTTCAAAATGATCTTATGAACCACTGACAACTCCTAAACAACGGGTTAGAATTTAGAAATGATAAATTGATCATTAATAAAGTATGAAATACAATTATTAAACACATTATAGATATGCTTACAAATCAAGAACAAAGCATTTATAGCTGTATTTATAAACTGGTTATTGATTGTCTATTAATGCTTCATAAATGATGAATTAACTATTTACTAATGCTTAACTAATGATTCATAGCATGCAGTTATTATAAAGTGTTACCGAATTATTTAAGTATATTAATTTAGTTACAGTTTATTTAAACTACCATTCAAAAGTTTGAGGTCAATAATATTATTTAAGTTTGCTCACCAAAGAAAAAGTTTGCTCACGCTCCACCCAATCACCCGTGTTCTAATCAGCCACACCTGCATCCACTCATCATTACTGCAGTCTTCAGTGTCACATGATCCTTCAGAAATCATTCTAATATGCTGATTTGCTGCTCAAGAAACATTTCTTCATCAAGGTTTAAAACTATTTTGCTACTATATATACACTATATTGCCAAAAGTATTGGGACACCCCTCCAAATCATTGAATTCAGGTGTTCCAATCACTTCCATGGCAAAAAAAAAAAAAAAACACCTAGGCATGCAGACTGCTTCTACAAACATTTGTGAAAGAATGGGTCGCTCTCAGGAGCTCAGTGAATTCAAGTGTGGTAGCGTGATAGGTTGCCACCTGTGCAACAAGTCCATTCGTGAAATTTCCTCACTACTAAATATTCCACGGTCAACTTTTAGTGGTTTATAAAAAAAGTGGAAGCAATTGAGAACAACAGCAACTCAGCCACGAAGTGGTAGACCACGTAAAATCACAGAGCGGGTGCATGCTGAGGCGCACAGTGCACAGAAGTCGCCAATTTTCTGCAGAGTCAATAGCTACAGACCTCCAAAATTCATGTGGCCTTCAGATTAGCTCAAGAACAGTGCATAGAGAGCTTCATGAAATGGGTTTCCATGGCCGAGCAGCTGCATCCAAGCCTTACATCACCAAGAGCAATGCAAAGCGTTGGATGCAGTGGTGTAAAGCCACTGGACAAAAGCAGTGGAGACGTGTTCTCTGGAGTGATGAATCACGCTTCTCTGTCTGGCAATCCGATGGATGAGTCTGGGTTTGGCGGTTGCCAGGAGAATGGTACTTGCCTGACTGCATTGTGCCAAGTGTAAAGTTTGGTGGAGGGGGGATTATTGTGTGGGGTTGTTTTTCAGGGGTTGGGCTTGGCCCCTTAGTTCCAGTGAACGGAACTCTTAATGCTTCAGCATACCAAGACATTTTGGACAGTTTCATGCTCCCAACTTTGTGGGAACAGTTTGGGGATGGCCCCTTCCTGTTCCAAAATGACATGAGTGCAAAAAGCAAGGTCCATAAAGACATGGATGAGCGAGTGGAGTGTGGAGGAACTTAAATGGCCTGCAAAGAGTCCTGACCTTTTCCCATAAACACAATATATACACTCACCTAAAGGATTATTAGGAACACCTGTTCAATTTCTCATTAATGCAATTATCTAATCAACCAATCACATGGCAGTTGCTTCAATGCATTTAGGGGTGTGGTCCTGGTCAAGACAATCTCCTGAACTCCAAACTGAATGTCAGAATGGGAAAGAAAGGTGATTTAAGCAATTTTGAGCGTGGCATGGTTGTTGGTGCCAGACGGGCCGGTCTGAGTATTTCACAATCTGCTCAGTTACTGGGATTTTCACGCACAACCATTTCTAGAGCTTACAAAGAATGGTGTGAAAAGGGAAAAACATCCAGTATGCGGCAGTCCTGTGGGCGAAAATGCCTTGTTGATGCTAGAGGTCAGAGGAGAATGGGCCGACTGATTCAAGCTGATAGAAGAGCAACTTTGACTGAAATAACCACTCGTTACAACCGAGGTATGCAGCAAAGCATTTGTGAAGCCACAACACGCACAACCTTGAGGCGGATGGGCTACAACAGCAGAAGACCCCACCGGGTACCACTCATCTCCACTACAAATAGGAAAAAGAAGCTACAATTTGCACGAGCTCACCAAAATTAGACAGTTGAAGACTGGAAAAATGTTGCCTGGTCTGATGAGTCTCGATTTCTGTTGAGACATTCAGATGGTAGAGTCAGAATTTGGCGTAAACAGAATGAGAACATGGATCCATCATGCCTTGTTACCACTGTGCAGGCTGGTGGTGGTGGTGTAATGGTGTGGGGGATGTTTTCTTGGCACACTTTAGGCCCCTTAGTGCCAATTGGGCATCGTTTAAATGCCACGGCCTACCTGAGCATTGTTTCTGACCATGTCCATCCCTTTATGACCACCATGTACCCATCCTCTGATGGCTACTTCCAGCAGGATAATGCACCATGTCACAAAGCTCGAATCATTTCAAATTGGTTTCTTGAACATGACAATGAGTTCACTGTACTAAAATGGCCCCCACAGTCACCAGATCTCAACCCAATACAGCATCTTTGGGATGTGGTGGAACGGGAGCTTCGTGCCCTGGATGTGCATCCCACAAATCTCCATCAACTGCAAGATGCTATCCTATCAATATGGGCCAACATTTCTAAAGAATGCTTTCAGCACCTTGTTGAATCAATGCCACGTAGAATTAAGGCAGTTCTGAAGGCGAAAGGGGGTCAAACACAGTATTAGTATGGTGTTCCTAATAATCCTTTAGGTGAGTGTATATACAGTGCATCCGGAAAGTATTCACAGCGCTTCACTTTTTCCACATTTTGTTATGTTACAGCCTTATTCCAAAATGGATTAAATTCATTATTTTTTTCCCTCAAATCTACAAACAATACCCCATAATGACAACGTGAAAGAAGTTTGTTTGAAATCATTGTAAATTTATTAAAAATAAAAAACGAAAAAAAATCACATACGTACGTAAGTATTCACAGCCTTTGCCATGACACTCAAAATTGAGCTCAGGTGCATCCTGTTTCCACTGATCATCCTTGAGATGTTTCTACAACTTGATTGGAGTCCACCTGTGGTAAATTCAGTTGATTGGACATGATTTGAAAAGGCACACACCTGTCTATATAAGGTCCCACAGTTAACTCTTTCCCCGCCAAACACGGAATTTTCCGTTATTTGTGAGAAAACGCTTCCCAGCCAAACACGGAATTTTCCAGGTTTCCGTGTTTTCACTGTTATACGCTGGGGGGCGCTATTACGCATCTTCTGAATGAGTACAGAATCTCCTGATCAAAACACAGGTGAAGAAGATGCAAAAAAACAAGCGAAGAAGATAAATCAAAACTGCCTAATGTTACTGAATGAAATGTCGACCCAGAACGAGCTATAAGACTGTGCAAGCAGTAGGGGTGTTGATGGACTCGATCTACTCCATCTGTGTTTGATCATTGTTCTGAATCTGATCTGAAATTATAGCATATACTTAGTAGCAAATAATCAAGAACAATATATACTCATTGAAAATGGTTTATTTTTATATTATGTAAACATTCTTAAATGTATTCAATGGGTAAAGTATATATTTTTTTCATTTGATTTCATTTTCAAATGCAATACAATACAAAAAGAAAGCAGCAAACTTGCTAAAGACGTATAGTCAATAGTAGAGTGAAATGTTCCAGTGAGCAAAGAAGTCAAGACAGTACAGACAGAAGGCTGTTCTAATTTTACATCATCTTACCTGAGTGTGAATATTTTAATATTAACATGAGCGAAGTGGAATAAAGAAAGTGATCAGCATGATTGTTATTCAAAACGGTAAGCAGGCGCTACTTTGTTTATGGTTTGTGTATCTGCAGCCTTTCTGAACATGGTCCCATCCCACTGCCCCAACACGGTCGGCTTTCATCAACGCTAGTTCTTTGCCGTCGGTTTGGTGTGTCCTTACCCTAAGAGAACAGAATAGGAAAATGGTTAGTTCACCCAAAAATTAAAATTCAGTCATTAATTCCTCACCCTCATGTCGTTCCAAACCTGTAAGACCGTCTTTCATCTTCAGAACACAAATGAAGATATTTTTGATGAAATCCGAGAGCTCTCTGATCCCTCCATAGACAGCAATTTAATTAACACTTTCAAGGTCCAGAAAGGTAGGAAAAACATTGTTAAAATAGTCCATGTGACCCCAGTGGTTCAACCTTAATTTTATGAAGCGACGAGAATACTTTTTGTGCTCAAAAAACAAAAATAACGAAAAAACATTATTCTCGTCTGTGTCAGTCTCCTACGCTGTTGACGTTGGTCAGCTCCTGCGTCAGCATCATGCATGCGTCGTGGTGCTCACGTGAACAGCATCGGCCAATGGTAGCGTAATGGTCAGACGTAGCCTAAAAAAACGTAACTGCCGCGACGATGATGTCGGATGTAGCGTAAGTGTTTTGAACTGCGAGAAGTGTTACACTTTCTTCGTAAGTTGAATACGAAAGGCGGTCTGGCAGAAGCTAGATATTTTACTTTATAACTTGTTGAATATGGATATTTTTCTTACACAAACCCCTCGATTCGCTTCAGAAGGCCTTTATTAACCCCGTGGAGCCGTGTGGATTACTTTTATAATGGATGGATGCACTTTTTTGGTCTTCAGATTTTGGGCTGCCATTCACTGCCATTATAAAGCTTGGAAGGGCCAGGACATTTTTAATTTAACTCTGATGGTATTCGTCTGAAATGTCATATACACCTAGGATGGCTTCAGGGTGAGTAAACTATGGGATAATTTTCATTTTTGGGTGAACTATCCCTTTAAAGTTCCATTATGCAATTTGACAAAAGCTAAAATTTTACATGGATTTTCAAAGTTGTTCATACAGGAACTTCAGCAGTCTTGGAGTAATGTGTAGCTATTTGGTTTCCTTCATCACAGCCTTGTCGACCCTGATTCAGGATTTCTGCACTGGAAAGTTATTTAAAGAAACATTGTTTTTAGTTACACAAGAAATTAAATGAATGAAACTACAGAGTAAAATGCAGACCAAGCTGAGGTGGAAAACCATATCAATCATACAGTATTTTAAGTTCATTAAATTATCAATTGATCCCCAATACTTTCCAATTCAAACATTGTATATCCAAATGTTTCCAATGGACTCCATTTGCACGACATGTTAGCTTGCCACTTCAACTACATCTTATGTGGTTTCATTATTTTCAACTAAATAAACAGCAACACAACAAAATGATCTATAAACAATTTCATAAAAAATGTGTTACTTACCTTTGTATGAACTCCAGGATAAGTGCCATCTTCTCTGGTATTTTGTAGCTCACTGCCACAATGGGGGAGGAGATGTGGTCACTAATAAGTTCTTTAATGACAGCAATCTTGAATGCCCTCACCTTAAACAAATAAGATATTACAAAATAAAAAACATTACATGATCACTTCAGAAAACCGCTCCAAACATAGGTGTTTAAATCCTCCCTACACAATTATTTTTTCTACTGTCCATATAACATTAAGCATAAAAATCTTTGAAGGGGTATTCAGCAAGCATCTTTTTCTATCAACATGTCGACATTTAACACTCATAATGATTAATAAAAACTGTTAATAAAACAAAATACAAACCCATAATGAGAATGCAGGGAAGCACAGTACAGCAGCAGTTAAGTCCTGTCAACAGAAACGAAAACAACAGAAACACTATGAATTAAACTAATGAGGGATCTGGTAAAGAATGACTACAGGCAGAAGTATACATGCCTGTGTGTTTAAAACAAGACAATAAAAAGTCTAAACATACCTCTGACAGAAAAGGTGATGGTGTTTTCCTTTCGCAATGCTAGAAATCCGTTGTACTGGATCTTCACGTACAGTATCTTCACTTCACGTTGTATCTCCAACCCTTTCAAATCAAAGAAGTCTGAAAATGGCCTTTCCTTTTCTTGACAATTCCTCTGGTAGCTTTTGTACGAAGGCATTAAACTGCTCTAAACACAATATAAGCCTAACGTTATGGCACTTTGCCACAACTGGTTAACGTTGCTGCACCTGGATGCTTGAAACGATACGCTCATCACGAAATAAACCGCATCACCGACAAATAAAAGTTAATAAACATTTACAAGTGAAGACACTATAACACGTATACAATCAGGGAACCTCCGCGAGTATGAACTAAATCTTTCAATGTTTGACGATATGCATATAATGATAAACGTGACGGTTCACGCATTCATTTGCCAAACAAGCCAGATGACAACTAAATTACGTTACGTAAACAGCGTATTTGACATTTAACAAAATATAATTCTCACTTTTTACCACAGAAGTGTTAGAACTGCTTCCACAAATCCGAAATCCAACTTTAAAAAGAAACTTTGGCCGAGATCATCTGCGTGTGTAATGACGCTTGCATCTTGCTTTTTTCGCGGTGACCAGTTCTTGTTCCCACAATGCAATGCGTAATTTAAAATACGTGTAAAGACCTGTAAAACACAAATACGGAAAATTCCTTCAGATTATTAGGATACATTGTACTGTATTTTTACGGAACTTTTTTACAGTGTGATTTTCTCAGCTTTTTGTTAAAAATGTTGCTTTTTTTATGAAACTTACCCATATTTAAGTGTTGATAAAAAAGGAATGCATGAAGCTAGAATAAAACTGTTTTTTTTTGTTTAAAAGCAGAGTATATTCTATATATTCAGTTCTCCCCCAAAATATTCTATGGGCCATTACATTTTTGTGAAAATGATCAAAAACCCTGGCGGTGGCTGGCAACTTTTTTTTAAAAACGCTGGCGGGGAAAGAGTTAACAGTGCATGTCAGAGCACAAACCAAGCCATGAAGTCCAAGGAATTGTCTGTAGACCTCCGAGACAGGATAGTATCGAGGGACAGATCTGGGGAAGGGTACAAAAAAATTTCTGCAGCATTGAAGGTCCCAATGAGCACAGTGGCCTCCATCATCCGTAAATGGAAGAAGTTTGGAACCACCAGGACTCTTCCTAGAGCTGGCCGCCCGGCCAAACTGAGCGATTGGGGGAGAAGGGCCTTAGTCAGGGAGGTGACCAAGAACCCGATGGTCTCTCTGACAGAGCTCCAGCGTTTCTCTGTGGAAAGAGGAGAACCTTCCAGAAGAACAACCATCTCTGCAGCACTCCATCAATCAGGCCTGTATGGTTGAGTGGCCAGACGGCACATGACAGCCCACCTGGAGTTTGCCAAAAGGCACCTGAAGGACTCTCAGACCATGAGAAACAAAATTCTCTCGTCTGATAATACAAAGATTGAACTCTTTGGCCTGAATGGCAAGCATCATGTCTGGAGGAAACCAGGCACCGCTCATCACCTGGCCAATACCATCCCTACAGTGAAGCATGGTGGTGGCAGCATCATGCTGTGGGGATGTTTTTCAGTGGCAGGAACTGGGAGACTAGTCAGGATCGTATTGACTAGTATTGAAATATTAATGCAGCAATGTACAGAGACATCCTTGATAAAAACCTGCTCCAGAGCGCTCTGGACCTCAGACTGGGGAGAAGGTTCATCTTCCAACAGGACAACGACCCTAAGCACACAGGCAAGATAACAAAGGAGTGACTACGGGACAACTCTGTGAATGTCCTTGAGTGGCCAAGCCAGAGCCCAGACTTGAACCCAATTGAAAATCTCTGGAGAGATCTGAAAATGGCTGTGCACCGACGCTCCCCATCCAACCTGATGGAGCTTGAGAGGTCCCGCAAAGAAGAATGGGAGAAACTGCCCAAAAATAGGTGTGCCAAGGTGTGTAGCATCATACTCAAAAAGACTTGAGGCTATAATTGGTGCCAAAGGTGCTTCAACAAAGTATTGAGCAAAGGCTGTGAATACTTATGTACATGTAATTTTGTTCGTTTTTTAATTTTAATAAATTTGCAAAGATTTCAAACAAACTTCTTTCACGTTGTCATTATGGGGTATTGTTTGTAGAATTGAGGAAAAAAATAATGAATTTAATCCATTTTGAAATAAGGCTGTAACATAACAAAATGGAAAAAGTGAAGTGCTGTGAATACTTTCCAGATGCACTGTATATGTGTGTGTGTGTGTGTGTGTATATATATATATATATATATAATTATTATAAATATATATATATATATATATTTTTTTTTTTTTTTTTTTTTGTGGATACCATGATTTATCTTTCAGTATTCTGCAATTTGTAGTACTGCACTGGAATTATCCTAAACAATGAAGCGTATTTACATTGCAAACAATGTCTGAGGCATTAGAGACATGATACATGCACTTAGCTTTGCATATTTTAAGTCTTTTTCTCCAGTCTAAAGTACTTCAGTCTGTCACATTCATAAATTATTCATTCCACTGTTATTAGAACATGTGGTCAGTTTGTCTACAAAAGCCCAGCTATTAATATGATAAAAGCTGTTATTAGGGGATAGTAGATTACAAAGTTCCCAAGTGATTATGGCATAATAACATTCTGAGAATAGAGATAATGTCATAAAATCCATGTGATATCATCTTCCCAACTCGCTGAACTCACGTTGATATTTCCCAACACTATTGTTAACTTTATCATATATTTTTTTTCTAGCTTTCATTTTTATGCGTTTTCAAAAATGAAGCTGCCTCTGTTTTATTAATTTGTCCAAAAACGACCTCAAAGATGCAACCTGCATGTCATTTATTTCAATATGCCATTTGCTCCTCAACATTAAATGGTTTAGAAATCCCACACAGTGTTCCAAGAGACATGTTTCCTCACATATTGCAGTCCTGACCTTTTCTTCCTTTAGTCTGACAGCATGCCTCTGCCAGGACTTACTGTGATCCAAGCTGCCCATGTCCCCTTTCAGCTAAACAAAGACAACAGTCTATTCAAACCATCTGGAAATCAACAGTGCCAGTATTTGGGGGGTTAAGAAACACAATTTTACTAAAAATAACTGACATAATTCATATATATATATATATATATATATATATATATATATAACATGTATGTTCTGTTTTAGTTTCGTTCTCTGTTTGCTCTGTTCCTGTTTTCCTTAGTTCCCTAGTTTGTCTCATTGGCTGTTAATTAGTTCTGTCACACCTGTTCTGTTTCACGCTAATTACTCCCCATGTATTTAAGCCCTGAGTTTTCCTTAGTTCTTTGTCCGTTGTTGTAAGTGTTTATGTGGTTGTGTTTATATTACCCCACAATCGCCTATGTTTTTTCCATTGTGGATTTAATAAAAACTGTTTTGTTTCCTTTCTCCTTCATTTGTGCTTCACTACAGCCACGGCTTGGACAATATAGTTCATCATGAAACTGAACGGGGTGTAGACTGATAGGTCCTTTACATGCAATCTGCAAGAACTCACATCATCACCACATTGCGCAAGCTGATTGGCCTCTGCTGATTCTGCAGCCAATGAGATGACTCGCTCAACATTCAAATAGTCTGGTTCAGTGTTTGTTGTAGCCCAGCAAGCAATTATCCATTTAAAAGAGACGTCTAGGTTAAAACAAGGCAACATTTGGGCTGTCAGTGAAAATTTAATAGATGCCTAACCATAGCCCAAGAATAGATTAGTCATCTAGAACATGAACATGTCAAAGAAATAAAACCAAACACCTTGTAATCACTGTTGACTTTGCTTACATGATAGAATATCATACATCTCGCAAGTTATTTTGGCAAAAACGACATGTAACCAAATTCAAGGTTATTTTGGGTAGATGTGGGTTACTCACAGCAGGACTATATCGGGTCTATAGTTAACCAAGACTGTGAAATTATGGTTGCTATTGCTTGCTGGGAGGCTAGTCCTGCAGCACGCTATCAGAGTTCCTCTGAAATCCTCCACCTCCCCAGCTCCATCTGCCTAAATCTGCTATGGAATTCATGCACGTCTATTCATGCAGATACTTTAACATTGTCATCTTAATTAACATGCCAAAACTACTCTGAAAGTTGTCATGATTCATGATTTCATGACAACTCTCTGAGTAGTTTTGGCATATGCCATGTGCTACCGATGAGAAAAAAAAGCATAGTGTTAAAATAAAATAAAATAAAATACCACATTATTGTATAAGATTTTTTTATGTTAATCTGTTGTCCTGGTCACTTGTAAATTTAAATTTATGCAGCACCTGATAATCATAGCAATTTGAATATTATGCTGTTGCATGTCTACGTTTGCATTTTAATAATTAGGTAAGATCTCTAACATCTTAACAGCAGGTTATATATTATCTGTTGGTCCTAACAGCATGAAGACAATCGCTCCATGGACATCTTGTGAATTCAGAAATTCACGGCACAGGAAGCAGTATCGCTGAGCCATGCTGAAGATCTGGTACCTGCCAGTGGAGTATCCTGCAGTGTAGCCTCCATTATATTACAGAGAGCCCATTACCCTGACTCTGTTATCACACAGGGGATACATCAGGAGACAGCAGAATGAGAGAAGAGTGCCAGAGAGAGAAAGAGAGCACACGTAATTACTTCTGTCCTCTGTAGTAAGCATGCTGACATACCAGTCATAGCTCTAGTGAATATTTTCTCACTGAGTCTTTTATTTTGTTGCAAGCAGACCTTGGTCATTATACACATATTATACATTCAGGGCTGAACATTTGCTCTCAGCATCTAATATTTTCCTCATTGGAACTATTTTGTTCTGTGACTGCATATTTGAATGTGGTTTTGAGGCTTTAATGACAGTCAAGGTAAATATATTGTATCGTGAAGTCTACACGATCTTGCTTTGATTAAATATTGATTTTTCTTTCTCGTTCGAGAGCCGAGATGAAAAACGCTGTCATATTACTGTCGTTAGACTGGGTGTCCTTCTCTGACTCGCAGAGGGAAAAACATAAACACACACAAACACTCAGATCGGGTAGACATATATACGAATACAGTACCTCATTAGCAAAAGAAGCAAAATGAGTGAAAGAGAGCATTTCTTGCTCCCTGGAAAAACATGCCTCTACTACATTTTTGCCAAACTCCAAAAACATACCTATACCTACACAATTCACTGCAGTTTACAGGTGAAATGAACACTATGGCAGTAAAATACCAACAACTTTTATTCCTTTTTTACAAACCATGATTAAAGGCTGGGATCTGACTAACAAAACTAGCCCAAAGACCCTAGTCCTAATCTCAAAATGCCACTCTCAATACCCCCAGATCTAGCAATCCTGATTACAGAGGCAGATGATCAATTAATGAAGATTTATTTTCGTGCAGTTTACACTGTAAAAAAAATTCCCGTAAAATTTACGGTAAAAAAACGGCAGCTGTGGTTGCCAGAAATTTACCATAAAAAATACGGAAGCAACATTTTAGGTTTTACAGATTTAAGTTAAATTTACAGCAAAAAACGTATTTCATTAACTGAAATAATGTTAAATTACCAACCTATTGAAATACTAATATCTGTTATGTACCTTTGATATATACTGACATCCACCAATCACAGTGGTTATGAGAGTCACATGATGAATCAAAGCTCATCACAAGCAGCTTTTAGGAGGACAATACTAAGATATAGAAGGTGCACAGTGTCATTCACACAAACACTAAACACCATCATGGTAACACACATGAAATTTTAAAAATGGAATTAACAAATAATTATTAATATTAGATGTAATATAAAACCCAAATTTACATAACTGATTAAAAAAACGAAGAAAAACTAAGAAGAAACTTAATTTCAACGAAAATACATCAAATGTGAAGTGTCACGCAGGGAATTCTGGGAATGTCAATTTACGTTTTTTCACTGTAAATTACACAGCGACTTATTCTTTTTCACTTCCAAAAACTGTAAATTAAATGTAAGATTAGATCTATTACAGTTATTCACCGTATATAGTACAGAAACTTTCTGTTAACCAATTAACTGTTTTTCACCGTAGCATTTTTACAGTCTTTTACCGTTAAAATCACGATAATTTTTTACAGTGTATGTTTGGTGTGCTCATTCTGTTCCTGTTTCTCTGGTCCTTGTGTTTAAATTTGTTTATGTTTATTTTTTGTCTGTAATGATTAGGTGAACTCAAAAAACGAGGGAGAGCTGGATCAAAATACAGTTATTTTATTAACAAAAAATAAACATAAACTAATTAAACATGAGAACCAGAGAAACAGGAACAGAATGAGCACACCAAACGTACTGCCATGAAGGACAAGACTCAACAAGGAACACAAGAAACACTCCGGCTGTGTCTGAAATCGCCCCCTATACCCTTAAATACAGCACTATTTGAGGGGACAGCCATTTTTAGTCGTGTCCGAAATAGTGGACGTTATTGAGTGCACTCATTCAATCCCACAATGCACCGCAATAACGAGTGTACAAATGATGTACGCTCAGGCTAGAGAATACCCATAATGCACTGTGAGAGTCACACGCTGAATTAATTCCTGCATCTCGCCAGGAGATGCCGCCCGCAGCTGAATCACTCCATCCATTTCAACGTGATGTCATGAGAATACGTGTGTATTTTTACGTAAAGTGTGATTCTACCACATGTACATTTACTTACGTTTTCATACACACTAAAACGTACAATACTGACGTATTGACAGCATTAAAACGTACAATATTGACGTATTGACAGCACTAAAATGTACAATATTGACGTATTGACAGCACTAAAATGTACAATATTGACGTATTGACAGTACTAAAACGTAAATTATTTACGTATCCAAGTGTGAACTTGTACCAGCTCCCATGTATGAATATTAAAATCGTGGCATTAATGTTTTGTTTCTATTGTATTCAACTGTCATATCAATACGTTTTCAGTCGCATTTATTAAATGCATTTTACTAATCTACTTAATATAAAATAACATTTTGCTCTGTTCGTGACTTCTGCTGCAAACTTATTTCAGATGATTAACTTTGATAATGTTAAAGAAGACTGCATTTTAAAACCTTAAGCTGAATAACATTTCTGTAATCGTTTAACCATTTTGTAGTAGGCCTAGTTTGTTTGCCGTAAGACAAAAAGGCATTTTCTCCTATAGCAACTGACGATCATAAGATACACCAAAACACAACATATATTCACAAAACACATCAATTTTATTCATTCGCTGTAATCCAAATCTTTATAATCCATATGTTTGCGAGGAACAGATCCAAATTCAGCCCTTTATCCAGCGACCTTCATCTCATTCTCAGCAGCGACCGTAAACGTCAAATCCCGCGCACGTTATCATGAATTCAAATTCAAAAATTGCGCCCTCATGAAGCATTACGACATGATTTACGGCAGTGGTATCGAACGCTCATTGGCTCTCACCTGCTTCGTCACATTGTGACATGCCCAGTCGCGTCGATGTGTATTTGAAATGGGGAAATGCGCGCCTTCACAGAGTGAAACCAGATTAGTATTTTCATTGATTAATAATTTACATTCTGCTCTGTACCCCATACAAAACTATTATATACCGCCAGAGGGGACTGCGACTGCAACACATCGTCATTTTAACTACTTTTGGTACCGCTTTTGACATTTTCGCAATAAATAAATTATTGTGATTACACTTGTCTGTCTGTTATGCTTTTATTTATAACAGTACGTAGTTTTAATAAATGGTTATTGGTAGGTTTAGGGGTAGGTTTAGGATTAGCTGTTCAAAATATTTTTTTAATGCTATATTGTTACTAAAATTGTCATTTTCCAACACATTTCTGTCCATTACGTTTTATTCTCTTTATATTCTGTTTAAAATGGGTATGTTTCGGTTTGTGGGTAGTGTTAAGGGATCTAACATTAATCTATAAAATGGTAAAAGGGAAATTATACAGATATCTTTATGATATATAAAAAAGATTTAAATCTTTACTCGTATAAAGAGTCGTATTCTTAAAAAAAGATTTCATGACAGATTTGTAAATATTTTACGTTTTTTAGCTGTAAAAACGTAATAATGCTACGTTTAAATGTTGCCAATACGTCCATATTCTACATTTTAGCACTTCTCCAAACGTACAAAAACGTACGTTTTGTCTCTTTGAAAGTTACTTATTAATACCTACGTATTAACAATGAGACCAGGCTGTCCATTTTCCAAACCGCGCTGGTCCAGAGTAATATCATACAGGTATAAATTCCTTTTTAGTTGATTATTAAATTGTTTAATTACGCTAGTTTCCATGGCAAAGTTCAAGATAAATCTTTCATTACTACTGGAGCTGCCAGTTTGCTAAGTTTCCAATGATTATTATAGCAAACACAAACTATGCAAAAGCGGCAGCCAATGAGGGTATAGGGGGCAATTTCGAACACAGCTTGGGGTTTCAATATACAAGGGATAAGACACACCTGGGAACAATCAAAGAACTAATCAACAAGAAAAACTACAAAGGACTACAAAACATGATGCAGAACAGGAAATAGCATAAAAATCCTTACAAGACCAGTGAGAACACAGGATGGGATCATGACACTCGCACAATACTGTACTAGTTGTACTTGGCAGGTAGTGAAATTTTGCTAAAATGCAGTCTCGTTATGTTAGCATGTTAACAGGGGCGTTGAGGCACTCATTAGCGAAAAATTCAAGAAGCAACTTAATATCATTTTGACAAGCGTTTTTCCAATAAGCCTGGGTTGATTTTTTTATGTTGGCCCAATTTTTTCCTGACAAATGTACCTGCTTCTGTAGTACAGGTGAGATTGTAAAGCTTCATTGTACCATTGTATAAAAGCAAGATCACACTCGAAAATCATTTTGAATATTGTTAAACCGTGTGGTATTGCTTAAAGGATTAGGTCACCTTAAAATGAAAATTTGCTGATATTTTACTCACCCCCATCTCATCCAAGGTGTTTGTGTCTTTCTTTCTTCAGTCGAAAAGAAATTACGTTTTTTGAGAAAAACATTCCAGATTTTTTCTCCACATAATGCACTTCTATGGCAACCAACGGGTTGAAGGTCCAAATCAATGCAGTTTCAAAGGGCTTCGAAGGGCTTCAAAGGGCTCTGCACGATCCCAGCTTAGGAATAGGGTCTTATCTAGCGAAACCATCGGTCATTTTTTTTTAAAAATTTAAAATTAATATACTTTTTGACCTAAACTGCTCATCTTGCGTTGCTCTGCGGTGCACCACGGATTGCGTAATCACGTCAGAAAGGTCACGCTAGACGTAGGCGGAAGTACCGCCCCAAGCGAACGTGCAAAGACTAATACAAACGCCCTTTACCAAAAAATAACTCCATCTCCAACTTCAAAATCGTCCGACATCGTTGTTTTACCTTTTTTTGCTAAAGGATGTTTGTATTAGTCTTCGCACGTCCACTTTGTAAACACGGGGGCGGTGCTTCTGCCTACGTCTAGCGTGACCTTTCTGACGTGATTATGTAATGTGTGGCGAGCTGCAGAGCAGCGCAAGATGAGCAATTTAGGTTAAAAAGTATATACATTTTTATTATTTTTTTTAAATGACCAATGGTTTCGCTAGATAAGACTCTATTCCTCGTCTGGGATCGCGCAGAGCCTTTTTGAAGCCATTCGAAGCCCTTTGAAACTGCATTGATTTGGACCTTCAACCCGTTGGTTGCAATCGAAAACCATTGTGTAGAGAAAAATCCTCCAATTTTTTTAAAAAACGTAATTTATTTTCGACTGAAGAATGAAAGACATGAACATCATGAACATCTTGGATGAGATTGGGGTGAGTAAATTATCAGGAAATTTTCATTTTTAAGTGAACTAATCCTTTAATTATAATACAGAGAGTAGTGAGTTTGTTAAGTTTCATCTAATGGAAAGATGTCCACCAAGCTTGAGGCTGCCATTAGAGTCACACTGAGCTGTTCCTTCACACAATGAATCAAACGATCCATTATTCCCTCTTGGCTCAGTTTTTGGACGTGTTTATGAATGTAATTGTATATCATGCTGTGGATGTCCATGTCTTTCAGTCTGATTTTCTCTGATTAAACCTTGCCTCCTCGCTCTGGTTAAACAATGGGTGTTATAGTGCTGCCATTAGATTTCTCTAGCATAGTTTTTTTTTTTTTTTGTGCATCAGCTCTCCTCGGCTGTGAATTACGAAAAGAGATTCTCTTTAATTCAATCTGAAATTGTCAAATAAGTGGCAGATGGTGGCTTCAGTTGGAGAGAAGGCTGAAAATTTAATTTCTCTGCCATTTATAATCCCTTTCTCTTCAGTCGCCTCTGCAGCCCTCCACTCCAGTCCCTTCCAACTCCATCATGCTGTGAAGCTGCCTAATTCAGCCTCACAGAACACAACATAAAAATCAAGGGCAAAACCTTGGTGCCTCTTATGCTGTCAACCCCTTACATAAACCACCAACTTTTTATGTAATGGCATAATGCTAGGATGATACTAGATTTCTTTTCCATTCCAGTTCAGAGCTGGTATTACAGTGAGAAATGCATCTTCAAGCTACGTTATACAAGCTGTACTAGCTTAGTTTACCTTCACCAGCTCTCTTATATTCTTATATACTTTTTTTTCCCCCAATATAATCATTCAGCTCATGCAGAAGTCAGTCATGCATTTCCTATGACTAACAAGGGGAACACTGGCAAAACCTTCTTATTTTCAAGCCTTTAGTGAATCAACCTTGTGGTGCACATTTTGTTTAAGGTGAAAGAAAATGTGGATAAGCTTTTTTTTAAGCTGGTTTTTGAAGTGCTGACACATGACAGTTGATAGTCATACAGTACACCTAGGGAATCGTATTGTTGTTGAGTGCAGGTGGTTTTAATATCTCATTTTTTTGCAAACCACATGCTCTGATTAAAATAGATGTTCCATGTAATGTTTCCTCAGGGGTAATTAATGTTTTTCACTCTAATGAATAAGTGTTTACACAGATGCATAATGTAAGATGTAATAATCTTCCTATGAGCCTCACCGGCAGAGGTTATTAATAGGGCATTCGAGAATATGAATTGAGATTAATAGGCTTAAGAAGCATATTGTTGTTATAGTCAAGTTCCATAGCAGTGGAAGTTTTAAATCTTTTCTGTCATTTTACAAGAATAATGTTTGATAATGTTGTATTTGTTTTAATAACTTTGTATATATATATATATATATATTAACGTAATTAACGCAGCATCCGTTTTTTCTGTCATCCTTGGGCTAGCGTTACATTAGCTCTTATTCATGCAAATGCTTTTAAAACATTCAAGCGAGACAAGACAAAAGAGAATGCGCTGTCTGTGAATGTCATAACGTCTTAAATGAACTTAAAGAGTTGTGAGAAAATGAGATGCGCGTGACAGCGTCGTGTTCGGCAGCGGCAGATCTTAAGGACAACAGCCTAATAAACCTTCTGCTGTGATGTCAGTCATTAATGTTAATCAAAGCTTTAATAAGGATTAATCTATATTTAATTTATAATTTATGCAGTTAAGACTGTAAAGTGTTTGATAACTTTTAATTTCTGTATATTGATTATATATGAAGGCCACAGGTAAATATGACATTTATTATAATGGGTTTATGTGAAGATTGTTTTAAGTTCACTTAAATTAAAAGTTGTTATTTTTTACAGCCTAATAAATGTTGAAATTTATATAGCTTTCAGTTATACTGTAATGTTGAATGTCTATCATTAATGTTTTAAAAAAAATCAATGAGACATCAGTATCAGTATTAGTATCAGTGATACTGGCCTTTATTCATAAAAAGATGCCATTACAACAAATATTTAAAATATATTGTCTTTAAGTTTTTTCTACATTAATTTGGAGAGTAACTGTGAAATTATTACAATATAAAAATATTAAAAACTCCAATGTTTTTAACCGCGACTAATTACAGAAAAAATGTGCGAATAATTTGTTATTTTTTTTAATTGATTGACAGCACTAATATATATATACACTCACCTAAATTATTAGGAACACCATACTAATACTGTGTTTGACCCCCTTTCGCCTTCAGAACTGCCTTAATTCTACGTGGCATTGATTCAACAAGGTGCTGAAAGCATTCTTTAGAAATGTTGGCCCATATTGATAGGATAGCATCTTGCAGTTGATGGAGATTTGTGGGATGCACATCCAGGGCACGAAGCTCCCGTTCCACCACATCCCAAAGATGCTCTATTGGGTTGAGATCTGGTGACTGTGGGGGCCATTTTAGTACAGTGAACTCATTGTCATGTTCAAGAAACCAATTTGAAATGATTCGAGCTTTGTGACATGGTGCATTATCCTGCTGGAAGTAGCCATCAGAGGATGGGTACATGGTGGTCATAAAGGGATGGACATGGTCAGAAACAATGCTCAGGTAGGCCGTGGCATTTAAACGATGCCCAATTGGCACTAAGGGGCCTAAAGTGTGCCAAGAAAACATCCCCCACACCATTACACCACCACCACCAGCCTGCACAGTGGTAACAAGGCATGATGGATCCATGTTCTCATTCTGTTTACGCCAAATTCTGACTCTACCATCTGAATGTCTCAACAGAAATCGAGACTCATCAGACCAGGCAACATTTTTCCAGTCTTCAACTGTCCAATTTTGGTGAGCTCGTGCAAATTGTAGCCTCTTTTTCCTATTTGTAGTGGAGATGAGTGGTACCCGGTGGGGTCTTCTGCTGTTGTAGCCCATCCGCCTCAAGGTTGTGCGTGTTGTGGCTTCACAAATGCTTTGCTGCATACCTCGGTTGTAACGAGTGGTTATTTCAGTCAAAGTTGCTCTTCTATCATCTTGAATCAGTCGGCCCATTCTCCTCTGACCTCTAGCATCAACAAGGCATTTTCGCCCACAGGACTGCCGCATACTGGATGTTTTTCCCTTTTCACACCATTCTTCGTAAACTCTAGAAATGGTTGTGCGTGAAAATCCCAGTAATTGAGCAGATTGTGAAATACTCAGACCGGCCCGTCTGGCACCAACAACCATGCCACGCTCAAAATTGCTTAAATCACCTTTCTTTCCCATTCTGACATTCAGTTTGGAGTTCAGGAGATTGTCTTGACCAGGACCACACCCCTAAATGCATTGAAGCAACTGCCATGTGATTGGTTGATTAGATAATTGCATTAATGAGAAATTGAACAGGTGTTCCTAATAATCCTTTAGGTGAGTGTATATATACACTATATTGCAAAAAGTATTGGGACACCCCTCCAAATCATTGAATTCAGGTGTTCCAATCACTTCCATGGCCACAGGTGTATAAAATCAAGCACTAGGCATGCAGACTGCTTCTACAAACATTTGTGAAAGAATGGGTCTCTCTCAGGAGCTCAGTGAATTCAAGCGTGGTACCGTGATAGGTTGCCACCTGTGCAATAAGTCCATTCGTGAAATTTTCTCACTACTAAATATTTCACGGTCAACTGTTAGTGGTATTATAACAAAGTGGAAGCAATTGGGAACAACAGCAACTCAGCCACGAAGTGGTAAGCCACGTAAAATCACAGAGCGGGGTCAGTGCATGCTGAGGTGCACAGTGCACAGAAGTCGCCAACTTTCTGCAGAGTCAATAGCTACAGACCTCCAAACTTTGTGTGGCCTTCAGATTAGCTCAAGAACAGTGCATAGAGAGCTTCATGAAATGGGTTTCCATGGCCTAGCAGCTGCAACCAAGCCTTACATCACCAAGAGCAATGCAAAGCGTCGGATGCAGTGGTGTAAAGCAGGCCGTCACTGGACTCTAGAGTGGTGGAGACGTGTTCTCTGGAGCGACAAATCACACTTCTCTGTCTGGCAATCCGATGGACGAGTCTGGGTTTGACAGTTGCCAGGAGAACGGTACTTGCCTGACTGCATTGTGCCAAGTGTAAAGTTTGGTGGAGGGGAGATTATGGTGTGGGATTGACTTTCTAGAGAATCCTTCCCAGCAAGCTATGAGCCTGAATATTGATATGTTCATGTCAGAGGAGTCTTCTCACACTCTCTGAAGTTTCATGATCCTGTAATATTCCTACACATCACTGACCCCCTGTAAAGTGTCTGAAATGTATACTTATATTGGCCTACAGTGCAGTTGCTTTTACCTCTATAAAACTCTTTTCAGTGCACTAGAAAGCCTTTGAGACTCTTTAAAGTTTTATTAGACTTCATTGAAAATAATTTGGAATATTTATCTATGATTTATTAAATGGACTCTGTTGAGTGAATTACAAGGCCCCCCATTGCAACATGCATTTTGTATTTATGCAGTTTTACAGTATTTATTTATTTATTTTTAATAATTTTTTGGTCACTAAACATGATAAACATGGAGAAAAAAAAATACTGCAGGTCAAATACTCTTGGATGATTGCTAAATTCAAATAAAAACTGTCAGCAGTGATGTCACTAGGCAGTGACCATATTGTTTGACTTTGGCATGCAGAGAGATTCAATTTATAAATGTGTCCCTGCCAAACCTTCTGCAGTTCTGTGTAATTTAACCCATATTTAGTGAAAAGCCATTTTCAATTTCTTCAAACATTTTTCTTCACTGGATCTCTGAGGGTTAAGCATTCTATCATATTTTCCAAAACCTTTTCCTGAAGTGTTTTTGGTCACAATGGCTAAGCGCCAGGTAGGCTATCCCAGCCCTGTGGCCAAGGAGCATGTGGAGATTAATTTGAAAGCTCCTGCCTCAACGGACTCTGTTTGATAACTGCCTGATTTAAAGCAGAAAACTCTGCATTTCAAAGCAGATCTGTTCAATATTTCTTCACAAAGAATCATCGTACTAAAAGAAAGTCTGTGCAGCTCTCACTCTGAACATTCATAGACTCAAGGAATATGAAGAATATTTACTCACCTTGACTTCAAACCTGTGGCCAGCACGAGCTGGTTTCAAGGCTGCAGGAGCTTGAGATAACTTTGCATGTATCTATGTATCTATAAAACTATCTATCTATCTATCTATCTATCTCTCTGTCTGTCTATCTATCTCTCTGTCTGTCTGTCTATCTATCTATCTATCTATCTATCTATCTATCTATCTATCTATCTATCTCTCTGTCTGTCTGTCTATCTATCTATCATTTATCTGTCTGTCTATATATCTATTGTTCTATCTATCATTATATCTATTGCTCTATCTATCATTCAATCTATGCTATATCTGTCTCCAAGGCACCATGGAAAGATAGATGAGGAATAAAATCAATGCTGTTGAACAAGGGTTTTATCAGTTGAGGGGTCTCTCTGAGTGAATAATTCAAAGCCAGCTACAGAGGTGCACACTGAAGGAGGGGTCAGAGCCATGAAAGGCCTGCCTTATCACCTTGCTTTTCAAACACTCCAGTCCTCTGATTCCTGGATTTGGACCTGGTAGAAAAAGAGGTCAAGGTACATACCATGACAGCCTCAAAGACTGAAAAAGAGATGTAGAGTAAAGATTTAACTTGTGGACGCACATCAGTGAGGAGATAAATAGAGAGGAAATAAATAGGAAAAGCATAGGATCTGTGGTAAAAGTCCTTACATTTTTTGCAAACGGTGCAGTGTGGTGTAGCATTAAGTGTGTGTGCTTTTTGGTATGGATCACCAGAAGTAATGCAATTAATGTCATATTCATTGAGATTATATTAAATTGAACTAAACTCATTGTCTTCCAGTGCACTCCTTACTGTAATATATTGCTCATTACCTTCAGGAATCATTCGATTTCAATAATAACACGTCTCATAAAAGCACATTTTTAAATAATTGCATAATAATGAATGATACTGATGATAGCCAATGATTCATTAGTGGGAATGACCCAGTGAATAAAGCTCTGGAGACATGAACACTGCTGTAGGGCTCAGTCCAATTATACAGTTAAACCTGAGACAAAAACATGACAAGCTATTACAAAATCAAAAAAGCTGGTCCAAAACAAAGAGAGTAAATCAGACTGATGTCAGAGCTTTGCAATGCCTCTTCATATTGTACTTGATGTACAGCTCAATGTGGTTGCATAATAAACGCATTGGTTGAGAACTTTTGTAGCTGCATTCACTTTAAAAAAGTTCATTCTATTTGGAGCTGATGGTTTTCACAGTCTATTCAAGATTTTGACTTTTTTGGTTAGGACAATGACATACTGACAGTAAAAGGCACCACAATGATTTTAAAACTGAATGACAACTGAAACCTCACCAGACTATATGGTGCAGGGATTTCAGTCTCAGAGTAATGCATATTCAACACGATCACATGACAATGCGTATCAATAGTACGAGTGTGCAATGTCGTGGAATGTATACGCCAAAATGAGCTTTGGCGTGCATATGGTACGCAGTTTTTCGTGTGCATATGATACGCATTTTATTGCGTGTATATGATATGGAACGCCAAAAGGGTCACAAAACGCCATTAACCAAACGCCTGGTGTACAGAAAACGCCGTTATTTGTGGCGGTTTAAGACGGCACAAAATACGGCGTTCTGTAGTACAAGCGACGTAAATGACGGCTTTTTCACCGCAGAACCGCGGTTAATATCGGCGTTTTTTGATCCGATCCAAAACGCCGTTCATTTCGCCGTTTGTCCATCCATATTACGCCGTCATTTACGGTGCTTCAGTCTGACAAAGACGGCGTAAAAAGCGGCGTTTTCTATAATATTCAAACCAGCCCCTCCTTTTACTACACAGCCCAGCCCCATTAAAAGGCGGTAAGACCTGTGTAGTAGAATGTAGATCCACCTCAAGAGTCCTGTCTTTTAACGCTATTGCGACTGATATTTGGACTTTCATCATGTGATTTGTATTTTTTCATTGGGCATATGTGTATGCGCCTTTTCCTTAATCATATATGCTTAAGTAAAATTATTTTATTATCTTTTGTGTACGTTATTGTTTGTGAAAACCGTAGAGCTATCATTTGCAGGGAGCGTAGAGGTTTGTTCACGAGGCAGTAGTCTACTACATCTTTACTTTTAGTGACAGGAGTTCAAGTCCGAGGTCCGAATATAGCCTATTACTCACTCTCTCTCTCTCTCTCTCTCTCTCTCTCTCTCTCTCTCTCTCTCTCTCTCTCTCTCTCTCTCTCTCTCTCTCTCTCTCTCTCCTTTTCGGTTGTTTTGTATTATTCTATTGGGTCTTTTACATATCTGCAACTGTCAGTTGCTGACAACCGGTTAACTAACAGGAAATGCTTTATTCATTATGCTTTTTAACAGGCGACCTGGCGTTATGCTTTAATAGCCTTACACGTAACAGCTGAGCTAAACCTATATACTTACTGTTGTGTACAATGGCTTTGGGTCGGGTTTATTGTTGATTAAAAAAAGATTTCCCACACAAACGAGTTTATTTTCGCCTACTTGTTGCAAACCTTGAGCATAATACCTAGGTTTCTGACGAACAAAACGGTAATGTACATTTACATTTCCCCAGCTTTGTCCTTAACCTAACGTGCGTATCTAAGTAGCAATATGATGATGTCGTGTTCCAATCTCTTTTTTTCTTTGCTGATGAATTAATTTCTCTCTTACATCGAGCAAGGAATGCTGCTGAATAAATAAATAAATATATATATATACTGTATATATATATATATATATATATATATATATATATATATATATATATATATATAAACACATTATTGGTCACAGCAAATACACAAGGATTGTCTCCGTCCTGTAGCCTATTTCCCGACGTTATAGCTGTTCTTTGTGTGCTCGTATTTTTCTAGCAGGGCGGTGCGCATGAATAATCAATACTGTCAAACTTCCAGGTACAGAGACAATTCCTAGACCTATAGTTCTGTAATAACTACTGGCGCTATATATTTTTTTTATCAATAGCCTATATCTTCTTCTTTTTTTATTGGCCTATGCACTTTAATAATAAAGCACAATTTTTATAATTTAGTCTAGCAGCGAGTTGTAGTCATTAGGCCTAAAGAAAATGTATTTAGTTTCATATTTATGCTTAAATGGGACTATTATAAAGTTAATTTTTAATTTAATCTATGTTAATTATGGAAAGTGAACAGCACAAGTAAGATAGGACACATCATAAGATGCATGTCGGGAGACATGGAGTGGGTAACATGATTTTGACCACTCCATTAAGTTTTGTTTAGTGGAAAGCCTTTCTTTAAAGTGAATTTCGTTTTGGAAAAATTATATCTTAATATTGATCAATGTTTCATCAACCAATTGCCTGGATTTAATAATTAAGAAGCAAGCAGACAATTTGGAGGCGCAGGCGGGATGACTTGCATTGCACGTGAATTGGAGCGCGTCTAGTATACCAACAGCAAATACTTACCTCACAAATATGAGAAATACATAGAAAGCTTGAAATGAGGCTGCACAAGGCTACTGCAGAGATTAGAGTCAGCGACACTGATTCAGAAAACAGTTTATTAAGAAAAAATGTAAATGTCCCCTCGCTATTTTTGACAGTTTCATAATCATTACTTTTGCCTGTTCTTTGTGGCAAGCTTTATGTGTGCGCTTGAATGCTATATATATATATATACAGAGGCGTAAAGAGTACCTGAAAACCATACTTGGGTAAAAGTACTGATTCCTTACGGAGAAAAGTGTCGTTTAACTTTAAGGTTTTTGTTTCAGGCGCTAGGCTTTTTGACGCGGTACCCCATGGTGAGACGAACATGAACAAGGTAAAAACATCGACGAAAAACGTCGTATTATATAACATGATTTAACATGGATGAATACTGCAGTTTATGGTTTAATTTCGCTATGCATTCAGTTAATTGAACTTGTAGAGTACATTCATTCTCTGCTTTAACATGCATAACATTTAAAATGAGAGGAGACAAAATGCATTGCGGTAAGCTTCAGCTGACGAAAAACATCAGAAAATGTGATCAAAGCATGATTAAATGATGCATTTTCTCATTTCACCAGTTTAATTTTCTTATTAAGAACATTTAAAGTAGTGTTTAACTAAATTTTAAAGTAAAGCCCAATGCGAACGATTGTCATAGTATCTTTCGAAATAACTGACGAACAGCAAAATATGTGAATTTTCTACTTGTTTGTTCACTTGTGGTAACTGTCCCATATATATCGATCTCAAATTAGAACCTACATGTAAATGAGAAATTGTGTCTGCACGAGAGCAATAACATTCTATGCTTTTACTCTATGCTATGTATCACTGTAGCTATACTGTATAAGAATGTACATATATATATATATATATATATATATATATATATATATATATATATATATGCATTTTTCGGGAGTGTATTTTGATCTCATATGTAAATGGATTTTTAAAAAATCACAAGATCTTTTCCTTTATTTCTTGTAGGTGCAAAGAATAGCAGATGATGTGGAGAAAAGTTTGACATTACAAGTTTCTGAAACTGATTATTTTATTTTTTATATATTATTAATTCTGTTGTAAATCATTTAATAAGCTGTTGTATTTTAGATTACATTTTATATTGAAATACTACTGTAATATTGTAAGTTACATTATTGCTTATATTTATTCATTTCAGGTGAACCCCGCAGATATTGACTAGTATTTGAACTTCAGTCTGGTGTCCCGGGAGCAGGCATCTTTTGCACACTTGAATCTTTTTCAAAGGTAACATGCTTTACTTGACTTGAATTCATTTCTGAAAAAGGTTACTTGGTTTAATTACTGGTACTTTTAAATGTGTGTACTGTATGTTAAACGGTTAGATCACCCAAAAATGAAAATTCTGTCATTAATTACTCTCCCTCATGTCGTTCCAAACCCGTAAAACATAATTTACCACTTTAAATTCATGTAATAACTCCACTCTCGTGTCAACACAACACGCATGCCGTGGTGCTCTCGTGAACGTGCGATGGAGATTAATATTTTGTAAGGAAAGTGGTACATTTTATAATTTATTATTTTTTTTATTTATTTTTTTTTGCGCAAACAAAGCACTCGATTCGCTTAATGAAATTGAGGCTAAACCACTGGAGTCATGGATTACTTTAATGATGTCTTATAACTTTCTGGGCCTTGAAAGTGGTAGTTGTGTAGTGATGGAGGGACAGAAAGCTCTCAGATTTCATCAAAAAGATCTTCATTTGTGTTCCGAAGATGAACGAAAGACTTACGGGTTTGGCATGACATGAGAGTGAGTAAATGATGACAGAATTTTCATTTTTGGGTGAACTAACCATTTAACAGTACTTCATACATTAGTAGTGCAACAAATGCTGATTGTATTAGCGGCATTTTTACTTTTATTTTATTGAGCTAGTTTCATTCAATTTTGAACATTATTCTAAAGTTTCTGCTTATATTTTTGTGCAGATGTTTTGTTGGAATCACAGCACTCACTGGAGCCAAGACAACAAGCACAGAGGCAAAACAAGTGGAAAGGTCTCAGAGAAGAGGAACAAGTCAACCCTCATGTGTTTGCTCATCTCAGAAGGTTAATGAACTCTGAGTGTGTATATATTAAGTTGTCTTTTGATGAAATATTCTTAGTTTAATAGAAGATAAGCTCAAACAACAGAATTTGTGGAATAATGTTAATTTTAGCATTTTATTTTAATGCTTTTCTTTAAAAAAAAAAAAGAAGAAAAAAAAGAAGAAAAGTGAGTTTCAATAGGAGCCAAAATGCCACAAATTCTGTTGATTGACAAATTTTTATTGAAAGTTAATGTTCTACTCAGAATATGTCTTAAAATGGCTTTTTAAAAAGTTATTTGTGGTTATTTTGTAATACTATGTAATTTTTATGATAAGATTTTAACAGTTGATAGCCTGAAAATGTTGCCTTGCAATGCCAGTTTTAATAAATGCAATGCCTTGCTGCTAGTTTTAATAAATATTTACTTGCAACACCCTTGACTTGGTTTTTATTCATTTGTAAATGTATTCAGATAGTGTTCATTCTGCATTTAAATCAGCATATTACAGTTTACTGTTAAAATTATTATTTTCAGCATTTTTAATGTTAAACTATTACAACATCATCTTGGATTATGGGGCTATTTACAGGATTTTATTAGCAACTTTAGTTGCCAGGTAAATACTGTACTTTAGTGAAATTACAAAATATTGTTGTAAAATATATTTACAGGATTTTATTGGCAACTTTATTGCCAGGTAAATACTTTACTTTAGTGAAATTACAAAATATTGCTGTAAATAAAATACAAGCTTAATTCAATGTTACTGTAAAAAAACTACAAATTACTGTATTTCACATACAACAATTAACAGTAAATTGATTTGCAGTATTATGCTGTAATCAATTTTACAGCAATTAACAAAATCTTTACAGGATTTTATTGGCAACTTTTTTGCCAGTAAATTCCTGTAAATTCTATGGTACAATTTTTACAGTGTAGAATCAGAATCAGAATTGCTAGCGCTAATTTTAGAGGACCACTGTGGAGAAAAAGGGGCTAAAGATGGAAAATGTAATGGTAATTTTTTACCAGGACATTATTCAGTAGCCTACTTTTACGGAAATTTCCGTTAATCCTAAAACACAACACAATGCAATGCCTGGGAAATACATGGGAAAACCGTAAAAAAATATTTTCTCGTATTATTAAATAATAGCCTACATGCCATATTTTTATGGACTGTAAATAATAAAGAGTTGTGAGAAGCCTGTATTTCCACAATGCTTAATATACATATTTTGTTATAGGTTGTTCTTTAAAATGTGTATTTTAAAATTAATTGTAGCCTATTGTAGCCTATAAAAAAAATAAATAAAAAAAAAATAAAAAAAAAATCTTGAATTGTCAGGGTTTTTTTTATTGTTTCGGTCAAAGTGAGACTCAGCACAGTTGGAATATTTATTGGAGTAATAAAAAAATAAATGCTTTTTAAAATGTAAATATCTTAAAGCAGCGGGAACTGCGGACGTCTCGTTCAAACCAGCGGTATGTGGGCTCTCATGGTCAACACACAGCCTACTAAAAACTTTTTAACTTGTAACGTTTAAAAGAATGAAGCAAATATGGACAAAGACAACTGTTAGAAAACCTTGTGGAATTTTTAATAGGTATTTTACGAATATGCTCATAAAAACTATTATTATATTATTATTTTTATTATTAGGCAGCGGCTGTGAAAAAGTGAAAAGAGCATATTTTCCTAGTGATATAGCCTACACTAAGTGAAAATAGCGATGGATTCCATTTACAAATAGCAGTATGTTCTTCGCAATAAGTGTAAATAGTAGCTAGATATAAGTGTAAATAGTAGCTACATTTTCCATCTTTAGCCCCTTTTTTCCACAGTGGTCCGCTAAAAATAGCGCCAGCAATTCTGATTCTGATTCTACAGAAATGAATGATTTAATGTTACAAAAACAACAACAACAACAACAAACAACAAAAAAACATCTAACAATAGCCTAATCGTTATATTAGGCTATATGACATCAGAATGAACAGGCTAAGGTAGTGCACAATATAGTATTCACTGTTAGCAATATTAATGTCCATTTTAAGGCAATGGCAGCGTGATAATAAAAAATAATTTATATGTGAATAGCTAATATAGGCCTATTACAGTCTTGTAGTAGCTATATGTTCCAGCGCAGGGCTGCGTTTCCCAAAAGCATCGTAAGCCTAAGTAGATCATAAAAACGATCGCACGAATCATCTTAGACTTATAGGCCGTATCCCAAAACCATCGTAACTTAAGTAGTACTTGAAAATCTTCGTAGAACTACGAGTGCTCTGGAGTAATCGTAAATCCCTAAGTGCATCGTAAGGAGACAGAGCTATGAGGTCACCTGCAGGACAACCGGCGAATTGCACCTAAACTTTACTCCTGTCCAATGTGACTTTAATATTATTTTTATGTATATTTCTTTATACATTTTTACTTGTTTTTTTGTTTGATTAAATTCATTTTGAATAATTCAATAACAAAATAATAATGAATAAATAAATAAAATAAAAACTACATGAACAATGAATAAATTAAGGAATGAAAAAGTGCACTGCTGTATATGGACATTCATAGGGCTTGTATGCTTATTTTCAGTACTACAAGTAGCCATTTCAATTTGAAACACTTAAGAATACTTCTAGTATTTCACAGAGCCTTAGTCTTTGAGTGGTTCAACAAACACAAGGACATCAAACCACTGAATCTAAATTTACTTGAGTTTGTTGTTTGTCAGGAGTTGCAAAAGACATTGCACAATAGGTCCTAACTACATATGGAAAAGAATATTTCATGTTGCACAAGAGATTATTAAAACATATAATTAGTCATGATTAACCAACATTAAACAATATTACCTGAATCATCTGGCAAGATAATTGGCACCAAAATGGAGGGCCTTGCAAACCTCATCTCCTCCAGTGCCGGTCTCATCTCTTCTAAAGCCAGCTTGGCGTTCTTGAGGTCTGTGAGCTGCTGCTGGAAGTTGATGTCCCTCTCATTGGCATCTTTAAGACATTTTCTGATGTCTTTTGGGACATCTAGTTTCTCCCTCTTCAGCTGCACTAAGTACTGACTACAACCACAGACATTCTCAAAGCGCTGAGGTGTTGTGGTCTAACAATTGAAGATGGAGGCTCGAGCATGGGTGGGCTGTTGGGACTGGGAGATGGGTAGGTGTCTTACAATGGGAGGTGAACCTGATTGCTCCTGTGAGCATGATGGACCTGGTTCGGGTTCAGGCATCCCTACTCCTCTATGGAGGTCAATACCACCACAAATCCCATCTGAGGCTTGCAAAGTCCTGCCACTTCTTCCTGACCTCCTTCCCTGATCTTTTAATGCCCCTGCTTGCAGTTAGTTTTATAGCAATATCCTCCCAGATTTTTTGTTTTTGTTTATTTGTATGACTGCCATTAAACCTGCTGAAAATTATGTTTGTTTAGCTCCACCTCCTCTAAAATAACATTTGTTTCCTCTTTTTGAAAAAATTATTTTCTTTGTTTTTTGTTTTGATTCAGCCATTTTTTTTGTCTCCACCTAGCCTATGTGCTATATAGATTTTTGACCACGTAGCAAATGATAATTAGGCTAAACATTTTGAAATACAAGCGTGTGCTACAACTGCGAGCCATTCTGTAAGGTGACTTTTCAGCACTTGACAAACGGACAGCGACTCTAAAGTAGCACTTAAAGCACAGCTGCGTGCGATCGTGTTAAGTGCATGTTTGTGAAACGCACGTGAAAGCAACACGAACGTTCGTAATATCGCTCGTAGAAAACGCTCTTAAGTGCGAAGATCCATCGTTATCTGGAAACGCAGCCCAGAGCATGTGAGCGGAGCGGTAATATTTCCTCCAGAGCAGAGAGCGCCTCTCTGAAGATTCTCGCTCAGTCCGCTCAGGGCCGCTCGCTCAACCCAGAATAGCTACCTTTTGTGACATGCTGGATCGAAAATATATGAAATAAGTTTTTTTTTTTTAGCTATCACAATTTTATTAATTTAATTAGGCTACTAGAGAATACTAAATCATAATGTAATATATATATACAAACCCGATTCCAAAAAAGTTGGAACACTGTACAAATTGTGAATAAAAACAGAATGCAATGATGTGGAAGTTTCAAATTTCAATATTTTATTCAGAATACAACATAGATGACATATCAAATGTTTAAACTGAGAAAATGTATCATTTTAAGGGAAAAATAAGTTGATTTTAAATTTCATGGCATCAGCACATCTCAAAAAAGTTGGGACAAGGCCATGTTTACCACTGTGTGGCATCCCCTCTTCTTTTTATAACAGTCTGCAAACGTCTGGGGACTGAGGAGACAAGTTGCTCAAGTTTAGGAATAGGAATGTTGTCCCATTCTTGTCTAATACAGGCTTCTAGTTGTTCAACTGTCAACTGCATCTTCCTCTTTATGATGCGCCAAATGTTTTCTATGGGTGAAAGATCTGGACTGCGGGCTGGCCATTTCAGTACCCGGATCCTTCTTCTACGCAGCCATGATGTTGTAATTGATGCAGTATGTGGTCTGGCATTGTCATGTTGGAAAATGCAAGGTCTTCCCTGAAAGAGACGACATCTGGATGGGAGCATATGTTGTTCTAGAACTTGGATATACCTTTCAGCATTGATGGTGCCTTTCCAGATGTGTAAGCTGCCCATGCCACACGCACTCATGCAACCCCATACCATCAGAGATGCAGGCTTCTGAACTGAGCGCTGATAACAACTTGGGTTGTCCTTGTCCTCTTTAGTCCGGATGACATGGCGTCCCAGTTTTCCAGAAAGAACTTCAAATTTTGATTCGTCTGACCACAGAACAGTTTTCCACTTTGCCACAGTCCATTTTAAATGAGCCTTGGCCCAGAGAAAACGCCTGCGTTTCTGGATCATGTTTAGATATGGCTTCTTTTTTGACCTATAGAGTTTTAGCAGGCAACGCTGAATGGCACGGTGGATTGTGTTCACCGACAACGTTTTCTGGAAGTATTCCTGAGCCCATGTTGTGATTTCCATTACAGTAGCATTCCTGTATGTGATGCAGTGCCGTCTAAGGGCCCGAAGATCACGGGCATCCAGTATGGTTTTCCGGCCTTGACCCTTACGCACAGAGATTGTTCCAGAGTCTCTGAATCTTTGGATGATATTATGCACTGTAGATGATGATAACTTCAAACTCTTTGCAATTTTTCTCTGAGAAACTCCTTTCTGATATTGCTCCACTATTTTTCGCCGCAGCATTGGGGGAATTGGTGATCCTCTGCCCATCTTGACTTCTGAGAGACACTGCCACTCTGAGAGGCTCTTTTTATACCCAATCATGTTGCCTATTGACCTAATAAGTTGCAAATTGGTCCTCCAGCTGCTCCTTATATGTACATTTAGCTTTTCCGGCCTCTTATTGCTACCTGTCCCAACTTTTTTGGAATGTGTAGCTCTCATGAAATCCAAAATGAGCCAATATTTGGCATGACATTTCAAAATGTCTCACGTTCAACATTTGATATGTTATCTATATTATACTGTGAATAAAATATAAGTTTATGAGATTTGTAAATTATTGCATTCCTTTTTTATTCACAATTTGTACAGTGTCCCAACTTTTTTGGAATCGGGTTTGTATATATATATATATATATATATCATTCAAGCACACATAAAGCTTGCCACAAAGAACAGGCAAAAGTAATGATTATGAAACTGTCAAAAATAGCGAGGGGACATTTCAATTTGTTAAATTTGACATTTAAAAACTGTTTTCTTAAAAACTGACAGTTGCAGATATGTAAAAGACCCAATAGAATAATACAAAACAACCGAAAAGGAGGGAGAGAGAGAGAGAGAGAGAGAGAGAGAGAGAGAGAGAGAGAGAGAGAGAGAGAGAGAGAGAGAGAGAGAGAGAGAGAGAGAGAGTAATAGGCTATATTCGGACCTCGGACTTGAACTCCTGTCACTAAAAGTAAAGATGTAGTAGACTACTGCCTCGTGAACAAACCTCTACGCTGCTGGGGTTGCTCCCTGCAAATGATAGCTCTACGGTTTTCACAAACAATAACGTACACAAAAGATAATAAAATAATTTTACTTAAGCATATATGATTAAGGAAAAGGCGCATACACATATGCCCAATGAGGTGGATCGACATTGTACTACACAGGTCTTACCGCATTTTAATGGGGCTGGGCTGTGTAGTAAAAGGAGGGCTGGTTTGAATATGATAGAAAACGCCGCTTTTTACGCCGTCTTTGTCAGACTGAAGCACCGTAAATGACGGCGTAATATGGATGGCCAAACGCGAAATGAACGGCGTTTTGGATCGGATCAAAAAACGCCGTCATTTACGTCGCTTGTACTACAGAACGCCGTATTTTGCGCCGTCTTTTCTTCTAAAAAGCCGCAAATAACGGCGTTTTCTGGACACCAGGCGTTTGGTTAATGGCGTTTACAGTTTTCATCAATCGCTTTGGCACATTTTTCGAAACAGGCTCAATTGACCTATCGGTAAGCCCCTCCCCTAGAACGCAGATGAGCCAATGGCAGTTGAGTATCAGTTGTATGGGGACCGGAACTCGGACATCTTTAGGTTTCAGAACCATATGGAAACATTGGAAGATCCGAAGCTCTCAATGGTTTAATGTTGTTTATGGTACAAAAATGGTAAAACGATGTGCCTGGGGTACTGTATCACTGATTCCAGGTATCCTGAGGATTTTATGGTTGTCATACTCTCATTAAGTTACAATTAAAGTTATTGAGTCCATGCTAATGTACAAAACCTAAATAGCTAACTGTTTTCACATCATGTACAGTGTAGGTCAAAAACACATAAACAAAGGTCTACATTTCAGTGCCTCTCCATATTAAACTGGTTAAATGTAAATTAATTTAATCTTACCCTGCGGTACATGAACAGTGTTGATCCTGGATGTTGTCATCTGCAATCGTGACGACCGTAACATGAGGCTTCTCCCGCTAGCATTGTGATCTGTAAACCCCCGCTTCCAAATTAATCTTGTTACCCACCATATTTATTTTAAAATCTTTTATATATCCCTCCATAGCATATTTAAAGGGATATTTCACCCAAAATTTTTAATTACCCCATGATTTACTCACCCTCAAGCCATCCTAGGTGTTTATGAGATTCTTCTTTCAGACGAATACAATCGGAGTTATATTAAAAAATGTCTTGGCTAATCCAAGCTTTATAATGGCAGTGAATGGCAGCTCAAAATTTGAAGACCAAAAAAAGTGCATCCATCCATTATAATTGTACTCCACATGGCTCTGGAGGGTTAATAAAGGCCTTCTGAAGCGAATCGATGGGTTTTTGTAAGAAAAATATCCATATTTAACACTTTATAAAGTAAAACATCTAGCTTCCGGCAGACCGCCTTCCGTATTCAACTTAAGAAAAACTGAAAATTCACAGTTACTTATTCATTTTTATGTCTTCCCTTAACACCACCTCACATTCTTTTATATCTTCCTATGGGAAGCAACTGTGAATTTTCAGTTTACGTGTAACACATTTCTACAAAAATAAATGTTCTGTATGAACACAAATGTATTAATACAGTACTGCTGTAGATGCTGCTGTTTAGGGTTCCAACATGTTCAAAAATGGTAGTGATTGTGCTGGGCAAACTCCATATAGCCTACTGTATGCATCCAAATTTGATAAGATGTGATTTGATAAGATTCCTATTTCATTACAATGGCAGGCCAGTTGCCAATTTAGCAGACATTACAAATCTGATTTTGTAAATCTGATGTGAACAACAAACTAATTGTTCAGAGATCTGAACTTATTGTTTTGATAAAAAACAAAGAGACAAAGCGATTGAGGAAAAAAATGCTGTTACTTTGTGAGTACATTTTGTTATCCATAGGATAACGCAGCGTCTCGTTCCTGAGAAGGGAACGAGACGCTGCGTCAATGACGTGTTGGGAACGCCCCTGCGTGATTGCATCTGAAGCACGTATGTCAACTAGTCCAGTGGCGAGAGCGAACATCACGGGCTGGTGACATCATGACCAGGAAAGCATAAAAGCACATCCAGAACAACCGGCATCAGCTTCAGTTTAGCCAAAGCAAGTCGCTCACAGGGATGCAGGAAGTATGGCAAGTTGACGCAGCGTCTCGTTCCCTTCTCAGGGAACTATGGTTACAGTCATAACCTGAGACGTTCCCTTTCGAGGGAACTCGCGCTGCGTTAATGACGCGTTGGGAACGAGATACCTAAACGCTGTACTTACAAGTGCCTGTCTATGTGAAACTGTTGGTACAATCAAGACATGAGCACCTGTGAACCTGGAGCAGCATCCAGGTCCAAATGGTAAAATCTTACAAATGTGAGCGGAGAGCACCAACCCAGAACGAGCTCTGACAGCCAACAGTGAATACTCTCCACTTTAATGCATAAAGTTTTCTCGTGGCTGGAGCTCTGGAGTGAAGTATGGTCTCCAGAACCTCGGTTGAGAGACCCGAATCTATGAGCTGGGCCACACAGAGGCCACACCCACAGGTTCCATATTTCTGGACGGGCGTGAAAGATCATGCCCCCTGCCTGAGATAGAAGGTCCCTCCTGACCGGAATCTCCAGGGGAGAGCCATCGAGGAGGGACACTAGGTCCGAGAACCAAACCCGGCTCGGCCAGTAAGGCGCTACCCGCAGTAGACTTATCCCTTCCCGGCGGACCTTCTCCAGAACCCCTGGAAGCAGAGCAACAGGGGGAAATGCGTACAGACGTAGCCTCGGCCATGTCTGTACTATAGCATCCAGTCCGAGAGGGGCTGGATGTGTGAGGGAGAACCAAAGTGGACAGTGTCTCGTATTCTGAGACGCAAACAAATCCTCTTCCGCTTGGCCGTAAACCTCAAATATACGCTTCACCTCCTCGGGGTGAAGTCTCCATTCCCATGGCCTCAGCCCCTGCCTCGACAGGGCGTCTGCTTCTATATTCTGGATCCCCGGGATGTACATTGTCCTCAGGGAGAGTACTTTGCCCTGGGACCATAAGAGGATCTGGTGCGCCAGTTTGCATAGCAGACGGGAACGCAGACCCCCTTGATAATTTATGTAAGAGACCACCGACGTATTGTCTGTGCGGACCAGCACATGTTGGCCCCTCAGGTCTGGGAGAAAATGCTTCAATGCCATGAAGACCGCCATCATCTCCAGGCAGTTTATGTGCCACGAAAGATGATGGCTCCTCCACAGACCCTGAGCTGCGCAGCCTTCCATTACTGCTCCCCAGCCTGTGAGAGAAGCATCTGTCGTGAGAGTGACTCGATGACACTGAGCTCCTAACACATGACCCTGGGACAGGAACCAATGCTCCCTCCATATAACCAAGGCGCGGAGACACCGCCGCATGATCTTGAGCGGGCGATAGAACAGCCCACATCGTGACTGAATCCCACACCACGCCCAGAAAAGTGGTTCTCTGTGCTGGAGAAAGCACACTCTTCTTGGCATTCAATCTCAGCCCCAACTTCTAAATATGAGCGAGAATGACATCTTGATGTCATCTCCTCTGACTGTGCTGGGATAAGCCAGTCGTCGATGTAATTCAGAATCCGAATATCTTGCAGCCTGAGCGGTGCCAGAGCTGCATCCATGCATTTCGTGAACCTCTCGAGGCTGGCCTCTGGTGTACTGGTAGCCGTTACCTCAGGGGCCTGAAACATACTGGCAGAACGAACCCGATTTAGCTGCTCAGCAGGGGGCGTGCTCGACGTGACGTCGTGTAGACGTTGTGCCGAAACTACGCTGGAAACTGCTGCGCCCTGAAGCACCGAGGGTGGTGGGTTTGGCAGACCAGCCTCCAGAGTGCGACAGAGTGGGACGGGCACCGTATGCTGAGGTGTACACCGCTCCACCCCGTGGGGGGCAGCCGAAGCCTTCTTAGTGAGAAGCACTGTCCTCAGATCAGGCTTCTGCTTTGAAGACTTCGGCTGAGAGTATCGTCCCTGCCCCCAAGATTGTTTCTGTGGAGGGGCACGGGAAGCGACATTCTCCTTCTGCTGCGCTCTGTATGAGGAGCTAGACAGCTGGGGCTGCTCACGCCCAGCAGCCCCAGAGGGTTGTAGCCAGCGAGGAAGGAACCTTTTGAACGCCTCCGCTTGCTTTTTAGTCTACTGAAACCTCTCGGCCACAGTGTTAACTGCGTCACCGAAGAGGCCAAATGGAGATAGTGGGGCGTCCAACAAAAAGGTTTTGTCCTTTTCTTTTATTTCAGACAAATTTAACCATAAATGCCTCTCAGTCGCCATCAGGGCTGCCATAGACCGCCCTATTGCTCTGGCGGTCTCCTTGGTGGCCCTGAGAGACAAGTCTGTGGCCCGACGCAACTCTTGAATTGGCATACTGAGACAATGCACGCAGTCAGCCTCCTCAAAGGCTGACATCGCATGATCCGCTCCCAAACACGTCACACATGTCTCCACCCGTGATGAAACGAGGGCAAGGAGACGCATACTGTTTGAATGTTTGTGTCACCATACTTTGCTTTTGTTCAATATCGTGACAAACAACAGTAAATAGAACAAACAGTTTGACATAGAGTGCTTGCTGAGGCACAGAAGCTGACACCGGTTGTTCCGGATGTGCTTTTATGCTTTCCTGGTCATGACGTCACCCGCCCGTGACGTTCGCTCTCAACATTGGACTAGTTGACATACGTGCTTCAGACACAATCACACAGGGGCGTTCCCAAAGCGCCATTGACGCAGCGCGAGTTCCCTCGAAAGGGAACTATCACAACATCTTATATAAACGTAAATAATTCTAGTGATGCTACATGATTTTATGAAACCATGAGCTCTGTTTCCCACTTTCAAAGAGACAGCTCCAAGCTTCGTGAGTCCCATATGAGACAAAAACTCTGCAGAAGCTTCCACAGATTTCCCAAAAAATAAAACAGTTCACCTGCCCTTTGTTTATTAAAGGGATAGTTCACCCAAAAATGGAAATTAGCCCATGATGACTCACCCTCAAGCCATCCTAGGTGTATATGACTTTCTTCTTTCAGACAAATACAATCAGAGTTATATTAAAAAATGTCCTGGCTAATCCAAGTGCATCCATCCATTATAAAAGTAATCCATACTGCTCCAGGAGGTTAATAAAGGCCTTCTGAAGCGAAGCGATGTGTTTGTGTAAGAAAAATATCCATATTTAAAACTTTATAAAGTAAAATATCTAGCTTGACTTTTATAATGGATGGATGCAATTTTTTGGGCTTCAAATTTTGGGCTCCCATTTACTGCCATTTAATATAACTCTGATTGTATTCGTCTGAAAGAGGAATGTCATATGCAATGGCTTGAGGGTGAGTAAATCATGGGGTAATTATCATTTTTGGGTGAACTATGCCTTTAACAATTTTGACCAATTTGTCAAAGCTTAAAATTTAATTCTACAGAATCTTGCAAATTATGCGCAAAGATTACTACAAACAATACTTTTTAATATAAGTCATTAGTGACTGACAAATAATGTGTGTGATATGTTTTTTTTTGTTTGTTTTTCTTTTGATGGACCTCCAACACTTGTTCATCTCAAAAGATCCATCCTGGAATGTTTAATGGAACTTGAACAAAAATGTGACATTTCACTTCTCTTTAATGAAACATGACATACTGATTATACAAGCCTAAATGAGAATGGAAAGGCATAAAGTCGAGGAACAGCTGCTGAAAGGCTGATTTTGATCTCTGGTGGCACGTTAAATATCGCTGTATTTCTGAAATTGAAGTGAGAATGCATTGCACACAGGATGCAGAACTTTATTTTTTAGGTTAAGAAAGTAAAATTAAAATAGAGTGCAATTCATATAACTTCTATAAGTTCAGTTTTTCACCCTGTATACTGTAGCCTAACACACAGCGGAGTGAGTTTCACAATACAGCATAGCTTTGAATTCCTTATTGCTTATAATATATAAAATGATAAGTAGCTACATATAAAAAAGAATAAGGATTGAATAAGGCTCAATAACTAACTATGAGAGCAAACTATGAATAGAAGCATGAATTCAATCCAGCAGATTTATATGCGGTGCTTTATTCAAAATTCAATCATATACAGCTAAATAAATGGATGTGATGTATTGAGCTTATTTAAATACGACTAATCATTTGAAGAAAAAAAAAAAGGTATTTATCATATCTGGGAATAAATAGGCATAATTAACAATATAATTTCTAAAGTCTTGTTACATAGCCTTTAATAAAATCCTCTTCCTGTCATTACAATTTACTTATCCTGTGGGACATGGGGAATTCAATTTAAATTCACTCATGAATTGAAAAGAAGCCAATTCTTCAGTTGTGGATTTTGCCCAACCCCAAGGGATACGTTTTATTTCCTCATTAATTCATGAGGTACTTTAAAATGAATAGATTTTCTAAATGTCTTTTATCTTAGAGGAGAATGATACAGCTCAGTTCGGCAGGCACTTGCCCCAACTTTTACCCAATAAGGAATGTGCATAAAGAGTAGGTAAATAGCACAGGTCTCAAACACTGAGGAAATTTTAAACCCGATATCATGTTTTTAATCCATTATTGATGGATTTTCTAGCACTTTTTATGACTCAAGTCTTTTTATATCCCTCCCACTCTCTTTCCACGGGATGAGGTGTTTTCTTTCATGTGATGAACTGACAGCAGATCAAGTGATGTGAAGTTTGCGTTGCGTCACAGCGGGGATGTGAGTGAGCGCGAGCGTCTCCACACACGTTGACGCGTGGCGCAGTGTGGAGTGGATCCGCGCATTCACCTCTGTCTGTGAGGATGAACTGAGGATACTTCACGCGTAACGCGTTTGCTTTACTTCTCATTTGCAGCACAATAATCCAGTGGGGTATCATCAACGCGTTTTACCGTTTCTCAAGGACTATATTGGATTTCCCGAGGCGAAAACAGGAGAAAGAATTCCCCTGTGGCAGTTGCACTTGTGAAGCGCGCTCGTCTCGTCTCTGGCATTGTGGAATGGCTGGAGAGATGCTGCTGTTACAGTGGCAGACGCGAAAAGGCTGAAAACTGTGGGAAGTCAAACAGGTAAACGAGTTGGAGACAGAAACACGAATAGTTTTAGGATTGTTTAAAAAAATAGAAGAAGCGCTAAATTGTGCTTTATAGATGAGATATTATGTAGCCTGTTTTTTTTTATTTTTTTATACAAGTTCTAAGATTTTTACAGAAGCAGATTATAAAAACAGATGCCTAAGTCTTTTCAGTTCATGATGAAAACGCTTTTCCACTTTATAAAAAATAGTTTTTTTAACTGGCTCTATTCTTAAAAAATAAAGGGTTTTACCGTCTGATGCCATGTATGAAAACTATTTCAAGCTCCACAAAGTACATTTTATTTTCTAGTTCTTTAGAAAACCACGGAACGAACAAACAATATTGTTCTGAAGAGATGTTTTCCATCTCCATATAACTATATAACCAACTCAAGAACCACTGAGGAACCTTTATTTCTGCCATTGCAAACTTTGTCATTTAGATTAAGAATTGCTGTCTCTGTTTTCATTTCATTAATATTACATAATTAGCCCACATTAGATTGAAACTTTCCATTTTTTTTCCAACCATTTTTTTGGTCAGTGAACCTCAGCAACATCAACATCTGTCCAGACACTGCCATGCTGCAGCCTGTTTGGACCTCTCTCAGTTAACCATATGTGAATGAAATATGAAATATTGGACATGAAAAACTGGGTGGAATATATTCCAGTCTATCTAACTATTAAAACACTCAAATAAAACTGCATTTTTATGAGCAATCACAATTTTTATATAATTAGAATATACAAAAAATAATTATGTTTTGTTTTATTTTATCAAGACTTGATGCACAATATAACACAATCTGTGTTTAGGTTAGGCAGTGTTTTGCAGAAAGAATATAATACGGAATAAAAATGAGTACTTGTTTATACATAGCAATAATTTGCACTAGAGGTAGAGGCAGTTTTTGCTGCACTCTGCTGGCTTTTTAGAGTATAAAAAACACTGGATGATTTCAAGGCATCATTAGGGAAGCCGGATTGTTTGCACACACCTTTGTGTTGATGCAAGTCAAGGAGGAAGAGACAAGGAGGGAGGCTTGTCTTCTGTGACATATTACATTTTCCCCGTCTCCCAGCATTGCTTTTTGAGTCATGAGAGCTGATGTTTATATGCAGCAGGTCGAGGCTGAGGTGTGAGATGTGCCGTACCTGCTGGTACATGCTTCAGATATCTGCACCATCAATTTTACAGCCAAATAAATAATCCAGTTTTTGTTGCAAACCGCATGAATAGTTTCAGTCTGAGTGTCACAACTCTGTCATTAAAGAGAGAGAATAAAGGAATATTTGGAATTCCATGCCACAGATGCTAGTGAATATTACAGAAAATAATTTCAGCTCATCCCTTTGTAAAAACAAGCAAAAAAGAAAAAAAAAAAAAAGGAATGTGTTGACGCATAAAAACTTACAATGGAAGCAGACTTCTATTGTACGTTTAACTAGGGAGGCAGTGGTATAATGTCCCTTACAAAAAAGAAGTTTTTTCAAGTGTCCTATTAGTATACTTCTTTTAAACTAAAAAATAAGAAAGTATACTTTGTCTACTTTTTATGCCCTTCAGAAATGTATAAACTTCTCAGAAATATTAAAATTGCACTTAAGTATACTTGACTTATACTGACAGAAAAGTATATTTGGCCTACTTGTACTCAGTCTTTTGATCGAGATATACTCAAAAGTATAATTAAGTATTGTAAGTATACTTGGCTTGTAGTTGTATTGACTCTTTTGATTGAGTAGCCTATACTTTTTCAAATAGTTTTACATACAGTCTTATAAACTTACATTGACTGAAAATATTGATTTATAAAGAAAACAGATTTGTTCCTAATTCTGAGCATATCTGATTTTTATGTATTTATTTTACTTCAAATCTACATTACTCTTTCCCCGCCACTGACTGCATTTTTCAGCTATCCATTTCAGCTATTTTCACTGTTATACGGTAGGGGGCGCTATTACGCATCTTCTAGTACAGAATCTCCGGATCAAAACACATGTGAAGAAGAAGCTGAAACAAGTGATAGAAGATTGCTTACGCGAATGTAAAATAACGATCATCAAACATTAAACAACATATAAGTTTAAAACTACCTAAAGTTACTGAATTAAATGTCGACCCATGAAGAGGAAAGGACTGTGAAGCTTTGGAGGTGTTGATGGACTCGATCTACTCCATCTGTGTTTTTATCATCGTTCTGAATCCCGTCCGTATGTAGTCTTTGACAAAAAATGAGATTTTCTCAGCTTTTTGTTTAAAATGTTGCTTTTTTTAAATGAAACTTACCCACATTCAAGTGTTGATAAAAAAAGGATGCTTGAAGCTAGAATAAAATGTTTTTAAAATGGAAAGAGTTAAAGTACAGTTAAAGGTATATTTCAAGTATAAAAAATAATACTTAAATAGGAATAGTAGTATAATTAAAGTGCAAAAATAATATAAATAGTTAACTATAAGTATGATTTTAAGTTCCCTTAAAGAAAACTTACGAGTATTCTTGCAGTATAAAACTACTAAATTAGTAGTTTACTGAGAGTACACTTCAAAGTATACTGTCATAAACTAAAAATGTGCTACAAGTATTTAACTAGTAACTATCAGTATATTTATAAGTTCACTTGTAGTACAGTTGCAGTGCAAATGAAAAGCGTATTTGTAAACTAGCTCTGTACTCAAAGTGTACTACTATTACGCTTAAAGTATACTTTTAGTATAAAAAGTATAAAGTATAAAGTAGTATAAAGTAGTATTGATATAGTACACTTACAAGTATACTAGTAGTACATAGACATTAGTATACTTCATACATAAAGAATACTTAAAAATATAATTGAAATTATATGAAAGGGATGAATATAAGTGTGAATGCAAACCAGCAGATTTCTGTTGGTGCTTCATTCAAAATTCAGCCGTATCCAGCTAGATAAATCATGTAAATGTCGTTTCTTGGCTCTTTTGGATGCTGAACATTAATTTTTCATTCGCACCCTCTAGATTGGAGTTCAGTCAAAGTGCACTATACCAGCTGGAGAATTTTTACACGCTCCTCGACCGTGTTGTCAACCGCTACTCACAAATGTTCATGTCAGCTGAGATATTACCAACACCACAGTTCATTTTGCACTCCAAAGAAACTGGTTGCCTATGGGTGAAACCATGCTTGGGTTTACAGAGAAACTCAGAGATGGTGTTTGTGGATCAAGAGAAGTCAATCGAACCAAATAAAAGATTCAGAGTGTTACTTTCTACCCAAGATCATGCCAGAACTGGAAAGAGTGGGTGTCTGTCTAAATTTATGTTTAAAAAGTAGAGAGCACACATACACTTCATGTGAATCCCATGAACAGCAGAGTGGAGGTTCTATTAATACAGACTTCATTGAAAAATTGATGGATTTCTAGACAGAGGTAGTGCCAAGGTCAATCTCACCGTCGTGCTTTCCGGAGTCTTGCTCTTAGATGTGTTTTTGTCCTAGTTCTGTGCTGTATTTATGCTCCCTTTTTCCCACTGCAGTGCAAACCTGAATGTCTGCAAATATTCCAGTCGGATCCCCTTTTTAAAGAATAAAACATGCCATATATTGGCTTTTATTATGGCATCAAGCTGAGTTATGGCATCAAACAGAATTTAAAGGACAAAGAAATTCTCTGTGGGCTCGTTTTCAGCTCAGATTGTTGGCTGTGAGCGCCCAGTCCGCAGCATTACAGCGAGACATATATTGTGTGTCGTGCAGAGTTTTGAAATGCATCCACAGGCCATCACACAAACAAAGCAAACATTAAAGCCCCAATAGCATACATGGATCCTGATGATAAAGACAAGTTTTTACAGAGGCATGTGATAGTTATGCTGTCACTTTCCAAGTTTATATTGTAAGACCCATTTATTTATATTATGTGGACCACAATAGATGGTTAATGATGCTGTTTTGTTGTCTTTGTGTGCATAGATTTGTGATATGTGGATACCTGGGTATTATTTCTCTTTTGCAGGGGGTCAAGGTTTGGCTGGTTAATGTGGTCAGTTTACCCCTAATATTAGGCATGTACACAGCCTTGGGCAAAAGGCATCTCTCCATTGACAGCTGAAAGTAGCCAAGCATTCAAGCTAAATCAAAATTTAGCAGTATATGATTTGTAAAGAAACTGTCTGAGATGAACAGCAATGCTAATGGAAACTTCTCTCCAAGAATTTTAGACTTCCCTAGATGTGAAGGATGTCTAATTTGTGTCCTCCCAAAAGGTTAGGTAAAGATGTGGGTTGTTGGCTGGATACTAGTGCTAATTTGCCCTTCAGTTTATCTCCTGGTAATACGTCTGCCTCTGGTGAGCATTCGTGCATTTGATTTTTGCATGGGTAATGAATAAATTAAAATTTGTTGTGCAACGTAAAGCACCTGCTTACTGGATGACCATTGTGAGTTGAAGCCCCATTAAACATGGCAATTTTCAGACCTTACCACTTGCGCATCTGCAGTATTTTAGTAAAATAAATGTAAAGTAATTTTGCCAAATGATACCAAAGCTAATCAAGTATATCATTTTAAAAATGATAACATGGGTACCACAGCCTATAAAAGTATCACATAAATTTAGAGTCAGCTTGCAAAAAATTGATTAAAGTATTAACAGAGTATACCCAAGCTGTTTTCATTGAATTTGATTGGTTCAGGCTCCAAGAGCACTGATGTGATTCAGTCATGTGACGTTTATGGCTCATCATCCGTATTTATATACCAAACATGGTATGGATCATATCCAAAGATCAACATTTTTTTTTGCTGTCTGCTCAGGTGTTATTGAATTCACTGTAAAAGTCCAGGAAGTCACAAAACTGAAATAGAAAAATAGGACTTTTCCAATGCTATCTCACAACCAATTCGTACGTATTTATACGACCTCACTCGTATGAATTTGTACAATTTGTCTGAACCCCAGTGATGGGTAAGTTTAGGGGCGGGGTTAGGGGAGGTCATTCATACAAATTCATACTAATTGGGCAACTCGTAAAATACGTACAAATTGCCGTGAGATCGAGTTGGACTTTTCACTGTTTGTATCACTCCACTTGAATTTGTTGGTACGCTCCAGACCTTGTGGATTATTTTTGGTGATTTTCAGACTCTTTCTGCAGTTTACATTTGTTGCACCAGTGACTTTGTCAAGTGTCTTTATAGGTGAGTCAATGAATCATTCACGTAAAACAATTTGTTCAAAACATTATCGCTGTAGCTTAAATCGTCCCTTATACCCTCATTCACTATTAATAACAATTATAATTATAATAGTAATATAGCGCTTTTCTGGGTACTCAAAACGCTTTACATGGAAGGGGGAATCTCCTAAACCACCACCAATGTGCAGCATCCACCTGAATGATGCGACGGCAGCCATATTGCGCCAGAACGTCCACTACACACCAGCTTATTGGTGGGGAGGAGACAGAGTGATGAAGCCAATCAGTATATAGGGATGATTAGGAGGCCATGATGGACAGAGGCCAATGGGCAAATTTGGCCAGGATGCCGGGGTTACACCCCTACTCTTTTGCCAAAGGACATCCTGGGATTTTTAATGACCACAGAGAGTCAGGACCTTGGTTTAATGTCTCATCCGAAGGACGGTGCTTGTTACAGTATAGTGTCCCCATCATGGTTTCGGATCACCACTACAAATGGTCTCCTCAATAGAGAACTATATATGGGTATAGGGAGTGGTTTCGGACATTTGGCAGAACAAAAAAAATACAACGTAGCAATGTAGTCTCCAAAACATTTGATTATACAATGGGGCTGCTGAATGCTTGATTCTGATTGGTTGACGAATGTTCTTAGGTGTGCAATTATTTTCCAGTAAACGCACAGACATGAAGTAATTCCAGGTCTGTCAACCACATTACAGTTCCATATCACTTCGCCAAATGATTTCAGTTATTTCAAAGGTCCTTACAGCCTACAACAGCAAAAGAACCAAAACCCACAAAGACACTGACCAAGCAAACAGACATGACTAACATTAAATTACCGAAATTATCTATACATTTTTCCCGCTCTCTCTCTGCATGTACACGTATATTTTACAGACACACACTTGCACACAGACAGAAACATACTTGAAATAAAACATCTAAACTATGTATTGAAGTGTCATAACTGTATGAATGAACCAGTCCGCTGAATTAATGAACAATAAATGCTTTGTGTCATGGTTGCATTAGCACCTCGGTTGTGCATTATTATTCAATAATTCAATAGCCAGTCGTCAATTACTAAACTTACTAAACTTACACATGATTATTCCTTACTAAACTTACACATGAACTTCTTGTTTATTGAACTATAAGCATCACTTTTGGAATGTTTCACTGTATCTCTCCACGCGTCTGTATTTACGGCTTTCCAGACAGTGTGTCAGTTTGCATTCAGGCATACAGCCACTTTATTTTCCCTGGCATTCTACATAAGATATCATTTACAGTTATAATATGTGTGATTATCAATGTATTATTGAAGGCATCAAAAGCAGCTTGTAATGGCATTAAATGCTGAATCAAATTACTTACAATAAGATGTCAAAACAGACTGGTAAATAAAAGTTACAGTCAGTTTGGGGTTTCAATAATGTATTCTTCAAATTAATAACAGCACAATTTTGGTTGACAAGAGATCAGTCTTTTCAAACAGACAGAGCAGCGATCGCCATGGCATTGAAAGACAGAAGAATTCAGGACTGTATTCTGGAAATAAGCCCACATTTATAGGTGACTTAGCAATATCACACTCGTAGCCATGCAATATGGCTATCAGCACAGCTGTGATTCAGCCATAGGCTGAGTGCCAGATAGGTAATCCCAGCTGTGCTGATATGGAGCCATATCGTGGCTACGAGTGTGATATTGCTTTTATACATCAGTTCGTTGGAGCAAGTAGTTGGGAATCTTGTGTGGGAAACATCTCGGTTACGTATGTAACCCTCGTTCCCTGTGGAGGGAACGGAGACGTTACGTCAGTGACTGACGAATGGGGGTTTCGCTTACAAGCCTATCATCTTCGAAATCTTAAAAAACGCCCAATGGCGATGAAATGCCATGGGCCTGCGGAATTTGCATAGCGTAACTCCGCCCCACCTCGTGGGTATATAAGGAAGTACGCTGGCAATGTCGCATTATGTTACCTGCTGAGGAGCCGAGATCTGAACTCCCGGCCGTTCCAGCGGTACAGCGGAAGTGGCAGAGGGACGTAACCTCTCCGTTCCCTCCTCAGGGAACGAGGGTTACATACGTAACCGAGACGTTCCCTTTCATTCAGTCACTCCGAGTTACGTCAGTGACTGACGAATGGGGGTCCAATCTAATCACGCCACTCGGCTGTCGTCCAGTGCCCTGTGTAAGTGTGAGCTCCCTGTCATAGACTAGTACAGATGAAGGACTCCCACTTAACACAGGAATACCAAGGTACACTGGGAAGCATATTCCAAGTGAAAACATGCACCAAGTGCCCGCCCGCAGGGAGGACTTAAGGATACACATATGACCCGCGGAGGAGCTGCATATGGAAGAACTCTGGGGTAACCAGCCGAAGGTGGAATTTTTAAACCCCAGGAGTGGCAAGGCTTGCCAAGGGAAAGACACATGCTCAGAGAGGCTTACAGTGGAATACACATGTGGGGGTCGCCCGACGGGGGAACCATGCACACGGCTGCACCTAGCCGAACACGAGGGCTGACCAGATGGGCATGCACTCTGGTGTCAGCATCAACGGTGCTGGAGGAACTCAGGGCTTCAGGGAAGCAACCTGAGGAAATATCGCACGTATCCAGTCTGTGGAGTGAAATGGTGAGCAAGCGAAGACACCTGAGCCTGTCCAGCTACCGGCCACTACTTGAGGCGAGTACATGAGAGGACACTGGCTCCACTCGGAGGATATAAAACCTGGCGAATGTGTTGGGTGTCGCCCAGCCTGCAGCTCTGCAGATGTCTGTCAGCGAGGAGCCATGCGCTAGAGCCCAAGAGGAGGCCACACTCCGGGTTGAGTGTGCCCTCACCCCTAGGGGGCATGGACGACCCTGCGTCTGGTAAGCCAAGACAATGGCGTCCACTATCCAGTGAGACAACCTTTGCTTGGAGAGTGCCTTTCCCTTCAGCTTCCCACCATAACAGACAAAGAGCTGGTCTGAGGTCCTGAAACACTGCGTTCTGTCTACGTAAGCACGGAGGGTGCATACTGGACAGAGCAGTGCCAAGGCTGGGTCTGCCTCCTCCAAAGGCAGCGCTTGCAGGTTCACCACCTGGTCCCTGAACGGAGTGGTGGGAACCTTGGGCACATATCCAGGCCGGGGTCTCAGGATCAAGTGAGAATCGGCCGGCCCGAATTCTAGGCATGCTTCGTCAACCGAAAATGCCTGCAGGTTCCCTACCCTCTTGATGGAGGCCAAAGCAATCAGAAGCGCTGTCTTCATAGACAGGAACTTAAGCTTGACTGATCGCAAAGGCTCAAAGGGAGCTCTCTGCAGGGCTGATAAGCCCACTGCGAGGTCCCAAAAGGGTACGAGGGGAGTGCGAGGAGGATTTAGTCTAGTCTAGACTCAGGAACCTGATGACCAGGTCGTGCTGACTTACCTTTTTCGTCTCCACAAGGTTGTGGTAGGCTGAGATAGCGGCCACATAGACCTTCAGGGTGGAAGGAGACAGCCTTCGTTCCAACCCTTCTTGGAGAAACGAGAGCACGGACCCGATCTGGCATTTCCAGGGGTCTTCTCGGCAAGAAGAGCACCAGGTGACGAAGAGGTTCCGCTTCAACGCATAGGCGTGTCTGGTAGACAAGGCCCTAGCGGAAGTGATGGTAGCCACCACCTGAGGTGGTAGGGTACCCAAATCTGCCACGTCCCGTCCAGGACCCACACGTGCAGGTTCCAGAGATCGGGACGCGGGTGCCAAAGGGTGCCCCGTCTCTGAGAAAGGAGGTCCTACCTCAGAGGAATCGACCAGGGAGGGGCTGTCGCAAGGAGTACAAGTTCGGAGAACCAGGTCTGGCCGGGCCAATATGGGGCGACCAAAAGGACCTGCTCCTTGTCCTCCCTGATCTTGCACAGTGTCTGTGCAAGAAGGCTCACTGGGGGGAACGCATATTTGCGGAGGCCCCGCGGCCAGCTGTGCGCCAGTGCATCCGTGCCGAGGGTTCCCTCGGTCAGGGAGTAAAACAGGCGGCAGTGGGAAGAGTCGTGGGAGGCAAACAGATCTACCTGTGCGTCGCCGAACTGTTCCCAAATCAGCTGAACTGTCTGGGGATGGAGTCTCCATTCTCCAGGAAGTGGCTGAAGCCATGAGAGCTCGTCGGCTGCACATCTCAAGTGGGGCTCGAGTCCTCTGAGGATGATGATTCGGCTGTGCTGCCGCCTTCGGGTGTGCCAGCATTGTCCGAGTTGGACCCAGAGCTGACAGCCATGCTTTCTCGGGCATGTGCAAGCTCTTTTTGTGAGAAGAAACTCCGCAGTACTGCTGAAGCGCCCAGGGAAACACACACCAGCTGGGTGCAGACCACTGCACAGATCAGCAGGCAGGCAATGTGCGATCACTGGAACGCGCCGTAACACCAACACCGACTGGAGAGTTGCTCGTCTCGAAGAAGCTGACGAACTCAGTATCAGGCTTGAGGAGTGAAGAGATACTCTTGGCTCCGAAGCAGAAACATAATGCGACATTGCCAGCGTACTTCCTTATATACCCACGAGGTGGGGCGGAGTTACTCTATGCAAATTCCTCAGGCCCATGGCATTTCATTGCCATTGGGCGTTTTCTAAGATCTCGAAGATGATAGGCTTCTAAGCGAAACCCCCATTCGTCAGTCACTGACGTAACTCGGAGTGACTGAACGAAAGGCAACTACTTTCTTCCACCACGGATTCAAATCTCAAGTTGACAGTTTGACAGTTAAGCCCAAGCCTCTGTTACTAATTCTAAAACGCCACTTTAGAACTAGCAACAAAGGAATGGGCTGCTTCAGTGATGTTATTAGTGTATAGTATCACTGAGTAGAGTCAAAGTCTTTTTCAAAGGAAGGTCTGTTCACTTAGCGGCCATATTTGCAATGTCTGTGGCCAGCTATTTCGGGCATCAAAGACCAACTCCTATCTACTTGAATGGGGAAATTCTGAAATCTCAAAAATTGCTTGCCACACATATTTCAAATCAGCAACAAAATCTGACATGAACTGTTCCATAAGTGTTGATTATTATGCTCAAATGGTGTTTAAAAAGCATAATTTTCAGGCTGGACCAGCCAATGCACATGCGCAATGCTAACCCTAACCCTAGTTCACCCAGAGCTCACAACTCTGAAATCGTTGGAGCAAATTTACAAATAGATGCTACCTTTATAAATAAACAGCAGATTTGAGGTTTAATAACTACATTCAAACCTGGAAACTCTTAAAACTACATTCCGCGACACAACAACAGGAGTATTTAGAAAATTATAGTGGGTTTTCTTTTCCGCTATTGCCGTTCGCTCTGAGAAATGCTGCCTGTCTAGAATGCGCAGAAAAGCGGAGTGATACAAAAAAGTGAACAGTACCCGTGCTGATACTGATGGAATATCGCACGATATTGCCAATCAGATTCGAGGACCAGAACTAACTGTTGTATGTATGTATGGATGTACGGATGTATGGCTGTATGGATTCATAGATGGATGGATGTATGTATGGATGGATGTATATATGGATGTATGTAGGTATGGATGGATGTATGTATGGATGTATATATGGATGGATGTATGCAGGGTGCGATTTGTAGGGGGGGATTTCCCCCCTTCTGGTCTATATATCCCTGCCTCTGCTGAATTATTTTTACCCCCATTGGGATGCTACTCCACAAACCACCAACAGAGCATATAAAATACCAAAAATAAAAATATTTTTTAAAATATTGCCAAGTAAAACGCTGCAACATGACAATACAAACAACAATAAAATCAGAAATGGACTTTAACTGTTAGCGCTCTCACTTAGAGACGGTCTGGGATTCGTGATCCTGTTTCACGCGCCTCAATCCATGCAGAGCTTTTCAGAAAGTCAGCGTGCACCATTAACCATTAAACCATTAATCAGAGTGACAGTATGAAATTAATACAATGTTTCTGCTCACTCTATTGCGACCTAATGCAGATATTATATATAATAAACTGACGCATAAATGTATTATGAGACAAAATGCAGAAGTTTACGGTCACCATAAGGTGGGAATTATTATCGTGCAATATTGACTGTTAGATCGGCAGAGAATCGTCTTTCTGCGAGTCATCAAGAAATGATGGTTCTATTCGATCTAAAGAAATATGAGGTAAACGTGTGAATACATAGCCTATTTCTCTAAATATACGCACTTTTGGACTAAAAGTTTGTAGCCTATGTTGTGTACCGAAGCACTGTGATCAAAAATAAATGGGAGCAAACGTGATTGAATATGTACAGGTTTGTGTCTCATTCTATTCAGAATAGCAATAACTACCGATTGCTTTTGCATGATTTTGCATTCCTATCAGAAATTAAGAATTATTAGCGTCATTGTAAATAGTTGTCAAAAATAGAAGCTATTTAATCTAATACTTCAAAGCTCAAGGTTAAATCAGAATTGCAAAAATGTTTCTGTAACAGCTGTCTAAAATAGTCTGTATAGGCTATATAGCTCCACTGGGGTTTGTGATTTATTTTTAGGAGAAACATCCCCCTCTGGTTATTTCACAAATCGCACCCTGGATGTATGTATGTATGTATGAATGGATGGATGGATCTATGTATGGATGGATGGATGTATGGATGTATGTATGTATGGATGTATGAATGTATATATGGATGGATATATGTATGTATGTATATGTATAGATAGATAGATAGATAGCTTTAACTAAAAAGAACAGAGAGAAAAGAGGAATGACTTGAGTGTGTGTACCGGATCGCTTGAGTAATCTTGTGTTAGAGCAGATGTGTGAGAGCCAGCTGCCTGAAGTCTTCCCTCCAGATGATCAGAGCTGTGGAGGCCAGAGAATGGCATAAGGGGATTGGTACTTTGGGCCAAGCTCTTAACCTTCCTAAAAGCCTTGTGTGTTATGTTGGCACAAAAGGTTTATTTAAGTAAAGGCTATCCTTATTATAATTATATCCTTGAGTATTGTCAGTGTAGATACGCCACACTGTCTTTCAGCTTTATTTTTATTTTTTTTATGATCAAAGATAAAGGTAAGATTATCACAGTACCTGTGGTAAAGCATTTCTAACACGTTGCTTAGACATTTGACCGGTATTGATCTGTACATTTTTTGTAATTTTACATTTTCACATTATGCACAAACTATAACAATTGGAAAATGTAACTCTTGGTATGGGTATATTCCTCTGATGTCAGCTTTGATTTCTTTCTCAGTTTGAAATGTTGCTGAATATGGCTGCTTATAGTCTGGCTAACTCTTTCTAACTCTTCTCATTTTGTCTTTTGATTTCAGGGCACAGAGGTTCAAGTCTGGACAAAGGCGGCATTCTATTTATCCTCAATTGAATGTGAGCTCTCGCTGACCTCTAATATTTAAAATGGGGTTGTCATGGAAACTGCTGGTGCTGCAATTATTCATGGGATGCCTTTCAGGTAGGCATCCTAATAACCTGCTCTATAGACTTTCCTGTCTGCTTCTATGGCATACACTTGTCCTTGTCATTTACTATTAAGGGCAGACCTCTCATTCATGGATGTCTTTTATCTTCTAGAACCAATTAAAGTTTCCACTTTGTTTGTGAACGCTAAAGCCATCGAACTCTCCCAGATGGGCACTGTGGCGAGGTGGGAAGGTGGGCAAAGACACAATGTGTGAGATAGCCGGTTCATATTAAATAATAAACATTAAATCAACATAAATATAAAGTGGTCAAGGAGACGTGGTGCTGAATTGAAAGTGTGGTTGTTTTACTTGTAGTGCGGGTCACCAATGCCGTTGTGGGTGTTCAGGTAAGAGACAGTTTTCTGGAGAACATATAGCATATAGCAGTGGTATCTTTATAGCAGTGGTAAGAAGGTGCCATTATGTTCTCCTTGGCAACACTTTATTCCTATCTTAAATTACGGGATTTGACGTTTAGGCTTTATACTCATCCATCTTGGGAATATACCTTTGACATATTTCCATTGTCACTGAACTGTGCCCTATTACATAGGCCTCCTACAGTGTGGGTGCTATACCATGGTGGCAGATTTCATGATTTAAAGACCACCTTACTTTGTGTCAAAGTTGGAGAAAAGATGTGATAATATGTCATTTAACAAGCCCTTTGAGAGACATGAAAAGGTTAATGTGCAAATGAATCTACCAGCCATTATTTTATTGGAGAGCACAATTTATGTTCTCATTTAGCCAAGTGGAAGCACAAAAGCCCCTTTATTGATCTCTTTTTGATGAAGCAGTTACATTGTCTTTCAGTCACCAGGAGGGTCAGACTTAATCCTCTCGCTTTATTTAAAAAGGGCTGTTTGCTCTTTTACATGATGTTCAGGAACTCCTTCAGTGTGTGATTTCTGAAAGCACTCTTTTCTCCGCTAACAGTTGTTACATTGTAGAATTATTATCTCTCACTATATGGAGTAAGACGTCACAATGGAAACCTGCATTATTGGCTTTTTAGCAAAATTAAAACTGATTATCAATCAGAAAAAAATATATATACTTAAAACCTGTAGTGTCTCTAGGCCCATTTTAGGAGGGCTTTAGCCCCCCTAAATTTCCATCCAACCCCCCTAAAAAATTGCGTTTAACACCGTAATATGTACACTAATTCAGGATCACCTCAGTCCCCTTTAAAACTAATTTAAAACTGGCGACAGGCTTCAGCTGATCCCTGTATTAGTCTACATTATGTTCTTCAATCCGCAGCAGTGGAAGCGTCAGAGGCAGAGGGCAAACTGTGCGCATTTATTGATTGATTGTTATGATATCTGCATCTGTGTAGTTATTTGTCATAAAAGCAGTTTACATAATATGATGCGGGAGCAATTCAAGACGGTTTCCCATCCACTGTAAAATCTGGGCATATTTATTTATTTTCATGAAATTTTTGTGTATGAAAAAAAATGAAAAAATGGCTATACTTCATACTTCAGTGCAATAAAATTGCAAAAATGTTGTTATAATATTAATTTGATAATAAATACAAAAGCAAGACAAGCGAAAAGAACTTTAAAAGGGAGTGTAAATGGCAAATGAGCTAATGAGTGGTCCTCTGCTGCCATCTACTGGTTATAGTGGTAATTTCATATTATTTTCGTGTTAAAAGTTGTTTTCCCAAGTTTTCCACCAGGTGACAGAAATCCTCCACTAAAGCATGGCACAATTCCCTAGACTGGGTAAACCCAGCCCGATCTGCCGGCGATTTGATTTCGCCCTGCAGCTCAGGCTGGAAACCTGTACATATTTCTATCCTGCTTCTGTTACAATTTTGCAGGGACCAATCACAAACCGGCTTATCCACCTGGCGTGCTATTGGCGGGTTTAACACAATGACGGATAGAGAAGCGCTGGATCGTTGGTCTGATTGGTTGCTACAGAGTCATTTGAACTATGCCAGCTGATCACGCCTCTTGTGGTTTGATTGGTTGAAGGACTATCCAACTGCGTACAGAGCCATTTAAACTATGCCCGCTGATCACGCCTCTTGTGCAGTAGAAAATACAGAGCAGACTCCCCAGACCAATGTTCAATCTTAAAAGATTGAGCTTGGTCTGGTGATAGCCAGGACAAACAATTCCCATGTTATCTCCATGAATGAAAATGATAAATGTAGATCTTCTTTAAAGTAAATTTACTGCACAAATAAAAATAATAGTATTTGAAACATTACTCGCTCATCCATGTCTTTATGGACCTTGCTTTGTGCACTGGTGCGCAGTCATGGTGGAACAGGAAGGGGCCATCCCCAAACTGTTCCCACAAAGTTGGAAGCATGAAATTGTCCAAAATGTCTTGGTATGCTGAAGCATTAGAAGTTCCTTTCACTGGAACTAAGGGGCCAAGCCCAACCCCTGAAAAACAACCCCACACCATAATCCCCCCTCCACTAAACTTTACACTTGGCACAATGCAGTCAGGCAAGTACCGTTCTCCTGATTCGTCTGATCTCCGATTCGTCACTCCAGAGAACACGTCTCCACTGCTCTAGAGTCCAGTGGCGGCGTGCTTTACACCACTGCATCCAATGCTTTACATTGCACTTGGTGATGTAAGGCTTGGGTGCAGCTGCTCGGCCATCGCCCATTCCATGAAGCTCTCTACGCACTGTTCTTGAGCTAATCTGAAGGTCACACAAAGTTTGGAGGTCTGTAGCTATTGACTTTGCAGAAAGTTGGCGACTTCTGCGCACTGTGCGCTTCAGCATGCGCTGACCCCGTTCTGTGATTTTACATGGCCTACCACTTCGTGGCTGAGTTGCTGTTGTTCCCAATTGCTTCCACTTTGTTATAATACCACTAACAGTTGACCGTGGAATATTTAGTAGTGAGGAAATTTCACGAATGGACTTATTGCACAGGTGGCAACCTATCACAGTACCATACTTGAATTCACTGAGCTCCTGAGAGCGACCCATTCTTTCACAAATGTTTGTAGAAGCAGTCTGCAAGCCTAGGTGCTTGATTTTATACACATTTGGCCATGGAAGTGATTGGAACACCTGAATTCAATGATTTGGAGGGTGTCCCAATACTTTTGGCAATATAGTTTATAAAACACACACATAATATATTGCCCCGAAAACACATGTATGCAATTTATGCAACCTTTTAGAGTCTGCCAGTGGTGTTCATATTTTTAAAATAACAGTCTATTGTTAATTAATAACAAGTAACTGATACTGCTAAAACAGATGCACTGTGAAATGGTCATGATATTCATCCACTCCAACCAAATGCTAATTACATTAACAACAAACCCACTTGATGATTATTGGATACCTTTGTGATTTAATTGCCAGCACTCAATACGCTCTTGAATGTAAAATATCACCTTTAGATGTGAAAAAAGACATGCTAATGGCCACTAACCGCATTAGTTTGCTTCGTCTCTTCGAAAGTTGACTGAAAAACCTGTAAACAATTACACCAATGAAAATGTTTGCTTTAATTTCTATCTTTTGAGCATATGGCGGCAGGTAATTTTAACTGCAGTAGAACACAATGGACACAAGGATGTAATTGTGGTTGATTAAATGTGCTTTGATTGAGGAGTAGAGACACAAAGCACATAGGGTACAATCAGTGAAAAGCACTTACATATTCGTAGTCCTGATTAATTCAGTTGTGTTTCTCACCAGTTGAAGCTAAACTGAATTAGATGCTTTATAACATTTTGGGAAGATTTTTCCCTCTTATTAATTTATTATCAGGAGCAGATATGTTAAAGTATGCAAGGAAGATACTGGTGAGAATGAAGGGAAATTAGGAAATATCTTGACTCGACTCAACTTAGACTTGAACCTGTGAAAACATGGGCGGATTGGGCACCACATTAGAATTATAGTGAGACCTGTAAATATATGTATTAGACACAGGCCCGTCGCAAGGGGGGTGCGAGGCCCGGGGGTATATTAACTGGGGTCTACTGTTGCTATAGTGACGAACAATTTGTTGTTGATGTGGATATTTAAGAATAAGGATATTTAAAAATTCATATATTCAGTTTAACAGCATTAGGTTCAAGAAGTTAAGGGTCATTCTATAAATCGGGGTGGATTTGGAAGTTGACAATGTGAAGAAATCAAGTTTTCTTTTTTCCCAAAACACAAACAGGACCTTACATAAAACCCTTAAAATCAAGTAATTATTCTATTAGCCAAACTCAGGGTTTCCTGGTTTCGCTGTTTTTCAGTTGTTTTCCTCTGTGAACATGCGCTAAATGGATGTCTGACAATTTTGTTGCTTTTTGCAGTTTTCAGATTTAAAAACCTCTAGAGATAGAGTAGGCTTTACTCGTTCTGCGGTCCCGTTGCTTTCACTGATGCTCCAAAAGGTGAGTAATAGTTAGGCTATGCTTATTTAACTTTATAGTGTTAAATAAAAAAACCTTTTGTGCGTCCCGTCAGACGAAATGCAGGCGTCCATGCTTTCTCCGTCCATGCAATAAATGCACATCCTTGAATGAGCGTGGATTTCTAGCGTATTTAGGCTACTTAAACTTCTTAGGTATGGTTTGACCCATTTCAGAGGCAGCCAAAATCAGAATTTGAATGGACTGTGAATATAGCTCTACGAGCTTGACGTGCGATGCCCGCTGACTGACATGCAGGCGCATGAATCACTGTCACAAGCACAGTCTCACGCCACAGAGAAATATTGTGCATAATATTACTGCATAATACATTTTTAACAAGCAATAATACAGCATCACGATACACATTTTTAGCTATGTCTTTTAACTATTATAGTATTTTGAAGGACAAAAACAAAAACAAAAACTTTAACTATTGGCTTTACATCATCAAGTCAGCTGTCACTTTTCTTTTGCGCGAGGCCCTGGTGAGGCGCGAGTCCCTGTGCGGTCGCACACTTGGCACAGCCCTTGTGACGGTACTGATAAGAGTATTCTAAAAATAAGTAGACAATAGCATTCCTTTAAAATGAGCACTTATTTCTGAAATCATATACATTATGTGAACCAAATGTAATATTTCCGGACTCTTGATTATATGTTATTGCAATTAAATGAATATGTAGCCTATTATTATTTACATTTATATAAAAAATGCAACTAGCTGAACCTTTAAGGCCTAATATTTGTTTGTTTATTTGGATCCCCATTAGCTATGCCCAAGAGCACCACTAGGTATGTTCACACCAAGAGCGATAGCTATGATAATGATAAAGATATAGTTGTAAATATCGTTCTAAATATAAAAGAATAGCAGAGTCCAAACCACAACTATAACGTTAACAGCACAGAGAATCAATATCGCTGGAATCACTTTCAGAATGATTTTTTTCACAATCCATTTTATCATGACCTTGAATTTAGGTTAGAATGGTTAGAACTGGTTATTGGTCGTTTGTATGTAGTTTAGCTACACATTTGATTATTCTGTTTAAATCTTTATTGAAATTAAACTCATTCATCTGGATTCTTAACACTTTGAGTCTCGCATCGGCCGGGTAATCTCCTAATCACAAACTCATCAGTCTTGATCATTAGACAGAGGCGACTGACTAATATTCTAGATGGCCGTACTCTACTTTGCTCATTCTAGAATATATTATTTAGTCCCCATAGATCTGAACACACTTAATTAAGGCAACACTATATCTAACCAGAGGCCATGACCGTTACATTAGAAATAATATAACCAATTTAACTTCCTCTAATGGTAACTTATATAATCATGCCATGGTTTCCCATGTACACTTAGAATAATATTACAATAATCAGAGTTTGAGGCTCACCCTATTTAGATTGGTCTATCAACACTCTGTTGCTCTAAACGGAAAACCCATTATTAGCCTCTACAGTTTAAGTTTACATGACTAATGCCAATGAGTTAGTCAGAGCTCTAAAACACCAGTCAGCGCACCCTCAGCTTCACCTAAACTGTATTCTAGTCTGTTACTAACCTGAGTGTAGTTTTGTGGTATTATGGACATAAACGTAATAATTCTAGAATAAGTCAGGATAAATCCAAATATAACAATTTATTATTAGTCAGGTAAATGTATCATGCCAATTACATAATCAACTCAAAGAAAATCAATACATAACATCAAAAGCTCTGAAGTAAGAGTAAAAGATGCATACCTGACACAGGAAAATAATATACATAATCAGTATGGGCAGTACGGATGATCTGACTACAAATCACCCGAGCCCTTTGTAGCATTTCTTTAAAAACCAGCCCAAGACAAAGAATCCCCCAAAGTGAGACAGGAACATAGGAATTTGCATTGACTAGGGTCATAGACCTAAAGGTAGTTTACACCTTTTGGGGACACAAGGTCATTTGCATGGCCCTTTGAAAAAGGGCACACCCACCACAGTAAGCAAAGTATCTCTAAACTCTTAAAACCTTTATTACTTTTTGGTTTAGTTCTGTGGGAATGGGACCATTGTAACAGTCGCACCGAGATGTTTCAAATGATACCAAAGATGTATAATACTGTATAGTACTTGTTCATATTAACCCATATAGATATCAACATCACGGGTGAGTTTGTGTCAAAACCTTGCATTATGTTGTTCTGCCTTTTATATGTAATTCATATTCAGAAAGTAAAACTGAAGTGGCATTCATTACAAGATGATCAACGTTATCTCACGACCAATTCGTACGTATTTGTATGAGGTGGCTAATTCGTACAAATTCGTACGACCTCACTTGTATGAATTCGTACGATTTGTCTAAACCGCAGTGACGGGTAGGTTTAGGGGCGGGGTTTGAGGTTAGGTCATTCGTGCGAAATCATACAAATTGGGCAACTCGTCAAATAGTGAGCTCGTACAAATTCGTACGAATTAACCATCTCGTAAAATACGTACGAATTGCCGTGAGATCGGGTTGGATGATTAGTGTAGGGCTGTCACGATTCTCCCGCATGTTAATATATTAATAAAAATAAAAAAAATAAAATATTCTCTGATTACTCAATAAATTGTCAAAATAATTGACCAATGAAGATGCATTTAGCTCACGAGACGATACATGATACTGGGTTCACAAGAACGAGACGAAACTATATTTAAGAAATCTTTAATGATAAAATATGACTGGAAACAGTATTTTATTCGACTGAAAGTCACAAAATGCAAAACAATGCAGGTGCATTTTATCATTTAACGAATCTAGGGGTGTCATTATTATTTTGGTAATCGAGTAATTGGTCAATTATTTTGGCAATTAATTGAGTAATCTGATATTTTTTGTGGTACTAAAAATAGATGTAAGAGAATACCCTTTAAAATGACTTAAAATACATATATAATAAAAAAAGGTAATAATAATTGGTTTACATAAGCAAGTAATTTTATGGTTTTATTGAACACTGTTGTAGTGTATAATGTAATATACATAATACTAAAAACAATCAACTTATGCTTATATATTATAACAAATGCCTGCAGTGGCGCTAACGGCCTGGTGATTGTTGTCGTTACACTTTACAGCATCATCAAATCCTTGTTTAATATTGGACAAACAACATTTAATTCAAGTGTCCACAATTTAATATTTGGCCACTTCTTTACGATAGAAATGCTACAGCCACTGTCATTTCTTGAACAAGAACATGCGGATGTCAAAACAGGCAAACTCAGAGGGTTTTAACATTTATTTTGAAATCGCAATGAACAGTTCACATATTTAGAAACATACTGATGTATTCTCCTGTAGATTTATAAATGATAGCACTCTGCTATGCTACATTATGATTTTTAATGTGTTTTAATATATCGTGCAGCCTTAGAAAACGATCTTATAATGCGGTTCATGGATTCTCATCTGTGTAATTTAACGGAGGAATTGTGACAGCCATACACTAATCATCTTGTAATGAATTTCACTTCAGTTCTACTCAGAGTATGAGTTATCATATGCAGTAAAAGACAGAACAATATAATGCAAGCACTGTAAAAGTTGTGCCACAAACTCAACCGTCACCCTGATATCGCGAGACAGCTTTTTACCTCAACGAGAAATATCGTCACGTTTTAATATCGCGAGATCTCATTGTCACACCCCTACTGATGCTTTTAAATATATTTCTATCCGAAAGACTCAGGAGGCGAGAAAAACATTTGAATAAGATTTACAGTTTGTATACAATAAGTATCGAATAGATGAAATGATAAAGTTCTTTGGCATAGGCCCCGTCCACAGTCCAAATTCGGAGGGTAGCGGATGCTTGCAGTTCCTGCCTGAAGATGAAGGCGGGGTGGAGCCTACCCCCAAAAGAACTGATAAATCAAAAGATACCTACCCATTGGAAGATTCTTTGAATGAAGTACCTAAAATATTTGCAAAGAAAATAGATTATATTATTAGAATATGGACATTGAACATTGACAATGATGTTAAATCAATAAACAGAAGGAATTGTTAGGCTACTGCCTAAAGTATGTGAAGGAAGCCACGAAGGCCGTGAGGAACTGCCATGATAGGCAGGGGTACGAGAAAGCCGCGTGGCTGTAAAGATTGCCACGTTAGGCCGTGTATACCGCCTCAATAGGCCGGGGTACGAAAAGCCGCGTTGGCTGAGAATGAGGCTCCGATAAGCCAGTGTGCGGGGAAGGCCGCATAGGTCAAGTAAAGGCCACGATAGACCATAGTGAGGAGAAGACAGCGTGGGTGCATGAGTTGGCCTCGATAGACCAAAGGGAAAAAGTGATTTGTATAAATCTATAAAATAATAGATATAGGAACTGCCACCATGACCAGAAGTTTGTGTAGATAGTATACTTACCACATAAGATTTAATTATTAGGAGTTAAATGATATGCTGTAAACTTACCTGATGCTTGTTAAGACACAGCTAATCTTAGTATTATCGTTGGAATTACGAGAGAGTTTGCTGAGCATCGCATCTTATATAGGATTCGAATGCTGAAGACCATCTTGACCATCATGGAATCCTGCGTTCGGCTGCTGTTGTAGCAGCACATGATCCTGAATGAATGTCCGGTATACCGATGAGATGATGGTCTGCAGTTCTGTAGAACTGTCACTCGATGAGTTTTAAACCACCTTCTTGATATGGGAGACCCGTTGGGGAGTATGGAATGATTAGGGGTGTAGGGAAGTGCTTTGAGATATTCTTTAACAGAGGAGGAGCAGACAAAGCCACATGGAGACAAAAGGCCACATATGAAGGCTATGATGGGCTACCTGGACAGAGACCACATTAGGCCACAGACAAATTCATGAAAGGCTATAGAGACTAATGGAAACCGGATCGATGAGTAGTAATGAATGAGAAAAACATACCACCACCAGTATTTGCATGAAAATTACTACTTGAAAGTTGCTGAGTGTTTGAGTTATTCTGAGTCAGATCTTGCTTGTAACTAGACTGCTGAGGATGACCATGTACACAGCACCTTGATAGAGGATGCCGACTCCACATTCAGCTGCGTTCGTAGCAGCACCAATCCAAAATAATGTCCTATGCATAGACGAGTTGGAGAACCGCAGTTCTTTGCATCTGCAGTTAGGAGGATTCTAAACCATTGGGCGTGACTCCCGCTCACAGCTTGATAGAACTCTGCCGACAGAACCCCCAAAAGAAAATAAACCAGAACAGCATGACAGATAAGTAAAAGAAATAATCAAAATACATAGAATGAAGGCGATTAAGAAACCTCAGCCAATGCCCTTGCAGAAGGATAAAATGTTTTACATCATAATGCTTTACTAGCTAACCATAGCTAGCTATTTAACCCTGCAAAGCTACCAACCTTTGAAAAAAATAATCCATACGAGTGTCATAATTTGATACCTTAAGCCAGGTTCATACTGTGCGATTTTGACCACGATTTGGCAGTCTGAGGCAAATAATCACAATCCTAAAAGATTCCTTTGACCCTAGGATAAAATCTGATGTCTTTGATAGTTAGTTTGACACGCTCACCACAGCCTATTAATGACCGTTGTGATAAAATTTTAACCTGAAATAAATTCACTGAATGTGAATGGGTTGATGTAAAACTCTGGACAAGTTCTCTTGTGTGCATCCGGATTATTAGTTTTTGGAATGAACATTGTTGTGTTCATGTTCATAGAGTCTGAAAAGCAACAATAACGATGACTATTATAAAGTCGCACAGTGTGTGCCAGCTTTAGTGAAGAGAAAAAGCTCACTGCGAGAGGGCCCTTGTCATTTGCGGTGTGGCCCAGGAATCAATAAGCATGTGCAGACTGCGTGTCAATAGTCAATGCTATATTCTGTACCAGCTGATAGGCAGCTGTTTTAAAACACTCCCCTGCATATTTGTGTTAGTCTCTGAAGACTGTTGAGGGTTGGCATTTACCACACGTTTTGCAGTTTTGAGCATACCCAATCACAGACATGTCTGTTGAGCGCTTAAATGCAATACCCAATTGGAGGTGTTTACGTAACAGAATACACACAATCAAGTTGTTCAGTGCTTTTACACTGGCTAAATTCTGCCTGCTAGTGAATGTATTCAACCAACGAAGAGTAGAACATGCAATAGATTCATGGTGCCGTGTGGTCAGATTAGACTATAACAGTTTTCGAGTGTAGGAGTTTAGCTGAACAGAAGCATTTAACAGTTTCAATGAGTTTATATAAAGGGAGCGCACTCTGCTTGCTTACTGTATTCATAAAAGATTTGAATTATGTTCCCATGCTGCGATTTCAGTTGCTATACAGGATGCAATCTTTATGTAAACCGGGTCGGATTTAGTACGGAATTAAATTAGTGCTGCTGTCGAATAACAAGTCGAACCTTGTGTATACAAACCTTTGATATAGCCGAAATACGGTGTTGTGAGCTTTAGTGAGAATACACATTTCTGATTTATTCATAACCGTAACCAGGGGTGCCCTAGCATAGAAAGTCCAAATGAGACGAAACAATATTCTATAGTTCCGAAAATGGAAAAAAAGGCATCCAGATATCACAGTAGCTAATAAAACACAGGTAGAGACATTTACTGGAGTGACACGAAGACGAAAAACACACAAGACAGCACATAATTACTACTATATATGGTCTGTTTGTGCTGAGCCAGACGTAACCAGTATTTTTATGGAAATAAGCGCATTTATAGCGCAATATGCAACGACAGGTAAAAAATTGTAACGTTACTCGCTGTAAATTAAGAAAATGAGACTTAAAACAAAAAGACTAACTGTGTTGAGCTATATAACATGATCAGTTTTCTGTCAATGAATGTATCCAAACAGCTGCTCACCTAATAAACAATATATTAAAGCATCTTTGGTGTTTTCATGGTTTCTACAAAATAAACTGGAAATCTAGGGTAACACGGGTATAATGCACAGACGCGGTCCATATCCTGTTTGAAATCGCTTATTTCTCTGGATTTAAACATTCTTGGAAACATTTGGGATAATGTAAGTATACAAGTCACCAAAATATATAACATTGTTCTAGTGGTTTTGGATATTTTAATCCAAAAACGTACGTGTTGTGCCTTTAATGCGAACAGATCAACGCACTTATGTTGCATATTTAATTCAAATTTAGCAATCTCAACACTGAACCAATTCACGATTCCAGCTTAACTTCAATTAATCGTAAAACCCCGATTAACGATGTAGTGGTCTGGGTGCATGTTGCTTTAAAACCCATGTATGAGGTTTCCTTGCATTTGTGGGGAGAATGATTAAGGCTAAAATGCTGTGCCATTCTGTTCAGCTCTGAGCTTTTCTAAAACAAAATACAATCATTACAAGTAACCTGTGTCAAGCGAATCATTTACGAGGCATTATGGTTAGATTACCACACAAACGAGTGATCACGTCGCACAATCAAGTGTCTCATACAAATGCGTGCGACTGCTCTGTACAGACATGCTTGCGACATAAAATTAACATTGCTGTATGCGAAAAGAACAGAGGAGTAAAATGCTACACCCAATCAACATCAGAAGTGCATAAACATATACGTATCACTGAGATGAATGCTGATGAAGATGGCAGCCGTGTCTTTCATAACAGGCCCAGAGAGTCCTAATGAAAGTGATTGCTGAAACAATGCATACTTCCGAAATCTGAAACGCGAGATTTTGCTCTCATTAGTGACAAAGTAAGTAACGTTAGACACTCGTGTCTGTTGCTGCGACGCTCAATGAACATTCGGAATGATAGGCTGACACGGACTTAAAACACCACTGTAGCATTTAACATTATTAACGTTTTAACTTTATGTAGGACCATCAATCGACCGCTAAGGATCGTCACTGTGAACCCCGGCATCAGTATCTGCGAATGTAGTAATGGGTGGGAACAGAACTTATATACTACAGAAGATGAATAATGATTGGCTATATAGATAATTAGTGAATGACGTGGCATTGGAGTCTTCCAGGTAGAACTACGCTAGAGCTCCCATTGATTGTCATGATTTTAAATATATTTGTAATTACACATTTGTAATGATGAAGTTGCAGTTTAGTACATTTAACATATATTAACTTTAAATGTAATATTGAAGAACGCACAATGACTTAAGTTAAGTTAATCTTAAATTGACATTATTACAATGTGGACTTAAAAATGTACTTAAGTGCTTTAAGAATTAAAAAGTTAAGAAGTGCGTCATGAAAGTGTACTCTTTTTAAGTATTTTAAGTGGCCTTTTTTATTAATATTATATTTTCTGCAAGTACAGTTTTTTAATATATACTATATAAGTGCACATTCAGTACAATTAAGCACACTTCTTTTTCACAAGGCTAGACACATCTTAAAACAATTATGATGAATATTTATTATTAAATTATATTTTGACCATTATTTACATATAATTGATTCATTATTTGTCTTTCATTAACAAGATTGAGCAGAAATGTCAATTTGAAAAAAGTTCAAATTCATAAATAAACTTAACATAATTGATCGATTGATATATTTCATTATTGCATAGCTTTCTGCAAGTTCGTTACAGTTAACAACTGAGTTTGCCGCACTTAATTCCTTAAACTGATGATTCTCGACACTCAGAGCTTCAGGGCCCGTTATGTGTGCGTGTGTGTATCTGTTTGCGTGGGTGTGTGCAGGTGTGTATTTTAACTTACCAAGATTGGCTTTTTCATTTGATGAATAAAACCCTTGAATCAGAATCAAACGGATTGGAGGGCACACAAACGTCTAAACCCTCTCCCTCCCTCACCCTGTGCGCCCTGTCTGTGGCTGGATATTCATGCTGAGGTAAGCTGGCCGAATTCATCGGCTTGTCAGATGGTATTGAATTTGAGATTAGTTTTTATTTGGACCTCCAAATTGCTCCTTGGCTTTTCCTTCCAGCTGCACTGCCATATAAATTCTCCCCTCAGGTAGAGAGAGATAGAGAGAGAGAGAGTGAGACCTGCTTTCTCCAACTTCCTCAATAATGACCTCCCTTTCCACCAAGGTGGGCTTTGTGTTGTAAACCTCTTGTTAGTATTCTGTGCTGAACAGAGATAGATAATTTCTCAGCGACAGTGTGTCTCTTTGGACAGCTGTGGTCTGTTGACAGAAATCACAGCACCAGTAAAGCCCTTAGCCGAATTCTCACAACGTAATGTCAAACCCGCAGGCGACGACATGGTTTCAGATTACTCCCCATCAATATTTTAATAACATCTTGTAATATTTGCAGCATCACCAAAGCTTGTAATTACATGTTTTTTCTGAAATAGACAGTTCCGTCCTCTTGTCCTCTGGCAAATACGAACCTTATTTGCAGCATTAATTCCTTGTATGAGAGAACTTCACTCTCTGCTGCATTTCTCAGGTTTGCATCAGCTCCGAGCTCAACCTGAAGTTTTGAAATCTCTATCGCCCTTATCTTTATTTACATATGCCTCATGTCTTTAGGTACCAGATTTTGGTATCATATTTCATTTAGCTGTTTCGTGGAAAATTTCTCATGCTGATTTTGAACAGCTTGATCAGATACAGAAAGATGCTTTAGTGCAGTATCAATACTGACGCCCCCAATTGACATGTTCCAGAGCCTTGATTATGAGACCAGTCTTTGTTTAGCATGGATGAATCACTTGATAATTAATGTGTTTTAGCCTTTGATAACATCTCAGCGGATTGACTTTCATGTCCATGTGCATCATAAAATAGCATAAGAAGTTTTTGGCTGGGTACATGTGGAACACAATATATCGACAAATCCCATGGGTGTGATTTTAGTTTAAAAAAGGGGGCAGTAGGAGGTTTTGACGTCACAAGATGGCAGATGCTTAGAGCATGAAAATTAAGTTATGCACAAATTTATTTAAAATGATCTTTTTTACTGTTTTGATAAGAAAAAGCATTGCTGGTCACCAGTATAAGGTATGTTTTGCATGCTGGGACCAGCATGGGTTGATGGGTATGTTTAGCGGTGGACCTTTATGCATAATTTTTGTAATAATTATCATACGTTTTTGTACGATTCACATCTGCCGAATTCAAATGAAATCACCAGCTTGTAAAACAGCTGAGATTGGGTTTATCCATCATAAACCAGCCTGGACCAACATGGAATTCATGCTGGCTATTGCTGGATTCTTCAGCAGGAGGGCCAGATTCACGAAAATCTAGAAAGTGCAATTCTTGAAAAATTCAGTAACACTTTATTTTAAGGTGAGAGCTGCAGGTTAGATTTTGGCATAAAAAGCCAAGACAAGCTTTATTTTTTATAATTTTTTGTCAGTGGCAAAGGCAAACAGACAATCCATAATCCTTGATTAACCTGTTCAATCTAGGTTTGAGTTCGAGTGTAAGGACCATGGAAGAGCACTTGAGCACATGTTGGGTATTTCTAACATGAAGGGAACTCTTTTTCAGGCTGCCAAGGACACATTAATTTATCAGAGTGGAGCTCTCCATTGCTGCAATTACCCAGAACCCTTTATATTGTGCGTAATCATGACCTCAGATTAATCGCACATCAAATTTGGCTGAGAAATTACCCCAAAAGATAATTTAAAGCCATTATTGTGTTAAATGAGAAAAGTATCAAATAGACATTACAAAAAGTATCTTTAGAAAAAAAAAATTATTATTTGATTCAACATAGAGTTGTATTACACATGAGGGTGAGTAAATGATAACACAATTTTCATTTTTGGTGAACTTTTAATGGGTTTGTTATTAAAATGGAAAAATGAAAAAAACAAAAAAAAAAAACAAATAATACTCTAAACAAGAAACTAAAACAGCCAGTATGGTGGCAGTTAATGTTTAATGAGTAAGTCTTTGAGCCCTATAACGATCATCTCGGTTACGTATGTAACCCTCGTTCCCTGAAGGAGGGAACGGAGACGTACGTTGGACGTCACCGACGAATTGGGATCACTTCTGGGAGCCCCTATCAGCTTCGAGTGTATACAGAACGGGCCAATGGCCATTGGCGTGCGAGATTTGCATCTCGCGCTCCGCCCCGCACCGCGGGTATAAACAGGAAGCAGATGCAGCGCACATTTGTTTTTCACTGAGGAGCCGAACTAGTGACTCGGTCATGCAGTGATGGTACAGCAACTGTGGCAACGGGACGTACGTCTCCGTTCCCTCCTTCAGGGAACGAGGGTTACATACGTAACCGAGACGTTCCCTTTCAGTCGGTCACGTTCGACGTCGGTACGTCAGACGTCACCGACGAATTGGGATCCCTATGGAAAACGCCACAGTTACTACCACTTCCAGCGCCCAGCGAAAGCCCCTCAGACCCCCGTCTGTTCGGGGCGGGGAACTCACGCAGGGAGAGTCACTGCTGCTGTTCCGCAAGACCCACTCAGCAAAGTATTGGATAACGCTGGGAAAGCGTGCCCGCTGTGGAAGCCACATCCTACCCGTAGGTGTGGAATATACACGTATGGACTGGCTGTGGGCAGTACAACATACGGAAGTCCCAGGGGTGGCCCCAGCCAATGCAGGCGGGGGACTACACCACACAGAGACGGCAGAGCGAGCTCTGCCAAGGGAAAGACACGGGCTCGCCGTAGGGAGCCGTACCGTGGAAGAATACACATATGGGACCGCCGTAGGGGTCACAACATATGGATACCCAGCCTAACACAAGTTCCACCAATGCATACGAGTGTTAGACCTGGCGTCGGATGCTCCGCCACGTCTGACTGCCGTGGGTTGCTGAGGAACTCAACAGGGTTTGCCAAACTGGGGAACTCGACTGGAGCATATCAGCGCACGTATCCGGCCTATGAGGAGGGGAATGGCGCAGCAAGCCGACACAAGAGCGGGCACTTCGGTGTTACTGGCTATTTGAAGCAAGCACATGGGAAGAAACCGGCTCTACACGGAGGCTATAGAATCTAGCGAACGTGTTATTTGTAGAGCTGCAGGCTGGGCGACACCTATCTGTCAGCGAGGCGCCATGCACCAACGCCCAGGAAAAGGCCACACTCCTAGTGGAGTGGGCCCTCAACCCGAGCGGGCAAGGCACGCCTTGGGTTTCATACGCCAAGGCGATGGCATCCACTATCGAGTAAGCCATCCTCTGCTTGGAGACAGCCTTTCCCTTCTCCTGGCCTCCGTAACAGATGAAGAGCTGTTCTGAGGTCCTGAAGCTTTGCGCTCTGTCCATGTAAGTCCGCAGAGCGCGAACGGGACAGAGAAAAGCCAGGGCTGGGTCTGCCTCCTCCGAAGGCAGCGCTTGCAGGTTCACCACCTGGTCCCGAAAGGGAGTGTTGGGAACCTTGGGCACATATCTGGGCCGGGGTCTCAGGATTACATGAGAGTTAGCCGGCCCGAATTCCAGGCACGATTCGTCGACCGAAAATGCCTGCAGGTCCCCTACCCTCTCGATGGAACCAATGCAGTCAGGAGTACTGTCTTCCAAGACAGAATTTTTAACTCAGCTGAATGCAAAGGTTCAAAGGGTGCTCTCTGCAGTGCGGTTAGCACCAGAGATAAGTCCCAAGAGGGTATAGAGTGAGAGCGAGGCGGATTTAATCTCCTCTCTCCCCTCAGGAACCTGATGACCAGATCGTGCCCTCCTACGGACTTACCTTCAACTACATCGTGATGTGCAGCAATGGCGGCAACATACACTTTGAGGGTGGAGGGAGACAGCCTTCGCTCCAACCATCTTGCAGGAAGGAAAGCACAGAACTGATCAAACATCTTCGGGGGTCTTCTCGTCGAGAAGAACACCATTCGACAAACAGGTTCCACTTCAACGCATAGAGGTGCCTCGTAGAGGGAGCTCTAGCCGAAGTGATGGTGTCTACCACAGCCTGTGGTAGGTCACCTAGAACCTCCGCGTCCCGTCCAGGGACCAGACATGGAGTTTCCAGAAGTCTGGACGCGGGTGCTATAGGGTGCCCCGTCTCTGAGTCAGAAGGTCCTTCCTCAGAGGAATGGGCCAAGGAGGTGCTGTCACGAAGAGCACTAGTTCGGGGAACCAGGTCCGGTTGGGCCAGTACGGCGCAACCAACAAGACCCGCTCCTCGTCCTTGTCCCTGTGACTTTGCACAGTGTCTGTGCAAGAAGGCTCACTGGGGGAAATGCATATTTGCATAGACCCCAGGGCCAGCTGTGTGCCAGCGTATCCGAGCCGAGGGTCCCCTCGGTCAGGGAATAAAACAACTGGCAGTGGGACGTGTCCGGGGCGGCAAACAGGTCTACCTGTGCGGTCCCGAAGCGACTCCAGATCAACTGGACCACCTGGGGATGGAGTCTCCACTCTCCCGGGAGCACTTGCTGTCGTGAGAGCTCGTCGGCTGCACGATTGAGCAGGCCCGGAATGTGAGTGGCACGAAGCGACCTCAGATGCTTCTGACTCCAGAGGAGGAGATGGCGGGCGAGTTGTGACATGCAGTGGGAGCATAGACCACCCTGTTTATTGATGTACGCAACGGCCGCAGTATTGTCCGTACGGACCAGAACGTGCTTGCCTCGTAGCGGCCCTTTGAGGCGGCCCAGCGCAAGACGAACTGCTAACAACTCGAGGCAATTGATATGCCATTGCAGTTGAGGCCCCGTCCACAGACCCGAAACTGCGAGCCCGTTGTACGTGGCCCCCCAGCCGGTGGATGAGGCATCTGTGGAGACAACAGCATGCCTGGACACTTGTTCTAGGGGACTCCTGCCTGTAGAAACGAAGGGTCCGACCACGGACTGAAAGTTTGGCGGCACTTCTGTGTTACTGAGACACGGAACGAACCGCTCTGCCACGCCCATCTCGGGACTCGGTCGTGTAGCCAGTGTTGAAGCGGCCTCATATGAAGCAATCCGAGCGGCGTTACCGCGGCTGCAGATGCCATATGCCCCAGGAGCCTCTGAAAATGTTTCAGTGGTACCGCTGTCCTGCGTTTGAACGAATTCAAGCAGTTTAACACGGACTGGACACGCTCCTCTGTGAGTCGCGCTGTCAGATTGACTGAGTCCAGCTCCATACCGTGAAAAGAGATCCTCTGCACGGAGCAGAGTTTGCTCTTTTCCCAGTTGACCCAAAGTCCCAACAGGCTGAGGTGACTGAGCACCATGTCCCTGTGTTTGCACAACTGCGCCCGCGACTGAGCCAGGATCAGCCAGTCGTCGAGGTAGTTGAGGATGCGAACACCACGCTCTCTCATGGGAGCAATGGCCGCCTCCGCGTCTTTCGTGAAGACACGGGGCGACAGCCCGAAGGGTAGGACTCTGTACTGATATATCGGCTGGAGGGATCGGCTCGCCTTCGCCAGTAGGACTGCGATCTCCGCCCGTAGCACGGGGGCGCTCTCCTTCGACACGGAGGTGAAGTGAACGCCCCTGAAACGGAGTGCAGGGACCCGACTTGGACGGCATAGCGGCCCGAAGTGGGGTCTGAGTGTGCAATGCCCTGGTTTCTGGACCAGGGTGGACATCGTCTGGCCGAGGGCCAGCGCTGTGACTTTAAATATGATCAGTCACTGTGCGCAGCTCAACCTCGGCTCAGAACTACCCTCGTCTCTTTTTAAGAGTGCAAGGCAGAGGTGGCCTGCCAGTGGCACTGCCACCCCACCGATGAGGGTAGTGAGAGAGGGGAAAACTTTATACAGAATTATGGCCTCTTTGGTGTTCCATATTTTGGCACCAAATAGTTCCACACTGCCAAAGCTTTCCAATGCACATCCGGGGAAATAGCTAGGGGGCGGCCAATGCGATTTACACGTTGGACTATGCCTCAGCCACCCGGGAAAGCATGGCTGTCAAGTCTGAGTCTGATTCAGCATGAGCACACACTATTATAGTGGGAATCTCAGCCTCATCTTCATTTCCAGCACATAACAGCCCTCTCTCCGATGTAGCGATTGACATCTGTCCTCTGCTAGAGCCCCAAATGAAACGTTAGGTCCCTTTTTTAAAGACCAGCAATTCCATCTGAAAGCTACCAGCAGGCATGTGAGACAGTGAGCGTGGCCGTCAGATGGCACACAGCGCGCTGGACACTCAAGCCCCTATGCCCCTATGCTCTCATGAGAGAACATGACCACCCACGAACACAGTCTCAACATGCTCGCGATGCAATAGAGGAGTGGGGGCCCACGGAGATGTACTCGGCAAGGAAGCCCCACTGTAATCCTCAGGTCACCCAGGCTTATTAGCCGAAGTAGCCCTTTTCTGGTGCACCAGAAGAGAAACTAGATCGGGGAGTAGGCGAAGGGACTTGAGGGACTTTGAGGTTTCAAGTCTCGACCGCACATCTAAAGCGTCGAGTGACGCGCTGGGTTGCCGTGACAACCCGCGCTGTCAGCTGGCAGCTAGATGGCACGCGGCGCGCTGAACGCTCAAACCTTACGAGGAAGGAGAGACGAACAGCACGCCGATGTGATCACGTTCTCCTGAGAGAACATGGATCACCCACGAACGCTATCTCAACATGCTTATGTGAGAGAGGTCGTGGCCGTCAATAAGGACAGGAAACAACCGCATGCAGAAACGCACGGGTGGAATGACGTCTTGAAAAAGACGCAGTGTCACACCCGTGTACTCTTTTAGGGGAAAAGCTCTTTTAACGTGCTGAAGCACCCAGGGAGATAGCCGCGGCAAAAACACAGGGAATAGTGCAGCCTGTGTTTTGTGAACGCCCACCGAACTGACAGAGTTGCTGTAATAACAGCAGTTTTTGCTCTCAGTGAGCTCGCGGTCCTCGCTGCTGTGCCTTCACACCAACACTCAGAGCTTCTCCTCTCTCGTTCTGATTATCTCTGTATAATACAGGAACACTCTTCAGCAGCACACAGTCGGCTCTGAAGTGAATGACAAATGTGCGCTGCATCCGCTTCCTGTTTATACCCGTGGTGCGGGGCGGAGCGCGAGATGCAAATCTCGCACGCCAATGGCCATTGGCCCGTTCTGTATACACTCGAAGCTGATAGGGGCTCCCAGAAGTGATCCCAATTCGTCGGTGACGTTTGACGTACGTCGAATGTGACCGACTGAAAGGGAACTGAGCGCATGGTCTGAAGCACATGGCGCAGGTGCACTTAGGGCATGCCCGAATCCACTTTTGCTAGTCTAACGACGGAAAAAAACGGTCGGCGCGCCAGGCGCATGGTCCAAAAGGGTTGTACCTGGTCTCTTAATGAGTCACAGGTGTGTTTTGGGCGCTTCTCCAGAGAGGAATCCTTTTATTTTTAATATTAAAAATGTTTGTGTGCTGCTGCGCGTCCCTGTGTGTGGAATAAGCAGAGTGTACGCGCGTTGTGCACCCGCCTATAGGCGCGTATTACTAACGAGCCCTTTAAATAACACAAAAAATACTGTGACTATTGACTTTAGACCAGGTATTTGTTGGTCAATGGCGCAGTCATTTTCAGTTGCCTCAAAATAGCAACGCGCCAACAATGCGCCTGAACACACCTCGTTTTCAGACCAGCAAGCCCATGGGCGAACAGATGGGCGCGAGTGCATTTGCTATTTAAACAATGTGGCAATGGACGTGAAAATGATAACTGCGTCGGGATGAAACTAGCAAAAAACACTTGCGTCGCACCTGCCGTCACATTGCACTGGGTGTATGATAGGGCCATTGAGTCATTCATTCATTCATTCATTCATTTGATTTGTTCAAACGGCTGATTCATTCAGGAATTAATTAAATGGCTCTCTTTATGAATGGGCCGTTGAATCATTGGTTCACCCGATTGATTCACTCAAAACATGGATTCATTCAGAAACTAAACACTGCTGTGTGTTGCTCAGAGACACACAACAGGTAATATTTGCTTAGGCAAAATTGAGCAAAAGCATACAATATTGTGCCTAAAATATAACAATATTAACTTCTTATTTATTGAACTGTTGTATAAAATTAGTATCACATTTGCACTCATGCTATTCGGGGCAAAATCACTGTGATATTGGGCTTGTTACTCTTGTGATATTGTTTAACTATATATATATATATATATAAATATGAGACAAAAATCTTGAATTTTAGGCTCTTTCTAACTGCATTCTTTAGGCTCCATCACACAGTGTGTTGTTGCCCTGCTTCATGTTCATCACCTATCAACTGTATGAAATGTAAGAGGACCTACGGAGGTCTGGGGCGTGGCAGGTGCGTTAAATGCATTAATAATTTTAACACATTTTTCCCCCCATAACTAATTAAGTTAGTTATGGGGGGAAATTGCACTGGGTGTATGATACATTGCACTGGGTGTATGATAGGGCCATTGAGTCATTCATTCATTCATTCATTCATTTGATTTGTTCAAACGGCTGATTCATTCAGGAATTAATTAAATGGCTCTCTTTATGAATGGGCCGTTGAATCATTGGTTCACCCGATTGATTCACTCAAAACATGGATTCATTCAGAAACTAAACACTGCTGTGTGTTGCTCAGAGACACACAACAGGTAATATTTGCTTAGGCAAAATTGAGCAAAAGCATACAATATTGTGCCTAAAATATAACAATATTAACTTCTTATTTATTGAACTGTTGTATAAAATTAGTATCACATTTGCACTCATGCTATTCGGGGCAAAATCACTGTGATATTGGGCTTGTTACTCTTGTGATATTGTTTAACTATATATATATATATATATAAATATGAGACAAAAATCTTGAATTTTAGGCTCTTTCTAACTGCATTCTTTAGGCTCCATCACACAGTGTGTTGTTGCCCTGCTTCATGTTCATCACCTATCAACTGTATGAAATGTAAGAGGACCTACGGAGGTCTGGGGCGTGGCAGGTGCGTTAAATGCATTAATAATTTTAACACATTTTTCCCCCCATAACTAATTAATTAAATTAACATGTTAAATCGACAGCTCTAATTCTTATTTTTCTCAATAACAAGAAAATCAGTTTATAAAAATAATTTTATTCTTAAGAATGTTTCATGAATCCAGCCCCAGGATGAGCAGTCATTAAATCAAAACCTTAAATGTAAACAAAATTCAGAATGTCCAGATATCATTTAAATCAAATCAGCCATGGCGAAACGTGTAAATGTCACCTATATTGAATCCTTTGAGCATGAGCATGGGGTTGAGTTTATGATTGTATAAGTTATGAATATTGCTGCACATGTATGTTAGTAGTTTGTTAGTAGTACGTGCTGCAGATGTTTTGTTTAGCTGCACAGTTATTTGTAAAAGCATTAACAGACTTCACATTTTAGTATGAAAATAAAATCATAAGAGAGGATGCAATGGGAGGAGGCTGGCCTGTTGGAAATATGAATCAACTAAACAGTGGAAAGCACTGTGGTAGCTAATGGGAAATCTGAGTCAATATTATGGTTGTGAAGTATCACTTATCATTTGCTCTCACTCACGTCTTTTCATCTTCTCATGTTTCCTGTTGCATTTAAAGCCCTTGTTGACAGTGAGATTGAAATTAGCCCTGGTGCAGTGTATTCCCCATTCAATAGATTTCAAAGACCTCCACTGAGAGCTCTTCTGTGCTCTATTATCACCCAGAATCACAATAAACTCCACCTCTCCTGCGTTAGTGAGATGCTAATTGAACACTAGGTAGACAAATTTAGCATTTCAGCGTTGAAAAAACTGTTAGTTCTGAATTTTTAGATGCATTAATTCAGTTTTCACCCCTCTGGAATGGCACAAGGTAAATAAACAGCCAGTATGTGCTTAACATGAAGTAATTTCTCAAGAGGATGGTTTCCTCTGAAATTAGTCCCCTAAATGTAGGTTAAGAAAGTAGTTGGTGAGCTGTGAATTCATGTCTGTTGTCTCAGACTCAACTGAAGAAAGGTTTTCAGAAGTAGTTACGCTGGAACACATAAAGGTCGAAAATTAACTTTTCCATTAAGGGGCAATATTTGCCCCTTGGGCTTGATTGCCAGGGATGTTTTTTAACCTTTATTTAGGCTTTTCTTTTTACAATTACATTATTAAATGTATCTGTGTTGTCATATACTTAAATTTAACCAGTTACTTCAATCTATAAGAATGCTATACCAATATAAAAATGTAGTAACATTAATAAAAACCATCTTTACACTGCAAAGGTGGAACAGAAGTAGCATCTATGGAAGGTTATTTCCGCCTCAAAATAAAACATTTTAAAAGATAATTGTAACTTTTTATCTCACAATTGTGAGTTTACATCTCGCAATTATGACTTATTGAATATTCTATATAGTCTATATTCTGACTTTATAACTCGCAATTCTGACTATATCTCGCAATTCTGACTTTATCTCACAATTCTGACTTTATAACTCGCAATTCTGACTTCTGACAATTCTGACTTCTTTTCTCAGAATTGCGAGATATAAAGTCAGAATTGCGAGTTATAAAGTCAGAATTGCGAGTTATAAAGTCAGAATTGCGAGATATAAAATCAGAATTGTGTGATATAAAGTCAGAATTGTGAGATATAAAGTCAGAATTGCGAGTTATAAAGTCAGAATTGCGAGATATAAAGTCAGAATTGCAAGTTATAAAGTCAGAATTGTGAGATATAAAGTCAGAATTGCGTGATATAAAGTCAGAATTGCGAGATATAAAGTCAGAATTGCGAGATATAAAGTCAGAATTGTGAGATATAAAGTCAGAATTGCGAGATATAGTCAGAATTGCGAGATATAGTCAGAATTGCGAGTTATAGTCAGAATTGTGAGATATAAAGTCAGAATTGTGAGATATAAAGTCAGAATTGCGAGATATAAAGTCAGAATTGCGTGATATGAAGTTAGAATTGCGAGTTATAAAGTCAGAATTGCGAGTTATAGTCAGAATTGTGAGATATAAAGTCAGAATTGTGAGATATAAAGTCAGAATTGCGGGTTATAGTCAGAATTGTTATAAAGTCAGAATTGCGTATAAAGTCAGAATTGAATATAAAGTCAGAATTGCGTGATATAAAGTCAGAATTGCGAGTTATAAAGTCAAAATTGCGAGATATAAAGTCAGAATTGCGTGATATAAAGTTAGAATTGCGAGTTATAAAGTCAGAATTGTGAGATATAAAGTCAGAATTGCGAGTTATAAAGTCAGAATTGCGTGATATAAAGTCAGAATTGCGAGTTATAAAGTCAGAATTGCGAGTTATAAAGTCAAAATTGCGAGTTATAAAGTCAGAATTGCGAGTTATATTGATTCTGGCTTTATATCACGCAATTCTTAGATAAAAAGTCAGAATTGTGAGATAAAAAGTCGTAATTACCTTTTTTATTTTTTATTCTGTGACGGAAACAAGTCAGAATTGCGAGTTATAAAGTCAGAATTGCGAGTTATAAAGTCAAAATTGCGAGTTATAAAGTCAGAATTGCGAGTTATAAAGTCAGAATTGCGAGTTATACTGATTCTGACTTTATATCACGCAATTCTTAGATAAAAAGTCAGAATTGTAAGATAAAAAGTCGCAATTACCTTTTTTATTTTTTATTCTGTGGCGGAAACAAGCTTCCATAAGCATCTGACATGGCATTTATGACAAAAATGGGAGATTATTACTCCTGATATAATTATTATTAATGTCAATTAATAAAATGCATAACGTTTTGTGTTTGTGGAAATTACATCATATTCTGGCTGCACAGGCAAAGCAGGCTAAGAACCATTTATAAATTAGTTTATTGCTTATTATTAGAAAATCAAGACTTCACATTGGTTATTTTAGTAGCATAAAAAACAAAATTAGCTGTTAATTTCTCTGGATAACATGTTTGAAATGTTATGAAAGATGGCAGATACAACAAAACAAGTTGAATAGTTTCAGTGCAGATGTCATTTAAATACTCAAAAATTCAGTTTATCACATTTTTTGAGACAAACCATGGAAACGTTTTGTGGAGTTTTGGACACAATGCACTAACATTAGGCTCTATGTTGTGTTAATCGGCATAAAATGAGTTTTAGATTATGCAAATTGCATTCAGTCTCGCATAAAAACTCTCCGTCCTGCTCATTGTTGGGTGGATGTCTCATCTTGCTGAAGGCCATTTGTGCTTAATAAGACAGGATAAGTGGTTTGCACTAACCATCAACATGTAATTACGGAGAATAATAAACCACAAAATTTCCAGACTTTTAAGTGTTTACACGATACACACAATTAAGATACTTTCCTGCAAGTTAGCATCTTTGGTATGAGGAAATCGCATTAGAAAGCTTAGTGGCTCACCATGTGTTTCATGCAAATTGAATAAGCTCTTGTTTTTTTTGTGTGACTAAATTTATGAATTGTAAACATAGGTGGTGGATAAGCAGTATACAGTATGTAACGAAATGTATTGCCTTAACAGTGTTTAAGCTCAAAAGTTCAGTATTTTAACATATGTTTTGCTCATTTGGGGTTTGTGATATTAGCATCTTCAACGTGTAGGGTAGCTAACATCCTGCCAACAATAATCTCAAGTGTTTTTAAGATTTCTTTGATCGTGCCAAAATTATGCTGCCCACTGTTGAATGACAGCTAGGCTTTCATCCAGTGAACAGATGGATACCTTTCAGAACAGCTTTGCTCTACAAAGCACGCTAAGCTAAACTTAGCATTGACTAGCAGTGTAATTGTGACCTTTTCCTCCTCACCTTTAGAAGGCAGCGGTCCTCTGAGGCCAGTATTCACCAAACAGCCGGGAAGTATTGTATTCCCTCTCCATCTTAATGAGCCCAGCCGGGAGGTCACCTTCAGCTGTGAAGCCCAGGGACATCCGCCCCCGTCCTACAGGTGAGATCCCAGCATGCTGATGAATTTTGAAAAAAAGCCAAGACAAGCTTTATTTGATCATTTTTTGTCAGTGGCAAAGACAAACAGACAATCCATAATCCTTGATTAACCTATTCAGGTTTGAGTTCAAGTGTAGGGACCTTGAAAGTTTTCATGAGCGCTTGAGCACATGTTGTGTATTTCTAACATGAAGGGAACTCTTTTTCAGGCTGCCAAGGACACATTAATTTATCAGAGTGGAGCTCTCCATTGCCGTCGTTACCGAGAACCCTTTATATTGTCGCTGCAGTCCTTGATTGGACTCATCTTGAGTCAAAACCAATCCGAACTAGTTTCAGCTGGTCTGGCCTTTCTGTTTTATTTTTTATTTTGTGGAAGACCCACACTGAGTTTAATTGGATTTAATTTTGCTTTGAGAAGCTATTTTCTTCAGCCACTTCTCTCCCGTGGCTGCCCTCTTTCTTTGACTCCCTCTTGTTCTTGTGCTTGATTCCTGATCTCTTTTGTTTTCATTTGAATTATTTCTCTTATTTTAATTGCTGTGTGTATGTATCAAACATTATTTTGGTACAAGGGCTCAGAGTCAATTTACTTAATTGTACACTCACCTAAAGGATTATTAGGAACACCATCCTAATACTGTGTTTGACCCCCTTTCGCCTTCAGAACTGCCTTAATTCTACGTGGCATTGATTCAACAAGGTGCTGAAAGCATTCTTTAGAAATGTTGGCCCATATTGATAGGATAGCATCTTGCAGTTGATGGAGATTTGTGGGATGCACATCCAGGGCACGAAGCTCCCGTTCCACCACATCCCAAAGATGCTCTATTGGGTTGAGATCTGGTGACTGTGGGGGCCATTTTAGTACAGTGAACTCATTGTCATGTTCAAGAAACCAATTTGAAATGATTCGAGCTTTGTGACATGGTGCATTATCCTGCTGGAAGTAGCCATCAGAGGATGGGTACATGGTGGTCATAAAGGGATGGACATGGTCAGAAACAATGCTCAGGTAGGCCGTGGCATTTAAACGATGCCCAATTGGCACTAAGGGGCCTAAAGTGTGCCAAGAAAACATCCCCCACACCATTACACCACCACCACCAGCCTGCACAGTGGTAACAAGGCATGATGGATCCATGTTCTCATTCTGTTTACGCCAAATTCTGACTCTACCATCTGAATGTCTCAACAGAAATCGAGACTCATCAGACCAGGCAACATTTTTCCAGTCTTCAACTGTCCAATTTTGGTGAGCTCGTGCAAATTGTAGCCTCTTTTTCCTATTTGTAGTGGAGATGAGTGGTACCCGCTGGGGTCTTCTGCTGTTGTAGCCCATCCGCCTCAAGGTTGTGCGTGTTGTGGCTTCACAAATGCTTTGCTGCATACCTCGGTTGTAACGAGTGGTTATTTCAGTCAAAGTTGCTCTTCTATCAGCTTGAATCAGTCGGCCCATTCTCCTCTGACCTCTAGCATCAACAAGGCATTTTCGCCCACAGGACTGCCGCATACTGGATGTTTTTCCCTTTTCACACCATTCTTTGTAAACTCTACAAATGGTTGTGCGTGAAAATCCCAGTAACTGAGCAGATTGTGAAATACTCAGACCGGCCCGTCTGGCACCAACAACCATGCCACGCTCAAAATTGCTTAAATCACCTTTCTTTCCCATTCTGACATTCAGTTTGGAGTTCAGGAGATTGTCTTGACCAGGACCACACCCCTAAATGCATTGAAGCAACTGCCATGTGATTGGTTGATTAGATAATTGCATTAATGAGAAATTGAACAGGTGTTCCTAATAATCCTTTAGGTGAGTGTATTCAATCTCAAAGGCACATTTACACTTTCTCCAGTCTCTCCAGCTTATATTTTGTTTCTCCTCAATGGCCATAAAAGTAACCTAAATTAACAAAGAAAAATTATGTCCGCACACTGAAATTGCAGCTCCAAAAATGTATTTACCAAACAGCAGCGCAATGTTTTGACCAGTCAGGTCTTCGTCAGGCATAACATTTTCATAAAAGTAACCTATGCATTTTTCTTTATTCAAAAGATTGGGGTCACTTAGGTATTTTTTCTCTCTCCCTCTCTCTTTTTTTTAAATAAATTAATACTTTTATTCAGCAAGTACACATTAAATTGATCAAAAGTGAAATGTTTTATGTATTGTTACAAACTTTCTATTAGTCAGAGAATCCTAAAGATATATATCATGATTTTCAAAACAAAAGAGAAAAATATTATCATCGTCGATAATAATCAACAAATTAATGTTTCAATGAAAGAAATGTTTCTTAAGCATCAAATCATCATATTAGAATGATTTCTGAAGGACCATGTGACACTGAAGACTGGAGTAATGATGCTGAAAATTCAGGAATAAAGCGCATTTTTAAATATATTCAAATAGAAAACACTTTTGATAATATTAACCCAATAGTATATGTGTAATAACATTTCACAATGTTTTACTGTATTGTTGTTAAAATAAGTACAGTCTTGGTGAACATATACTTCTTTCAAAAACATTAAATATAGAAATCTACATAAAAATATACAACCTACATTATTTTCTGATCAAATCAGAAGCATTTATTCAAGTTCAGTTATTTAAAAAAAAACATTTCAAAGGAAATCCACCACTTTAAGGCTCTGATATCTGTCTACAATGAATGAAAATATAATAATTAATGTGTTTAAATGCTAGACACTTTGAAACAGTCTGCCCTTGGATTGTTGTGCTTCTGTTCAGCTGATAAATTATACATTTGAATATTTTTTCAGCACTCAGATAAAGCTGAAAAGAGTGAAATAATTCTAACTGCACTATTTGGGCATTCACCTTCCTCAGTAGTTTGGAAAACATACTCAATGTATTCAGAATATAATATGTCTAGAGCATATAGTCCCTGAAAGAATTTCGTTCTGCTGAACCAATTTATTTCTTTATTTTTTTCTCTTAAAGTGCGTCATTGAATTTGAGTGACAGGCAGAGCAAGCAGTGAGCTGTTCTTGCAAATATATCTCCCAAGTCCCATGCATTCACTTGTGCAGCACGGTACAGATTTCTATCAGTAAAGGTCGTAGACGTGGCCTTTAGTGTGTGGGAGGGAAACGTGACCGCATGGTATCTTTAGTTTTTTGTGTGTTATATTGATTTTATTTGTACATACACTCAGACAGGTAATTGACATGGATAATGTCTTTGTCCACATTAAATCCAGATGGCCACTATAGTGCCCTTCTCTGTTTTCTCCTGTTCGTCAATTAAAAAGTCCCTTATTTGCTGTGGTATACACACTGCAGACTCATTTGTTCTTTACATTGACAGAGAGGTCTGTTTTTTTAAGTGATTACGATTTAATAATGAGGAAAGGCAGTGATTATGTTACTTGACTGTATTGATTAATTGTGTGATGACGTAAAGATGAGGCTTTTGTAGCAGTGGATCTGAACTCATGTGCATCTCTTGGGTTTTGTGGTTTCTGATGTCTTCGGGGTGACTGGACTGGACCATCGATCTGTTTTAAAAGTCATGTCTTTCTACTAAACAGCCTTTGCTGTTGTTAGTGTTTTTGTCACTTCGTGTCCATGAATGCTGAACACTTTTTTTTAGATAGTTCAAAATGAATTTAATTTTCTTTCTTTTTTTGTTCATGTTTGATTTATGATGATTATGGAAAAAAAATAAATAATAAATGCTAAAAGAATGAAAGGATTATTATTCAAAGTTCTTTTATTTTTTCTATAAAATTATAAAATCGCACACATCAGGGTTTCAAATTATACATTTTAATATTGGGGTTTCAAAACTTGCAAACATCTTGAATTAAAATAACATGAATAAAAAAAATAAAACAGCTCATATATCCAGTTTGACTTGAGGTCAGTGTTATTTCACATTATTTTTATACTATAATAGTATTTATTAATATTTAGGATTAGCTTTTATGTTCATATTTTCAACATTCAATTTAACTTTAATTATGTTATGTGATTTTGTCACATAGTTTTTGGTTTTATATTTCAATTTACCTAGTACTTCAACTTATATTTATTTTATTTCAGTTAGTTCTCAAGTTTTTCATCTAATATTTTATTTTATTTTAGCTTTGTTTCAATTAACAATAATGATTGTATTAGTTTTAGTTAACAATAACAGCACTGCTTGAGGTGGACAGTCAATATTACCTTTCACTGAACAGTTTTAAACGGTCCAGGTTCTATTTTGTATTCTGTTTGTGTAAAGTACCATATATATTACGAATAATCAAACATATCAAACAAATATATCTCACCATGTTTTACTTCAAATAAGGAGGAAAATGTCTTCAAGTACTCCAAACTCTCTATTTACACTCTACTAACTTCCCTGTGTATTTTATAGGTGGAAAATGAACGACAGCTTCATTTCCCCTCAACCTGGCTCTCGATACAGCATCTCAGGAGGAAACCTTCGAATCAGCCAGCTCAATAAGGAAGAGGATGCTGGTATTTACCAATGTCTGGCTTCCAACTCTTTTGGGACTATCCTCAGCAGAGAAGCTAGTCTTCACATTGCTTGTAAGTCATTTCTCTTCCTAAAAACTCAAGCACCTATGATGCTTGGTTAGTCTTTTCCACATCATTTGAGGTGGTTTTAGTGGATTTTCGTTACACCTTTGCGAACTGCAGACACATTGTACCTTAAAGTGGGTACAGTAAATACTGCATGGGCTCTGAATGTAGTCAGAGTTAATATTGCGAGCAGCACTGCAGAAAGCAGATGATCCATATCGCATAAAAACGGCTTGTTAATGATGACTCAAATTAACCATAAACTGAGGGTTTGTATTTCTGGAATTACAAAGCATTTTCTTTGCAGCTTATGATAAAAATTGCCCTTGATCTTCTGAGATTATGAATGCTAAACATATTGTTCTAATTTTCTCAACAGTTTCTAAACATTTTGTGAACAGATCAATCAAACCACGTTCAGAGGTAGTCAAAAATGCATGTAACCACATTGGAGTTCTAGTATAAATGTTAATCCACCCTGATGCATCCTGGGTTAAGCAAAAAGACCACCTACTCACTTGTTGCTCTAAAACAAGGGTTTATGCACTAAAACACAAGACTTTGTTGAACTTTTCCGATTTGCCTGACATCAACATGCAGTGACATACTGTAGATCATATGAAGCATGCACATCCAAAGTACAATATATATGATGCTGACTAAAATAATGAGCACTCTAATCAAGATGTCATGTTTGCGATGAGAATTAATTGTGACCCATGCTGGCAAAAGGAGTCGGAATACGCACGGGATCAGAGGTGGACAAAGTACACAACTCTATTACTTGAGTAAAAGTAAAAGTACTACTGGTCAAATATAAGTGAAAGTTGTAAAAACAGATTTGTACTTAAAGGGTTAGTTCACCCAAAAATAAACTTTAAATTTTAATTTTCTGAAACAGAAAATTCTGTCATTAATTACTTACCCTCATGTTGTTCGACACCCGTAAGACCTTAAAGATAAAGATAAAGATATTTTTGTTGAAATCCGATGGCTCAGAAAGGCCTCCATTGGCAGCAATGACATTTCCTCTCTCAAGACCTATAAAAGGTACTAAAGACGTCGTTAAAAAGTCCATCTCACTACAGTGGTTCTACAATAATTTTATGAAGCGATGAGGATAGTTTTTGTGCGCATTTGAATCCAAACGTAACAATAATAAATTGCAACTTCATACTTCAAATGTGGACCAATGACAATGATATTATATGACCTCTTTAATGTAGGGGTGTGCCTGAAGCCGAATACCTTATTTGGAAAGGCACGGATAATGGCTTAAAAAAAAAAAACGGATAACGAATAATTCTGTCAATTTATACGCAATGTCTCGTTCCCATTCTCAGGGAACCGGGTTATATACATATGTTTCATGGCCCTTGTTTACCTGTTTTCTTTTTGTGATGTCTGCTGGATCTCTGGTGGCAAGTTGAACTTGGTGCTTCTCTTTTTTTCATGGCTACAGCTGGCTCATCTGTAGCAATGATTTTCCTGTGACGGATGTGAGACTGCGTTGAGGAACCCGTTTCCTGCTGTCAAACCCAGTGTGATCTTTAAAACGGCTCTGGCTTCTGTGATATTATATGTGGAGTGAAGGTGAAATGCATGCAGGAGCTCAAGCTTTATGTGTTATCAATGTTTTCTCTCAATTGCCTGGACCTAACCTGCTGTGACTTCCAAATTGATTGCTCTCTTATTGTCCAGGGCCCATGTAAAGCAGCAGAGGAGGTTGATCTGAGACCTTCCTCTGTGTCTCACTCTTAGTATAACATAACCAATGGTGTACATTTGAGAGATTGAGTTTATTAGCTAGTTTATTGAATTATTTATATTGTATTATATTATTATTAGATATATTGAAGACAAAAAGTAGTTAACCACATCTGAACACTATAAAAAATATCCTGATAAATGTATGGTAAAAAATCGGCAGCTGTGGTTGCCAGAATTGCACCAAAAAAATTTTTGTTCACAAAATTCTATACCCAAAACTAACTCAAGTTACTTAAATTTCATGCACAATAGTGAATGTCATTTTGTGTACAACAGAAAACACCTTTCATGAACAAAATGCACCCAGCATGTCACAAAATGATTTCGTCCATGACGAAATGAGATATAGTATGTATTTTGTTCAAAAAAGAACAAACAAAATATACATTCTGTTTAATATTCCATCAGTCCACAAAATTGGTAGGCTTACACTTAGTAGTAGTAGCAGATACTTTGCCAAAGAGTGACTTTATAGCATGGGCTGTTGCCAAGGGTTAAATTGGGCCAGAACGGCATTGTGCCACCTTCAAAAATAAAAAAGAAAGAAAAATACTGGGGGGGCTGGGAAGTATGTGCACAGGGCATTTAGGGTTCTCAATCTCATTTCAACCTCTCTGGCTGTTTCAGATAAATATTATGTAGAACCATGGCTGCAACATCTGTCTGGTATTTTATTGTATGTAAATATATATATATATATATATATATAAATGTATATGTATATATACACTATATTGCCAAAAGTAGAATGCCATCTTCTAGTCTAAAAGGCCTGGCTCGCAGTCTAATTCATCCCAAAGGTGTTCTTTCAGGTTGAGGTCAGGACTCTCAAGTTCCTCCACACCAAACTGGTGTGCACTGGTGCGCAGTCATGTTGGAACAGGAAGGGGCCATCCCCAAACTGTTCCCACAAAGTTGGGAGCATGGAATTGTCCAAAATGTCTTGGTATGCTGAAGCATTAAGAGTTCCTTTCACTGGAACTAAGGGGCCAAGCCCAACCCCTGAAAAACAACCCCACACCATAATCCCCCCTCCACCAAACTTTACTGTAGGATTTGAGGGCGCACCAGACACAAATGAATCTTCCAGATGATTCGTTCAAACATAATTCCACACCAAACTCAACTCAACAGATCTATGGCCATAAAAGAAGCGGGCTCCGTTCAGTCTGCGCCAAATAACAAAACCCCCACTTTACAGCCTTGCAAGCTTTGGGCCACACCAAGATAACGGCAGAGATTGTTTGACCCCCAAGACAAAGAGCTAAAGCAGATCCCTTCTCAACGACCTTTAAATGAACTCTGAGTGACATGGTTAAAATCCACAGGAAAACCCACAGAGACTGTTGTTACATATAAACTGCATCAAATCATTCAAAAAGAATGATAGCCGGACTTACGTTCAAACAGCCTTCTACTGCATAATTCTATATCATGTCTATAACCAATACACGTGACCATTATGCATATATATCACTCACAATTCATGTAATTGTCGTAACTATTGAATGATTGACTGCTTGGTATCAGTATGATTGTATGATCATAATGCAGAAGATGGCTTGATTGAAATCTGTGTAGAATGTATCGTGTTCTTATAATAAAAAAATCATGTCTAACGGTACTCTCTGCTTAGAGCAGGAAGTTAGGAGACCATAGATAACAGGTAATTTATGGGAGGGGTGGGGACGCAGTCACCTCTGAACCAAAAGATGTCTCAGAACACGAACAAAGAATTAGACAAAGGACAACAAAGAATAAGACAGAGTTTAGACAAAGAAGACAGATTACGACAGAGACCAAGACCAGTCAGAGGCAGACCAAGATCCGAAAAATGGGTTAACAATTTCTTTCAAGCCATCTAAATACTCTCGTCTCACTTTCCTTTCTTTTACTTAGTTTCTTTTCTTTCCGTTGAGTCTCGTGTTCTAAGTTAAGTTTTGCCGCAAAGTTTCGACCAACGATCTACAGCAAAGCCCATTTTAACTTAAAACCTCCACAAGACTTTCCATCCATCCGCCAACATGCCACGTGATTGGCTTCCCAAGGCGTCGATCAAAGACACGACAAGACCGTCAGCGAATCAAAGAACCTGGGAAATCCCCTCGCAAGCCAGGACCAAGAAGGAGGGAATCCCCATTCAAAGAAGATACGAGACACAAACGCAAGTAACGTCCAGATTCTAACTGAACTGGTGCATTGATATCAAATTTAATAACCCTGCCTAAGAAACGATAGGAGGGTTAAATTAATGATTGATGGTTCGTTCAGGTCATGTGTTATAACTGCATATATTGCTAGAAACTTGGGATTTCATCATTTCACTCTCTTAAAACTCATTCTTTCCTCACTTTCCTTCTTTCTGCAACTCGTGTGAATGTGTGTGTGCGTGTGTTTGTGTTAGATATTAGTTTTATGTGTTAGAGTAATCAATAAAGTTTAGTTTGTATTTAAAGATAAGTGTTCTTTTGTTATGTGTGCTTACGAATTTAATGTCTTAAACTGCTGATCTATGTTACCTGGCTATTAAGTAGTGTTTCACTATTGTGTGGATATCAATATCCGCTGCAGAGTTGATAGTTACGATCCATTCAAATGAACGCTGGACGAGTCATTTGCTCGGCCGTAAAATAAGTGACTCTTTCAAAATTCCCTATGAATTAATTCATAATTTACTTTGAGCTAAATAGACCTATTTCCCTTATACAGTGTCCTACATTACACTTGGCACAATGCAGTCAGGCAAGTACCGTTCTTCTGGCAACCGCCAAACCCAGACTCATCCATCGGATTGCCAGACAGAGAAGCGTGATTCGTCACAGAGAACACGTCTCCACTGCTCTAGAGTCCAGTGGCGGCGTGCTTTACACCACTGCATCCGACGCTTTGTATTGCACTTGGTGATGTAAGGCTTGGATGCAGCTGCTCGGCCATGGAAACCCATTCCATGAAGCTCTCTACGCACTGTTCTTGAGCTAATCTGAAGGCCACATGAAGTTTGGAGGTCTGTAGCTATTGACTCTGCAGAAAGTTGGCGACTTCTGCGCACTGTGCGCCTCAGCACTCAAGTTGCTGTTGTTCCCAATTGCATCCACTTTGTTATAATACCACTAACAGTTGAACGTGGAATATTTAGTAGTGAGGAAATTTCACGAATGGACTTATTGCACAGGTGGCAATCTATCATGGTACCACGCTTGAATTCACTGAGCTCCTGAGAGTGACCCATTCTTTCACAAATGTTTGTAGAAGCAGTCTGCATGCTTAGATGCTTGATTTTATGCACTTTTGGCCATGGAAGTGATTGGAACACCCAAATTCAATGATTTGGAGGGGTGTCCCAATACTTTTGGCTATATAGTGTATATATATATATATACAATAAAATACCAGACAGGTGTTGCCATGGTTGCATTTAAAGTTAGCTAAATTTATCGCACTATATGGTGTATATACAAATTTCAAATATGTGTAAAATTGCAAGATATATTTTTGGTCTCTTTTTTGCTGGATTACTTTGCCTATGCTACAAACATCCATGCTAGCCCAGTATGTTCTACTAGCCATTAATGCTAGCTTGATTAGTTATTTTAAGCACTCTTATTCACTTGGTGCAGCGTAGCCATTTATTCTTCTTTCGCTTAATCATGGTGATCTTTTGTGCTTTTCTGCTTCATTTGGTTTGACATCTGTATCTAATCTGTATCTATGGTTGCTAGCAAGCTGCAGTAGTTAAAATTCTTCACAAGCCAGTGATTCCCTGGTGAATGTGCTCAATAATATGAGGCACATATGTGTATATCTGTATATTTTATTATGGTACACTATTTTAATAATTCATTCTGTCATGATGATTCGCTTACAACCTGAGAATGGCTTGTAGAAAAACTCAAGGCAAAAGAGGAAGATTTTATGGTGTGGTAGATCCCTTTTTTGACTGTTTTTAAGTCATTTTGAGTTTATGGTGGAAAGCCAAGGCTATTGTGGATAAGCCAGAATGGCTCATGCTTTCTACATTAGCCGATAACTGCTCTGAATGTTAAAGGTAGATGTTTACTTGAAGAATAGAACATTTTGGACTGATGAATTTAAAGCATTAAAGTGTTAAATCAATAAAGCTGCACTGCATTTCCACAGCTACCCTACACTCTAAAAAACACTGGACTGGGCAAATATAGGACAGAACACATATTGGGTTTATTTAACCCAGCATAATGGGCTGATTTAACCCAGTATTATGGGTTGATTAGTTTTACTATAATACTAGCTTATTTTTTTACTTCATACTGTATATGAATTAATGTCTATGAATTAACTTAAATCCAAACCTTTTTAAAGTACTCTACACAACCACTGTTTGCATGATATTTTACAGTATAGCATATTTTATATAGTTTTTAATACATATTGCCTACATTTAAGGTTAACAAATGTTAGAAGTAAAAATTAAACATTTAGAAGTAATTCAGGTGTAATCAACCAGTCTCTGTTGTCCCGTTTCCACTGTAACGGTGCTGGATCTCGTGCCGAAGCTTGCATCATGTTCAGTGGGGGAACTTCTAACTTTAGACCGCCGCCCTGCGTTTCACTCGTAGCCGAAATATGCTGTGACTGCCTCCATAATCTGTCCATAAACAATCAGTGTACAGTTTTAAGAACATACTTTAACATCCCAAGTATTTATATTCAGTATGTTTTTGAATAAAATCATAAAATGTTATGCAAGGCATCAGACGTTTCCATCACACGAAAAGACTGATGTGACACTCGTTTAGGTGACTCATATCGCGCCACTGTATGTTGCATAAAATTAAACGATACATGGCACAATAACGAATTTATAGATAAAATAAATGTGGACAAACCTGTATTTTACCAAAGACATGCACCAATTTGACAGAGCTGCAAGAGGTCGCAAAAAGCCTGCAATAACTCAACCCCTGGGTCAGTATGTCTGACCAAGTATCTGGGTAACACAAAAACTACCCAAACACTGAAAAAATAACCCAAAAATGACCCAAAAGGCTCAATTTTGGCTCAGGATTTGGGTAGAAAAGAATAACCCAGGATTTTTTAGAGTGTGTAAAGAATCTCCTGTGTGGTCTACTAAAGTTCATGGACTCAGCCCTATATATGTTTGGTGTCTAGAGACAGTAGAGGACAATATGAAGGACTAAAGCTTCTTCTGGGTGCAGATAGAAATTCTGGTTATTTCAAAATATTGTTTGCAAGCCTAACCTTCAGAATGGCTCCAAGAACAAAGCTAAATTTAATTTGGAAATGGTGTCAATGTGAGTGACATTTTGCCAAGAAACACTCAAAAAAATTTGGTGTAGGATTTACTTTTTCGCTCAGAAATTGCTAGTATATATTTCATCTCATATTACATCTCAGTCATGTTGAAAGTACATCACCTTTCAATTCAGTTACAGTGGGGAGAACGTCTCGGTTACGTATGTAACCCTCGTTCCCTGAGGAGGGAACGGAGACGTAACGTCAGTGACTGACGAATGGGGGTTTCGCTTAGAAGCCTATCATCTTCGAGATCTAGAAAACGCCCAATGGCAGCGCCAATGCCATGGGCATGCGGAATTTGCATAGCGTAACTCCGCCCCACAGCGTGGGTATATAAGGAAGTACGCTGGCAACATCGCATTATGTTTACCTGCTGAGGAGCCAAGACTGAACTCCCGGCTGTTCCAGCGGTACAGCGGAAGTGGCAGAGGGACGTTACGTCTCCGTTCCCTCCTCAGGGAACGAGGGTTACATACGTAACCGAGACGTTCCCTTTCGTTCAGTCACTCCGAGTAACGTCAGTGACTGACGAATGGGGGTCCCAATATAATCACGCCACTCGGCTGTCATCCAGTGCCCTGCGTAAGCGTGAGCTCCCTGTCGTAAGCTAGTACGGACGAAGGACTCCCACTTAACACAGGAATACCAAGGTACACTGGGAAGCATATTCCAGGTGGAAGTATGCGCCAAATGCCTACCCGTAGGGAGGACTTAAGAACACATATGACCCGCTCAGGGCTACATATGGGAAACTCTGGGGTAACCAGCCGAAGGTGGAAGAATTTTACCCCCAGGGGTGGCAAGGGGCTTGCCAAGGGAAAGACACCTGCTCAGGGAGACTTACAGTGGGAATACACATGTGGGGGTCGCCCAACGGGGGAACCATGCACACGGTGGCACCTAGCCAACACGAGGGCCTGAGCGAGTGGGCAGACGTACTGGTGTCGGCATCAACAGTGCTGGAGGAACTCAGGGCTTCAGGGAAACTACCTGAGGAAAATATCGCACGTATCCAGTCCGTGGAGTGGAATGGCGAGCAAGCGAAGACACCTGAGCCTAGTCCATTACCGGCCACTAGTAGAGGCGAGTACAAGAGAGGACACTGGCTCCACTCGGAGATTATAGAATCTGGCGAATGTGTTGGGTGTCGCCCAGCCTGCAGCTCTGCAATGTCTGTTAGCGAGGCGCCATGCGCTAGAGCCCAAGAGTGAGCCCTGACCCCTAGCGGGCATGGACGCCCCTGCGTCAGGTAAGCCAAAACAATGGCGTCCACTATCCAGTGAGACAACCTTGCTTGGAGAGAGCCTTTCCCTTCAGCTTCCCACCATAACAGACAAAGAGCTGGTCTGAGGTCCTGAACACTGCGTTCTGTCTACGTAAGCACGGAGGGCGCGTACTGGACAGAGCAGTGCCAAGGCTGGGTCTGCCTCCTCCAAAGGCAGCGCTTGCAGGTTCACCACCTGGAACGGAGTGGTGGGAACCTTGGGCACATATCCAGGCCGGGGTCTCAGGATCACGTGAGAGTAGGCCGGCCCGAATTCCAGGCACGCTTCGTCAACCGAAAATGCCTGCAGGTCCCCTACCCTCTTGATGGAGGCCAAGGCGATCAGGAGCTCTGTCTTTTCATAGACAGGAACTTAAGCTCGCTGACCGCAATGGCTCGAAGGGAGCCCTCTACAGAGCACTTAAGACTACTGAGAGGTCCCAAGAGGGTACGAGGGGAGCGCGAGGAGGATTCAGTCTCCTCGCTCCCCTCAGGAACCTGATGACCAGGTCGTGCTGACTTACCTTTTTCGTCTCCACAAGGTCGTGGTAGGCTGATATAGCGGCCACATAAACCTAGAGGGTGGAAGGAGACAGCCTTCGTTCCAACCCTTCTGGAGGAATGCGAGCACGGACCCGATCAGGCATTTTCAGGGGTCTTCTTGGCGAGAAGAACACCAGTGACGAAGAGGTTCCACTTCAACGCATAGGCGTGTCGTTTCTGTAGACAGGGCCCTAGCGGAAGTGATGGTAGCCACCACCTGAGGTGGTAGGGTACTCAAACCTGCCGCGTCCCATCCAGGAGCCACACGTGGAGGTTCCAAAGATCGGGACGCGGGTGCCAAAGGGTGCCCCGTCTCTGAGAAAGGAGGTCCTTCCTCAGAGGAATCGACCAGGGAGGGGCTGTCGCAAGGAGTACAAGTTCGGAGAACCAGGTCCGGCCGGACCAATACGGGGCGACCAAAAGGACCTGCTCCTTGTCCTCCCTGATCTTGCACAGAACCTGTGCAAGAAGGCTCACTGGGGGAAACGCATACTTGCGGAGGCCCCGCGGCCAGCTGTGCGCCAGAGCGTCCGTGCCGAGGGGGCCCTCGGTCAGGGAATAAAACAGGCGGCAAATGGGAAGAGTCGTGGGAGGCAAACAGATCTACCTGTGCGTCGCCGAACTGTTCCCAAATCAGCTGAACCGTCTGGGGATGGAGTCTCCATTCTCCAGGAAGTGGCTGAAGCCGTGAGAGCTCGTCGGCTGCACGGTTCAGGACTCCCGGGATATGGATGGCACGAAGGGACCTCAGGTGCTTCTGACTCCATAAGACGAGATGGCGGGCGAGTTGAGACATGCGGCGGGAACGCAGACCACCCTGGTGGTTGATGTACGCTACTGTGGCCGTGTTGTCTGACCGGACTAGCACGTGTTGACCCTTGAGCAGCGCTCGGAAGCGGTGCAGGGCGAACCGTACTGCCAGCAACTCGAGGCAATTGACATGCAGGAGGCGCTGGGGTCCTGTCCAGGAGCCCGCGGCAGCATGTCCATTGCACATGGCACCCCAGCCCGTGGTGGAGGCATCTGTTGACACAACAATATGCCTGGAAACTCGTTCTAAGGACACACCGGCCCGTAGAAAACTGAGGTTCGACCACGGGGTGAGGGTCTGCAGGCAGGCCCGAGTCACTGGGACCGGAGCGTGCCCGACTGCCATGCCCATCTCGGGACTCGATCGTGAAGCCAGTGCTGAAGCGGTCTCATATGAAGCAATCTGAGCGGCGTTACCGCGGCTGCAGATGCCATATGCCCCAGGAGCCTCTGAAATAACTTCAGTGGAACCGCACTCTTGCTCCTGATTTGACGGAGGCAAGTCAGCAGTGACTGCGCGCGCTCGCTCGTAAGCTGCGCGCACCTGGCGACCGAGTCGATACTGAGAAAAGAGATCCTCTGCACTGGCAGAGTTTGCTCTTTTCTCAGTTGACCCGAAGGCCCAGACGAGCTAAGTGCTGGAGCACCAGGTCTCTGTGTTCGCACACCTGCTCTCGAGAGTGACTCAGGAACAGCCAGTCATCGAGGAAGTTCAGGATGCGAACCCCGTGTTGCCTGAGTGGCACAAGGGCTGCCTCGACAATCTTCGTAAAGACGCGAGGGGACAGAGCTAGCCCGAATGGGAGGACCGCGTACTGATATGGAAGTAGGCGTCCTTCAGGTCGATCGCTGCAACCCAATCTACTGGACGAACGCATTCGAAAAGGCGCTTCGCTGTCAACATCCTGAACGGAAGCCTGTGAAGGGATCGGTTCAGGACGCGCAGGTCCAGGATCGGTCGTAACCCACCGGTTTTCTTGGGTACAATGAAGTAAGGGCTGTAGAAGCCGGACTTCATCTCGGCTGGAGGGACAGGCTCGATCGCACCCTTCGCCAGCAAGGTAGCAACCTCCGCACGCATGACAGGGGCGTTGGGCCCCCCATGGTGTGGCGGACTCCCCGGAGCGGGGAGGAGCCTGAGCGAACCGAATCGCATAGCCGAGCCTGATGGTCTTCTCGACCCAGCGGAACAGTCCGGGAAGCTCTAGCCAGGCTCCCAAAAACTGCACCAGCGGGGTCGTGCGGACCACAGACGTACCCCGGGTGGGGCAGCGAGGCGGCGTGACCGGCCCGGACGTGGGAGGCGTAGCGTCCCGGTGTGGGGGCACGGTCATCAGCCGCGTCCTGACAGAGGAGACCAGGGAAGGACGCGCGTTCCACTGGGGTCTGCTCTGAGAGGAGACTGGCGTTAGAGAGGGACGAGAGTGGCGTGGCCCGGGGGCGGCGCACACTGCCATCGGTCTCTGGGTGCTCAGGGATGGGTGAGTTAGTTCTTCCACATAGGGTGCTGCTGACCTGGGGGCCAGCAGCTGAACAGAAGATTCTCCCCCGGCCCTCCACCGGGGGAAGGAGTGGCCCTGCTACCAACTCCTTGGAAGAACTGCCCATCCCTGAGCTGTCCGCGTCAGGAGCGCCGCTAGCCTGGCGTAGGCGGGCTGCGGGGCTGGGAGCGGACGGGGGCGCCTTCCTGCGACCATCCCTACGGCGCGGCCCGGAAAGGGCGGCGGGAGGGTCGAAGCCGCAGGAGGGCGCCCTCGGCGGCAAGCAGACTGAGGCGACTGAGCCTGCGGCTGAGTAACAGCCGCCGGGGCAGTACGTTTAATGGCCTTAGTCTGCTACTGGACGGCCGAGAACTGTTGGGCGCAGTTCTTGGCCGTGCCGCCGAAGAGGCCGGCCTGGGATATGTGAGCATTGAGGAACCGGGTTCGCTCAGCCTCTCTCATATCGACCAGGCTGAGCCTCGTCTCTCCTGGACCACAGCTGTGGACATCACCTGACCCAGGGAGCGCACGGTCACCTTCGTCACCCGGAGGGCGAGGTCGGTGGCGGCACGCGGCTCATTAAGAGCCCTGGGACAGCTCTACCCTCGTGCATGCCACGAGCATCCTGGCCTGGAAGACCTGAAGGATGGCCATGGCGTGCTGAGAGGCGGCGGCCTGCCCCGCAGCTCTGCAGTCCCTCGCCACCAGAGTAGACGAGAACTACAGGCCTTGGAGGGGTGCTTAGGATCACCGCGCCACATTGAAGCACTCTGTGCAAGAGGGGGGGGTGTGGCCCGAGGAATACTCATCGGGGTTTATGCCACACCGCAGCCCTCAGGTCACCCTGGCCACCAGCCAAACATCCCGTCACGTGGAGAGGATAACTGGGGTGTGGCAGAGGGGACTCTCCCTCCATACGGGGGTCATTGAGTCTCGACCGTGATTGCAACTGAGCGTCAACAGGGGGGACCCCAGTGTACCCTTGGCCGCGGCCCCATCGAGGGCAGAGAAGGCGGAGGAGGCCGCCGAACGGTCGCGGGAAGACAACGGGGACTTCCAGGACCACGTGACCTCCTCATGTATCCCGGGAGAGAAAGTAATTGGGGGCGGGGCCCAACAGCTGTCAGGACGCGTCACACCCAAAGACCAAACATCCCCCGAGATGACATGGCTGTCAACTCCGGGTCGGACTCGGGCAATGCTGGCACGCCCGAAGGCAGCAGCATAGCCGAATCTTCATCCCCAGAGGACTCCAGCCCACCTTGAGATGCGGCGATCGACATCTCATCACCAACTGGAGCGCCGAACGAAACACACGGGGCGTCCGCAGACGGTCCCGCTGCTTCAGTCCGATCACTCGCGGGTAGCGATGTGCGAGAGGGGGGTGTGGCCCGAGGAATGATCGTCGGGGTTATGCCACACCGTAACCCTCAGGTCACCCTGGCCACCAGCCAAAGTACCATCTCTCTCGGAGACGGTAGATTGGGGTGTGGCAGAGGGGACTCTCTTTCCTTGCGGAGGTCATTGAGTCTCGACCGCAACATCGCGATGGTCATGTTCCCGCAGTGAGAACATGACGCATCCACAAACGCTGCTTGAACGTGCTGAAGCCCAAACACGTCACGCAGCGATTGTGCCCATCAGATGGCAACAGAGATCGACCGCACCCAGAAGTGCACGGGCAAACCGTCTTTAAAAAGACGTGCCACATGCGAGCTCTTTTGTGAGAGGGAGCTTCACAGCGATGCCGAAGCGCCCAGGGAACGAATACCAGCTGGATGCAGATCACTGCACAGATCAGCAGGCAGGAAGTAAACACTCGCTGGAACGCGCCGTAACACCAACACTGACTGGAAAGCTGTTCGTCTCGAAGAAGCTTGACGATATACTCAAAAAGGCTTAAGGAGTGAAGAGATAGATGCTCTTGGCTCCGAAGCAGAAACATAATGCGATGTTGCCAGCGTACTTCCTTATATACCCACGCTGTGGGGCGGAGTTACGCTATGCAAATTCCGCATGCCCATGGCATTTGCGCTGCCATTGGGCGTTTTCTAGATCTCGAAGATGATAGGCTTCTAAGCGAAACCCCCATTCGTCAGTCACTGACGTTACTCGGAGTGACTGAACGAAAGGGAACAAGTATTTGATACACTGCCGATTTTGCACGTTTGCCCACTTACAAAGCATGTAGAGGTCTGTAATTTTGATCATAGGTACTCTTCAACTGTGAGTGACGGAATCTAAAAATCCAGAAAATCACATTGTATGATTTTTAAGTAATTAATTTGCATTTTATTGCATGACATAAGTATTTGATCACCTACCAACCAGTAAGAATTCCGGCTCTCACAGACCTGTTAGTTTTTCTTTAAGAAGCCCTCCTGTTCTCCACTCATTACCTGTATTAACTGCACCTGTTTGAACTCGTTACCTGTATAAAAGACACCTGTCCACACACTCAATCAAACAGACTCCAACCTCTCCACAATGGCCAAGACCAGAGAGCTGTGTAAGGACAAAATTGTAGGACAAAATTCTATCAGGGATAAAATTGTAGACCTGCACAAGGCTGGGATGGGCTACAGGACAATAGGCAAGCAGCTTGGTGAGAAGGCAACAACTGTTGACGCAATTATTAGAAAATGGAAGAAGTTCAAGATGACGGTCAATCTCCCTCGGTCTGGGGCACCATGCAAGATCTCACCTCGTGGGGCATCAACGATCATGAGGAAGGTGAGGGATCAGCCCAGAACTACACGGCAGGACCTGGTCAATGACCTGAAGAGAGCTGGGACCACAGTCTCAAAGAAAACCATTAGTAACACACTACGCCGTCATGGATTAAAATCCTGCAGCGCACGCAAGGTCCCCCTGCTCAAGCCAGGAGCATGTCCAGGCCCGTCTGAAGTTTGCCAATGACCATCTGGATGATCCAGAGGAGGAATGGGAGAAGGTCATGTGGTCTGATGAGACAAAAATAGAGCTTTTTGGTCTAAACTCCACTCGCCGTGTTTGGAGGAAGAAGAAGGATGAGTACAACCCCAAGAACACCATCCCAACCGTGAAGCATGGAGGTGGAAACATCATTCTTTGGAGATGCTTTTCTGCAAAGGGGACAGGACGAATGCACCGTATTGAGGGGAGGATGGATGGGGCCATGTATTGCGAGATCTTGGCCAACAACCTCCTTTCCTCAGTAAGAGCATTGAAGATGGGTCGTGGCTGGGTCTTCCAGCATGACAACGACCCGAAACACACAGCCAGGGCAACTAAGGAGTGGCTCCGTAAGAAGCATCTCAAGGTCCTGGAGTGGCCTAGCCAGTCTCCAGACCTGAACCCAATAGAAAATCTTTGGAGGGAGCTGAAAGTCCGTATTGCCCAGCGACAGCCCCGAAAGCTGAAGGATCTGGAGAAGGTCTGTATGGAGGAGTGGGCCAAAATAAAACACACCTGCTGCAGTGTGTGCAAACCTGGTCAAGAACTACAGGAAACGTATGATCTCTGTAATTGCAAACAAAGGTTTCTGTACCAAATATTAAGTTTTGCTTTTCTGATGTATCAAATACTTATGTCATGCAATAAAATGCAAATTAATTACTTAAAATTCATACAATGTGATTTTCTGGATTTTTGTTTTAGATTCCGTCACTCACAGTTGAAGAGTACCTATGATAAAAATTACAGACTTCTACATGCTTTGTAAGTGGGCAAACCTGCAAAATCGGCAGTGTATCAAATACTTGTTCTCCCCACTGTAAATGTTTCACCTATGAGACATTGCAGTTGAATGTGTTTTGAGTTCATGTTAAATCTTATTCTCTACTTTGAAACTGATTTAGTCATAGTCTTTTTACAGTAAAGATTAGGCTTTTTTGAACAAGAGTAGTGCATAGTGATATTAAATGAGATGCCTGAATAATAATCGAAAAAAGAAATACTTTTACTGCTGCATATTCAGTCTGCCTAAGGCAGTGCTAGTTTAGTCTGCAGATTATGGCTCTTATAAATTACTATGAATGTATAAACCAAAAAATGGCCTCCAGTGGCCAAAAACTCTGTTACCAAATTTACTTATTTTATTGCAGTATAAGTAGAATTTGTTTTTCTTTGGAGTTTGAACTTCTCAGATCATGTTAAGGATGTTTAAAAGAGATACCATCCAAATTAACAAAGCTTACTCATCTCACATACACATTTATTAGATGATTTACAAAAATCACTTTCCTATACACATAACTGCAACAGAAATATCCCATCAGCAGCATTGGCCTGTGTACTATTGATTTAATTGATTTCCAGAAGCATGCAAAGTAATGTTTAGAATTCATTACACTTAAATATGTTTTTTAATTAGTGCTAATTTGTTGTACATTTAGAATAATTGAAGTGTTGAAGAAACATTATGGTACATTTAACTTCTTGGTTTTTGCAAATTCATTGCCGTATTATTATGCAGATGCTAGAAAAAGCACTTTCCTTCACACTGTCTTTTACAGGTCACAAATCCATTACTTTCAATACAATACTGTATTCAATCTCTGCAGCTTCACAAGGGCTTACGGTGTTTACTTTGCCGAAAGCAATGAATAGAACACAACGTATAGTTGATAACCGAGAAGCCAATTAGAGGCAGTGGAGTGTGTCTTTCTCTTGATGAATGCTTTATATGTACAGTATCCGAAGGAGCAGATGATTTTATTGCGTATGTATAGCAGAGAGCTGTCGGTTTATTTATTTTGGCCTCATAGAAATGTCTTGTAAGGACTCTGTAATGAGATATTATGTGAACTGAAAAATTTGTCGACTGCACAGTCTGGAAGAAAACTTTTCTCGATGTGAGTAGTTCAGTGGAACTTGCGTGCGAAGCACAAAAAGTACCCTCTCTTATCAGAGATATGCTTTAAGGCCTGATCAAACCCCTACTTTTGCAGATGGTGTCGAAATAGTTGGTGTCACGGAGGCGTGTGGGGATTGTTGTGTTTTGAGTGGATGTGTTGTTCATGCATATTCCGTTTGAATTTGCCGTTCTCTAGACACAACCCCCTCACTGAATTCAGTGCAGGTGAGGCACACACAACCTCCATCAACTTCAATTCTCTGTTTGTTCCCTTCACAGAAAAAAAATCTTGATATTCACAAATGAAAGTATGCCGTCTATTATTTTATTTGTTGCTGGATTATTTTTCATTATTTTTTATCCTCGTGAGTTTTAAAAGCAATCAAGGAGAAAAGCATTGTTTCAATTTAATAATTTACACAAAAATGAACAATTCTCTGATCATTCGCACTCATTCTAAACCTATACGATGCTCTTTATTCTGTTGAACACAAAAGGATCATTTAGGCACAATGTTCAAGCCGCTCATTATCAAACAATGAAAGTGAATGATGGTGACCATGGACTCAGTAGTACATAGAAGGTAACACTTTATTTTAATGGGGTCCTATAATACCACTTTTTACAAGATGTAAAATAAGTCTCTGATGTCTCCAGAGTGTGTATGTGAAGTTTTAGCTCAAAATACCCCACAGATAATTTTTTATAGCGTGTTAAAATTGCCACTTTTTGAGGGTGAGCAAAAACACAACGTTTTTGTGTGTGTCCCTTTAAATGCAAATGAGCTGCTGCAGCCCCCATTCAGGAAGAGGGCAGAGCTTCAAGAGCTCATGTTAGCAGCTCCGATTTCCTAATGCAGACACGCACTGAAAATGTCAGAAACTGTTCAGCCTTTTATGTTCAAACCAGAGTCGAACAATGATGGAGAGATTCAAGAAGAAGTGCCAACATGTAGAATTTAACAGGAGGTTTCTGAATGGTTAGTTGATGAATTTATGTAGCTGATGTGGAGTTAACTGTATTCAAGTCATTGATTAGCATATTCTGTCATGATAATCTATAAATCGCTCATGTGGTAAGATGTGGTACTGTGGTTAGATGCCTTCAGAGGCAGAGAATACAGTGGGGAGAACAAGTATTTGATACACTGCCGATTTTGCAGGTTTTCCTACTTACAAAGCATGTAGAGGTCTGTAATTTTTATCATAGGTACACTTCAACTGTGAGAGACGGAATCTAAAAAAAAATCCAGAAAATCACATTGTATGATTTTTAAATAATTAATTTGCATTTTATTGCATAAGTATTTGATCACCTACCAACCAGTAAGAATTCCGGCTCTCACGGACCTGTTAGTTTTTCTTTAAGAAGCCCTCCTGTTCTCCACTCATTACCTGTATTAACTGCACCTGTTTGAACTCGTTACCTGTATAAAAGACACCTGTCCACACACTCAATCAAACAGACTCCAACCTCTCCACAATGGCCAAGACCAGAGAACTGTGTAAGGACATCAGGGATAAAATTGTATACCTGCACAAGGCTGGGATGGGCTACAGGACAATAGGCAAGCAGCTTGGTGAGAAGGCAACAACTGTTGGCGCAATTATTCGAAAATGGAAGAAGTTCAAGATGACGGTCAATCTCCCTCGGTCTGGGGCACCATGCAAGATCTTACCTCGTGGGGCATCAATGATCACGAGGAAGGTGAGGGATCAGCCCAGAACGCCGTCATGGATTAAAATCCTGCAGCGCACGCAAGGTCTCCCTGCTCAAGCCAGCGCATGTCCAGGCCCGTCTGAAGTTTGCCAATGACCATCTGGATGATCCAGAGGAGGAATGGGAGAAGGTCATGTGGTCTGATGAGACAAAAATAGAGCTTTTTGGTCTAAACTCCACTCGCCGTGTTTAGAGGAAGAAGAAGGATGAGTACAACCCCAAGAACACCATCCCAACCGTGAAGCATGGAGGTGGAAACATCATTGGAAACATCATTCTTTGGGGATGCTTTTCTGCAAAGGGGACAGGACGACTGCACCGTATTGAGGGGAGGATGGATGGGGCCATGTATCGTGAGATCTTGACCAACAACCTCCTTCCCTCAGTAAGAGCATTGAAGATGGGTCGTGGCTGGGTCTTCCAGCATGACAACGACCTGAAACACACAGCCAGGGCAACTAAGGAGTGGCTCCGTAAGAAGCATCTCAAGGTCCTGGAGTAGCCTAGCCAGTCTCCAGACCTGAACCTAATAGAAAATCTTTGGAGGGAGCTGAAAGTCCATATTGCCCAGCGACAGCCCCGAAACCTGAAGGATCTGGAGAAGGTCTGTATGGAGGAGTGGGCCAAAATCCCTGCTGCAGTGTGTGCAAACCTGGTCAAGAACTACAGGAAACGTATGATCTCTGTAATTGCAAACAAAGGTTTCTGTACCAAATATTAAGTTCTGCTTTTCTGATGTATCAAATACTTATGTCATGCAATAAAATGCAAATTAATTACTTAAAATTCATACAATGTGATTTTCTGGATTTTTGTTTTAGATTCCGTCACTCACAGCTGAAGAGTACCTATGATAAAAATTACAGACTTCTACATGCTTTGTAAGTGGGCAAACCTGCAAAATCGGCAGTGTATCAAATACTTGTTCTCCCCACTGTATATGCTGCATGAAGATAGAACATGTATAGTTTAGTTTAATTATGGTTATAACTTATGTTGTCATCTTGCTTTTATGACATGCTATTGCATTTGTGTTACGTACTGTTTTGCAATAAATGTGAAAAGACGGGGATGCGACAGCTTGAGCAGACTCCTAAATGTGCTCTACTACAACAACTCTTCCTCTTCTCAACATGGCCTTTGTTGCATGTTCCCGGGGGCAGTGTTTATGTAAATATTAGGGTTAGTGATGTCACTAACCCGTGAAGAAGCTCGTTGTAGTCCCTACCAGCCATTTGTTGTAGTCCATATAAAGCGATTTCTGTAAAATAAAATATCTCCCTTTGCTTTGAACTTTGAGCGTCGTAACTTTGCAGATGGTGTTTATGCTCAAACACCAACATTACACACTAACTAAAGTTAAAAAAGTTAAATCATAATCAACCACCCCTTTAAGGTGACATAGTTACATATCACTATGCACATAGGGCCAGATTTACTAACAGTTTGCGCCTCTTTTGGTGTTAAAAAACTACTGTCAGGATTTACTAAAGACACACAGTGATAAATTTGCGCTGTAAAGGCGTGGGCACAGTTATTTTTGTGGCTGACCTTATTGCATATGCATTTGTAGGAGTTTCCCTTTCAGGTGCAAAATTTATGGGAGGAGAGTATTTAAATGAATCATGCGAGGTGATTTACTAAGGTTTGCGCTCGTCAATTTACTGGTGTTTTGCGCCATTATTTACCGCCCAAAAAAAGCATGTCTTAAACCAGACACTTACGTGTAGATTGCACTGGTCATTATGGAAATGATCCGGCTGTGTCTGTGTTCATTAATTTGCTCGTTGTCAGTAGATCACGCGCAGAACTGTCCACTCCCATCGGCGCATTTATGGTATTGCGCTATCACGCTAATTTGCCCTGTTTAGTAAATCTGGCCCTTACTATAGTAATGACAGTAAATTATACATAATTACAAGTAAATAACCCTAAACCAAACCCTAACCATAACTCTATAGTACATGTAGTTAATTAATATTACTTAGTACTTATTTGAGTAAGTACAATGTAACTACGTCACCTTAAAATAAAGTGTAACCAAATAAAAAAAAGACAAAAAAGCTTCATAAATGTAGTCCATGTGATTTATATTCCAAGTCTTGACACTATTCCAAATCTTCCAAAGCCACAGAATAGTTTTTTTTCATGAAGAACAAACTGAAAATCTAATCTTTAGACTCTCATATTTCATTTGTGCAATTTTAGTAAGTTCTGTGCATCGTGATCAGTTTTGAGACGCAAGAACCGGTGACATTTGACATAATTGGTATTTGAATGTAGGCAAACGTGAATGAGATTTAAGAGCTGCTGCACTAAATGATCAGTATATAGTTTCAGTGTAAACTACAGTACATTTATGGAGCTTTTTTATCATCTTTGCAAATTGACAGCTCCTGATCATCATTCACATTCATTGTGGGGAAAAGAGCAGCGTGAACATTTTACTTAACAAAAGAAAGAACGTTTATAGCATCATGAGGGCAAGTTCATGTTTTGGGGAACTATTTTTGTGGAAAGTAGATTCCAAACTTTATGATTTCCTGTATGTTTAAAATGGCATACAATGTAAAATACAGTCAATATAATTGTTATTAAAGTAAAGACTACTCAGGCTATCAAACAAGCCATTGTTTTATGGGGTTAGGTTTAAATTGTGACTATTCAATTCTTATTTCAATGCTTATTTCCATCTTTTCTGTCTGACCTTTGTTTGTCGAATAGATCTGGATGAGTTTAAAACCCAGAGGAGAAGTCCAGTGAGTGTCAGAGAGGGGCAAGGTGTGGTTCTTCTCTGTGGGCCGCCAGTGCATATGGGAGGTGAGGAGTTTTATTGTCTATTATTGGCTGACTGATTTGAGTTTTATCAGTGGATATTGAGAAAACATGATAGACATGGTCAATGTAATGACAAAATGTATTACATGGCTCTCTGGAATACTGGATTCTGATTAGTGAGTTGCAGGATTCTTAAGCCTAATATTTTCCATGAATGACCAATAAACTGGCAACCAATTTTCTACATAGGTGTGATACTGTTATTCAATTTTCATGTCCCATGAATCACTCTGTGGTCTTTTCCTTCTCATATAATAAAATAATTTCCACACACATTAATATTTCATGTCTATTTATTTATTTATTTTGTAAGAAGCCGTGTAATAGCTGGATTATGAACATCCAGCCAGTCATTATTGCTAAATAAAACCTTTCATTGTTTCACGAGGCCTGAGTTTATTTTGTGACAATGACTGACTGTACATTACCAATTACATGCATTATATAATTCTGTTTAATGATAGAAAATGAGACAAACTTTGACTTATGCCAGTAATACTAAATGCCTGCCAATATAGAATGACAAAGAAAGAAAAAAAGATGAATGACGATTTTATATGTTTAATAATATTCTCATACATTCAGATACAGTGGGGCGAACAAGTATTTGATACACTGCTGATTTTGCAGGTTTGCCCACTTACAAAGCATGTAGAAGTCTGTAATTTTTATCATAGGTACACTTCAACTGTGAGTGACGAAATCTAAAACAAAAATCCAGAAAATCACATTGTATGATTTTTAAGTAATTAATTTGCATTTTATTGCATGACATAAGTATTTGATACATCAGAAAAGCAGAACTTAATATTTGGTACAGAAACCTTTGTTTGCAATTACAGAGATCATACGTTTCCTGTAGTTCTTGACCAGGTTTGCACACACTGCAGCAGGTGTGTTTTATTTTGGCCCACTCCTCCATACAGGCAATATGGACTTTCAGCTCCCTCCAAAGATTTTCTATTGGGTTCAGGTCTGGAGACTGGCTAGGCCACTCCAGGACCTTGAGATGCTTCTTACGGAGCCACTCCTTAGTTGCCCTGGCTGTGTGTTTCGGGTCGTTGTCATGCTGGAAGACCCAGCCACGACCCATCTTCAATGCTCTTACTGAGGGAAGGAGGTTGTTGGCCAAGATCTCGCGATACATGGCCCCATCCATCCTCCCCTCAATACAGTGCAGTCGTCCTGTCCCCTTTGCAGAAAAGCATCCCCAAAGAATGATGTTTCCACCTCCATGCTTCACGGTTGGGATGGTGTTCTTGGGGTTGTACTCATCCTTCTTCTTCCTCCAAACACGGCGAGTGGAGTTTAGACCAAAAAGCTCTATTTTTGTCTCATCAGACCACATGACCTTCTCCCATTCCTCCTCTGGATCATCCAGATGGTCATTGGCAAACTTCAGACAGGCCTGGACATGCGCTGGCTTGAGCAGGGGGACCTTGTGTGCGCTGCAGGATTTTAATCCATGACGGTGTAGTGTGTTACTAATGGTTTTCTTTGAGACTGTGGTCCCAGCTCTCTTCAGGTCATTGACCAGGTCCTGCCGTGTAGTTCTGGGCTGATCCCTCACCTTCCTCATGATCGTTGATGCCCCACAAGGTGAGATCTTGCATGGTGCCCCAGACCGAGGGAGATTGACCGTCATCTTGAACTTCTTCCATTTTCGAATAATTGCGCCAACAGTTGTTGCCTTCTCACCAAGCTGCTTGCCTATTGTCCTGTAGCCCATCCCAGCCTTGTGCAGGTCTACAATTTTATCCCTGATGTCCTTACACAGCTCTCTGGTCTTGGCCATTGTGGAGAGGTTGGAGTCTGTTTGATTGAGTGTGTGGACAGGTGTCTTTTATACAGGTAACGCGTTCAAACAGGTGCAGTTAATACAGGTAATGAGTGGAGAACAGGAGGGCTTCTTAAAGAAAAACTAACAGGTCTGTGAGAGCCGGAATTCTTACTGGTTGGTAGGTGATCAAATACTTATGTCATGCAATAAAATGCAAATTAATTACTTAAAAATCATACAATGTGATTTTCTGGATTTTTGTTTTAGATTCCGTCACTCACAGTTGAAGAGTACCTATGATAAAAATGACAGACCTCTACATGCTTTGTAAGTGGGCAAACGTGCAAAATCGGCAGTGTATCAAATACTTGTTCTCCCCACTGTATATCATATATGTGCAGATGTTACCTGTTAGCAAAGTAAAGAGGGACTTTGTATTATGCAGTTTCTACTGTTTGTTCCTATTAACTGCCTATTAACTGCCATGCTTTGGATGTTTAAGTGGTCTATCCTCGGCTACTCACTTCTCAACAAAAAGCTTTGCCTGAGATGAAAAGTAGTTAGACAGCTGTGCTGCATTCGTCTGTCCCCTGCTGTCTTGATTACTGTGTTTAGTGTCGGGCTGAACACTTCAGACCTTATTGCTTTAATGGAGCCAGACCTTTTAAAACTTAAAGAAGGCTGACATCACTTGTTTTTTTTTTTTGTTTTTTTATGTGGATCCATAAGGAGGAAAAAACAAGACTCTTTTTGACAAAGCTCTGACACTTGTACTGATAGACTCAAGTTTTATTTTGCAAGTCTTTCTCATTTTATTTTTTATTTTGAAAGATAGATAATAAGAAAGATGCTTGAGTCTTCATACTGTAAATTAATTTAAATAGTTTTTATTGTTACCCCATAAAAAAATAATGATAAAAGGTCACTTTCGGATGGATGGATGGATGGATGGATGGATACCTTTATCCAGGCCGTGTGAATTACACAGGAAAGGGAAGACAATTATATGTAATTTGTATTTCATGCATAAAAACTTTAAAAACTTTAAAAAATTTATTGTGTTTGCAATGACAATTTTCTTTATTTACTAAATAGATTATTTAGCTATTTCATACTTGGATTGGCAAAACACTAGCAAATCTTGCTAGTTAAGTTTTTACAACTAGACTTTTACAAAAGACTTTACAACAAGATCCCATTAGCTAATATTAGTTAATTCATTAACTAACAATGAGCAACATATTTGTTACAGTTAATGTTGGTAAATAAAAATACAACTATTTGCTCAGGTCCATTAAATAATATTAACAGATTTTGATTTTAATAGTAAATGTTGAAATTACCATCAGCTAAGATTGATAAATTCTTTAGAAGTATTTTACATTTTTTAGTTCATGTTAACTAATGTAGTTATCTAATGTTAACAAATGAAACCTTATTGTAAAGTGTTACCAAATTAGGTCACGTTGTATTCTGCACAAGTGAGCTGAGGGCCTGAGGCAATAATCAAATATGCTCTTCTAGATTTTCATCTCTCTCTCAAGTAGCATTGAGTCTGAGTCTGATTCATTTGAGTAAATCGGTTTGTATGGATGGTTAATTTCAATGATTCCATTTTGATTTCAGTTATCACTCAATAGTGTTTCCAAAAGTCCAAGCACTGCATTTTACATAGTGTTATCAGCCATGATCAGGATTGTGTGGGTCTACTCACACCACTGGGTTTCTGAAATGGATTAATATTAAATTCAATAAACATTTTTGAAACCAAGCAATGTGGTGCAGTACAGCTAGTTCCCCTTCAGTCGGTCACGTTCGACGTACGTCGGACGTCACCGACGAATTGGGATCACTTCTGGGAGCCCCTATCAGCTTCGAGTGTATAGAGAACGGGCCAATGGCCATTGGCGTGCGAGATTTGCATCTCGCGCTCCGCCCCGCATCGCGGGTATAAAGCGGAAGCGGATGCAGCGCACATTTGTCATTCACTTCGGAGCCAAACAAGCTTCATGGAAGACTGTTCCTGCGTCAGCAGAGAGAGAGAGAGAGAGCAGAGAAGAGGCTTTTGTGCTGGGAGAGAAGGCACGTGCAGTGACAACCGCGAGCTCACCGAAATCGGTGAAACAAACTGCTGTTTTTACAGCATCCCGGTTGGTTCGGTGGGGGCGTTCCACGGTGAGTGCAAACACAGGCTGCACTATCCCCTGTGTTTGCCGCGGTTGTTCCTGGGTGCTTCGGCACGTTAAGAGCTTCTTCTAAAAGAGCAACACGGGTGTGAAATTGCGTCTTTTTCAAGATGTCATTCCACCCGTGCGTTTCTGGATGCGGTCGTTCCCTGTCACCAGCTGACGGTCACAATCGCTGCCTGACATGTCTGGGTATTCAACATGCCGAGGCAGCGTTTGTGGATAGTTCGTGTTCCCATTGCGGGAACATGACTATCGCGGCGCTAAGGTCGAGACTCGCCTACCTTCGGGAGGGTGGAGTCCCCTTACCTATGCCCCGATCTAGTGCTATCCCTGCCCAGCAGGATAGACCTACTTCGGCGAATAGCCAGGGTGACCTGAGGATCACGTTTAGGGCACACCCGCCGAGCCAGCCTCCGTGGGCCCCTAAACCCTCTGTAGTGCCGCAGCCGGTTGAGCTTTCGGAGGAAGTCGCTGGCCCCTCTCGAGGTGGTCCAACGGTGACCTTTGGAGCTCCAGCAGAGGATAGGATGTCGATCGCTGCATCGGAGGGGGAGTTTCAGTCCTCGGGGGATGAAGACCCGGCTGCGTTGCCTCCCTCTGGGAGAGTGGCGTTGTCCGAGACGGACCCCGAGCTGACGGCTATGCTTTCCCGGGCCGCCGAAAAGGTCGGGCTCGTGTGGAACCCTCCACCGTGTCCCGAGCCTTCTAGGCTGGATGATTGGTTTCTCGGGGCGGCTCGCGCTGGTTCTCAGCGTCCCGCCCCGGTGCCCTTCTTCCCGGAAGTGCATGAGGAGCTCACAAGGTCGTGGACGGCACCTTTTTCTGCCAGAAACCGGCCGAGTAGCTCCTCCCTCCTCACTACTCTCGACGGCGGGCCAGCCAAGGGGTACGTGGGGATCCCGCCGGTGGAACGGGCGGTCGCGATGCAACTGTGTCCGGCGTCCGCTTCCACCTGGCGCGGAGACCCACGCCACCCATCCAAGGCCTGTAAGTTCTCCTCCAGTCTAACTGGGAAGGCTTACAAGGCTTGTGGACAGGCTGCGTCCGCCTTGCATGCCATGGCGTTGCTCCAGGTCCACCAGGCCCAGGCACTCATGGACATGCACGAGGGTAGACCTGACCCAGAGCTCCTCCGGGAGCTCCGGACGGCGACGGACCTCGCCCTCCGGGCGACGAAAGTCACCGCCCGTTCCATTGGTCAGGCGATGTCCACTCTTGTGGTCCAGGAGCGACATCTCTGGCTCAACCTGGCCGATATGAGGGAGACTGATAAGTATCGGTTCCTGGACTCCCCCATTTCCCAGGTTGGGCTGTTCGGCGACGCGGTCGAGAGCTTTGCCCAGCAGTTCTCGACTGTCCAGAAGCAGACGGAGGCCATCAAACACATCCTGCCCCGGCGGTCAGCTGCTGCCCAGCCGCCGGCCGCAGCTCCTCCGCCTGCTCGTCGCCGAGGGCGGCCGCCCGCCGCCGCCCCCGCTCCCGCCCCAGCCCAGCAGCAGCCTCCACCAGGGCAACGGCGTGGAGCCGGCCGCGGGAAGGCCGTCCAGCCCGCTCAGGCCGCTGCCAAACCAGGTGGCAAGCGTCGTCGTAAGAGACCCTGAGACGGGCCACCCAGAGATGGAGGAGACAGCTCTTCAGGAGGTGGTGACAGCACCGCTCCTTCTCCCGCTGGAGGGCCGGGAGAGAATTTTATGTTCTTGTTTGGTTTCTGTTCCGCCACTGGCCTTCGGGCCAGTGGTACCCAAAACTTCAAAAAAAGAGCTGTTTCTAAAATCTCTGGGTGCCAAGAGAGCGCGCTTGGCGGTGTACGACGCTCCCATGCCTTGTCACCCTCCGGTGCCTCTCTTATCGCCAGCAGGGGGTGCTGGCTGTGTCCAGGACGCACACAAGAGGCCTCCGCACACTCGTGCACCCCCTCAGCGGAAGCAGGTAAGTGTTGCATTGCGCACTCAGACCCCACTTCGGGCCGCGATGCCGTCCGAGTCGGGTCCCTGCACTCCGCTGCGCTGCCCCGCTGCGGGTACGTCTGTGGTGCCGTTGGTCCCGCTGGTTCGGTCGCTGGGAGCCTGGTTAGCGCTCCCCAGCCCGTCCCGCTGGCTCATCCGTACTATCAGACTCGGCTATGCGATTCAGTTCGCTCGGCGGCCCCCCAAGTTCAGGGGCGTTCACTTCACCTCCGTGTCGAAGGAGGACGCCCCCGTGCTACGGGCGGAGATCGCAGTCCTACTGGCGAAGGACGCGATAGAGCCGGTCCCTCCAGCCGATATGAAGACAGGCTTCTACAGCCCGTACTTCATTGTACCCAAGAAAGGCGGCGGGTTACGGCCAATCTTGGACCTGCGGTTCTTGAATCGGTCCCTTCACAGGCTGCCGTTCAGAATGCTAACGCAGAAACGCATCTTCAGGTGCATCCGTCCCCAAGATTGGTTTGCAGCGATCGACCTGAAGGACGCGTACTTTCATGTCTCGATTCTCCCCCGACACAGACCGTTCCTACGCTTTGCGTTCGAGGGACGGGCATATCAGTACAGAGTCCTACCCTTCGGGCTGTCCCTGTCGCCCCGCGTCTTCACGAAGGTCGCGGAGGCGGCCATTGCTCCCATGAGAGAGCGTGGTGTTCGCATTCTCAACTACCTCGACGACTGGCTGATTCTGGCTCAGTCGAAGGCACAGTTGTGCGAACACAGGGACATGGTGCTCAGTCACCTCAGCCTGTTGGGACTTCAGGTCAACTGGGAAAAGAGCAAACTCTGCCCCGTGCAGAGGATCTCTTTTCTCGGTATGGAGTTGGACTCGGTCAATCTGACAGCGCGACTCACAGAGCAGCGCGTCCAGTCGGTGTTGAACTGCTTGAATTCGTTCAAATGCAGGACAGCGGTACCACTGAAACATTTTCAGAGGCTCCTGGGGCATATGGCATCCGCAGCCGCAGTGACGCCGCTCGGATTGCTTCATATGAGGCCGCTTCAACACTGGCTACACGACCGAGTCCCGAGATGGGCGTGGCAGAGCGGCTCATTCCGTGTCTCAGTAACACCGAAGTGTCGCCAAACCTTCAGTCCGTGGTTGGACCCTTCGTTCCTACGGGCAGGAGTTCCCCTAGAACAAGTGTCCAGGCATGCTGTGGTCTCCACGGATGCCTCATCCACCGGCTGGGGGGCCACGTACAACGGGCTTGCAGTTTCGGGTCTGTGGACGGGGCCTCAACTGCAATGGCATATCAATTGCCTCGAGTTGTTAGCAGTTCGTCTTGCGCTGGGCCGCCTCAAAGGGCCGCTACGAGGCAAGCACGTTCTGGTCCGTACGGACAACACTGCGGCCGTTGCGTACATCAACAAACAGGGTGGTCTACGCTCCCGCCGCATGTCACAACTCGCCCGCCATCTCCTCCTCTGGAGTCAGAAGCATCTGAGGTCGCTTCGTGCCATTCATATCCCGGGCCTGCTCAATCGTGCAGCCGACGAGCTCTCACGACAGCAAGTGCTCCCAGGAGAGTGGAGACTCCATCCCCAGGTGGTCCAGCTGATCTGGAGTCGCTTCGGGACCGCACAGGTAGACCTGTTTGCCGCCCCGGACACGTCTCACTGCCAGTTGTTCTATTCCCTGACCGGGGGGACCCTCGGCTCGGATGCGCTGGCACACAGCTGGCCCCGGGGCCTACGCAAATATGCGTTTCCCCCAGTGAGCCTTCTTGCGCAGACACTGTGCAAGGTCAGGGAGGACGAGGAGCAGGTCTTGCTAGTTGCGCCATACTGGCCCAACCGGACCTGGTTCCCGGAACTAGTGCTCCTCGCGACAGCACCTCCTTGGCCCATTCCTCTGAGGAAGGACCTCCTGACTCAGAGACGGGGCACCCTGTGGCACCCGCGTCCGGACCTCTGGAAACTCCATGTCTGGTCCCTGGACGGGACGCGGAGGTTCTAGGTGGCCTACCACAGGCTGTGGTAGACACCATCACTTCCGCCAGAGCCCCCTCTACGAGGCACCTCTACGCGTTGAAGTGGAACCTGTTCGTCGAGTGGTGTTCTTCTCGTCGAGAAGACCCCCGAAGATGTTCGATCGGCTCTGTGCTTTCCTTCCTGCAAGAAGGGTTGGAGCGAAGGCTGTCTCCCTCCACCCTCAAAGTGTATGTTGCCGCTATCGCCGCAAATCACAGCATGGTCGAAGGTAAGTCCCTAGGAAAGCACGATCTGGTCGTCAGGTTCCTGAGGGGGGCGAGGAGATTAAATCCGCCTCGCCCTCACTCTATACCCTCTTGGGACTTGCCCCTGGTGCTAACCGCATTACAGAGGGCTCCCTTTGAGCCTTTGCAGTCAGTAGAGTTAAAAATCCTGTCCTGGAAGACAGTACTCCTGACTGCATTGGCTTCCATCAAGAGGGTAGGGGACCTGCAGGCATTTTCGGTCGACGAATCGTGCCTGGAATTCGGGGCGGGTAACTCTCAGGTAATCCTGAGACCCCGGCCCGGATATGTGCCCAAGGTTCCCACCACTCCCTTTCGGGACCAGGTGGTGAACCTGCAAGCGCTGCCTTCGGAGGAGGCAGACCCAGCCCTGGCTTTTCTCTGTCCCGTTCGCGCTCTGCGGACTTACGTGGACAGAACGCAAAGCTTCAGGACCTCAGAACAGCTCTTCATCTGTTACGGAGGCCAGCAGAAGGGAAAGGCTGTCTCCAAGCAGAGGATGGCTCACTGGATAGTGGATGCCATCGCCTTGGCGTATGAAACCCAAGGCGTGCCCTGCCCGCTTGGGTTGAGGGCCCACTCCACTAGGAGTGTGGCCTCTTCCTGGGCGCTGGCACACGGCGCCTCGCTGACAGATATATGTAGAGCTGCGGGCTGGGCGACACCTAACACGTTCGCTAGATTCTATAGCCTCCGTGTAGAGCCGGTTTCTTCCCGTGTGCTCGCTTCAAATAGCCGGTAACACCGAAGTGCCCGTTCTAGTGTCGGCTTGCTGCGCCATTCCCCTCCTCATGGACCGGATACGTGCGCTGATATGCTCCAGTCGAGTTCCCCAGCACGGCGAACCCTGTTGAGTCCTCCGCAACCCGTGGCAGTCAGACGTGGCGGAGCGTCCGACGCCAGGTCTAACACTCGTATGCATTGGTGGAACTTGTGTTAGGCTGGGTATCCATATGTTGTGACCCCTACGGCGGTCCCATATGTGTATTCTTCCACGGTACGGCTCCCTACGGCGAGCCCGTGTCTTTCCCTTGGCAGAGCTCGCTCTGCCGTCTCTGTGCGGTGTAGTCTCCCGCCTGCATTGGCCGGGGCCACCCCTGGGACTTCCGTATGTTGTACTGCCCACGGCCAGTCCATACATGTATATTCCACATGATACCTCCCTACGTGTAGGATGTGGCTTCCGCAGCGGCCCCCCGGGGCACGCTTTCCCAGCGTTATCCAATACTCTGCTGAGTGGGTCTTGCGGAACAGCAGCAGTGACTCTCCCTGCGTAGGTTCCCCGCCCCGAACAGACGGGGGTCTGAGGGGCTTTCGCTGGGCGCTGGAAGTGGTAGTAACTGTGGCGTTTTCCATAGGGATCCCAATTCGTCGGTGACGTCCGACGTACGTCGAACGTGACCGACTGAAGGGGAACGTCTCGGTTACGTATGTAACCCTCGTTCCCTGAAGGAGGGAACGGAGACGTACGTCCCGTCGCCACAGTTGCTGTACCATCACTGCAGCGGCCGAGTCACTAGTTCGGCTCCTCAGTGAAAAACAAATGTGCGCTGCATCCGCTTCCGCTTTATACCCGCGATGCGGGGCGGAGCGCGAGATGCAAATCTCGCACGCCAATGGCCATTGGCCCGTTCTCTATACACTCGAAGCTGATAGGGGCTCCCAGAAGTGATCCCAATTCGTCGGTGACGTCCGACGTACGTCTCCGTTCCCTCCTTCAGGGAACGAGGGTTACATACGTAACCGAGACGTTTCACCTCTTGTCTTTCCCTACAGAGTTGACCTTTTCTTGGATCTTCAACGAATATCCCTCATTTGTGAAGCAGGACACGCGGCGCTTTGTGTCACAGAAAACAGGCAACCTGTACATCGCTAAAGTGGAGCCATCAGACGTGGGAAACTACACTTGTGTCGTGACTAACACTGTGACCCAAAGCAGAGTGCAGGGACCTCCCACGCCACTTATACTCCGCAGTGACGGTGATGGTCTTACCATATGTATTCAGCTCATACAAAATGACTTGGTTTGTGGTTTTAAACTAATATGATCACTCTTTTTCTGTTTCAGGCATTATGGGAGAATATGAGCCAAAAATTGAGGTCCAATTTCCTGAAGTCTTGGCTGTTGCCAAGGGGTTGACAGTCAAATTGGAGTGCTTCGCCTTGGGAAAGTAAATATTACAGTTGATACTCTATTTAATAGCCTACTTACATAATATCACATGCAAAGAGCAATGGCGTTTTCCCCAGTTTATCCTGTAAAATATTATTTAAATGAAAAAGTCATCATGAAACTGAAGTTGCGATAGTCTTTTCTTCCCTATTGTGGCATATAACCATGTGAAACAGTTTCTTGAACAAGAAAAAATGTAGGGCGGGGCTTGTTTTCATCTGTTGGGATTGATTGGATGGTTGTGGTTTGCTATTGGTCGATCTCATGTAAGTGACAGGTTGTCCTGCCCTCGCACCAGTAAACGTCATCAGAAAAGAGAAAAGATGTCACTGCAAGAGGGAGGGGAAGCTATTTTGGTTAACGATTAACAGGGCACAATTAAAAGAAATAAAAAATAAAAACTGTCCATTTTGATTTCATGGTGATTTTAACAATCAACTTTACCTTTTGCTTTCAGTCCAGTACCTGCTATCAGCTGGAGAAGACCAGACGGAGTTCCTTTTCCCAGAAAAGTGGATGTTAGCAAATCCAGTGGAGAGCTGGAGATCCCTTATTTCCAACAAGAAGACGCAGGGCCGTATGAATGCATGGCTGAGAATTCCAGAGGCAAAAACACAGTCAAGGGGCGCCTCTCCTTCTACGGTAGGGCAGAATTATTTCAGGGAGGAAATAAATGCAGTTTTCTTTTGAAGGAACAATTCATTATTTTCATTTTGAAAATAATCCAAACCTGTATGACTTTCCTTTTTCGGAGTGTCTATTTACACTAAGTGCAAATAGCCCGCCTTGTTGGCAGAGGCTATAAATCAACCCGTGTTCAAATCCTAACTTATTTTCAATAAAAATTAAGAAAATATTAGAAAAGTGGAAATAAATGTCTAACGTGTGTTTAAAGTGTTTAGGGTTAGGGGTATGTAGTAGGGAGGGCTTTATTTTCCCAAAAAGGTGACATCCATTTAATAATTTTAATAAATATAATAATTTACACACTGTTTTTGTGTGTAAAATTTAATGTATGAGGCACATTACGTTTAATGTACAACAACACACTGAGGTGCAAATAGTATCTGCCACTATTTACACTTATTACAAAGAAGATACTGCTATTTTTACATAGTGTAAATAGACTCTATCACTATTTTCACTTAGTGCAAGTAGAATCTATTGCTGCTTGTATTTAGTGTAAATAGCAGCTATCACTAAGAAAACATGCTATTTTCACTTAGTGTTAATAGAATCTAGTTGCTATTTACACTTTTTTTTCTTACATGGAACACAATAGAAGATATTTAGACAATGTTCAAGCTAGTGTAATTTTAGTATAATTGATATACTATTGTAGTTTATTCAGTTTGCATTATTTTAGTACATTTCTCATTTTTAGAGAGTGGTGACCACCACTGGTTGTACTACTTTCAATGTATAAAACAGAGTTTGGACATTCAAATAAGATTCTGCACACTTTCCATAATCGGACAAACACACAATCAATGTGCACCATTAAGGTTTTATGAATGCTTGTAAATTTAAATTTATTACTGATCAATATTGTGTGGTTTAATGTATTACCCCATGATGTTTTATAACCTGGATGTCAGATTTTCACGAGTATCCCTGTATGTTGTAATTATTTGTCATTGTAATTATTTGGCAGGTAAAAATCCATAATCTCCCATAGACTGTACTCTTCATCTATCACCGCTGTTGGTGTTATGGAATAATCAATATGGGTCACTGTTGTTTATAACATAACGGTCGAAGTCAAAATTACGAGCTTCAGTAGTGTGACTGATACCTATAAAGCATGCTACTTTGTCCGTGCTTGCACTATGCTGTGATTTATTCACCTTTCTCTCTCATCTTGTTCAGTTATGAGAAAAGTTCAGCTTTTGCAAGTCACATTGACCTTCACCATAACCACGAGAATCAATCTAATTTTAATATGTTTTCAAGCATTTTAAAAACAAATCGTCTTAGCTTTAAGTATAAATATGTAATCAAGGTTAAAACTGTAACATTGGCTCTTATTTCTAGTACCTATTTTGTTATTTCTGTTATGTGTGTGTGTGTTTGAAGAGGGTGTGTGTTGTTTGTCAAAGCAATATACAAAAGACTGGCTAAAGATCCATAAAACTTGACCCACATTTAGTGAGCGCTGTGTCCCGTAATCTCTTCAGCTCAATGAATGTGGTATACTAAATGTCCTTGTAAATTATTCATAAAGTAGTATGCTTTTTTCCTCATTTTAATGCCATGTTGATTGATTAATAACTGGATTTGTTCATTAATTGGCTCATAAACTGCTTGGTAGGTTTACTATGGGCTAATCAATATCCAACTCTAAGTGTGTCTGGGATTCAGGGAGCTGTTGAAAATTCTGTTTTATCAGCAGCACTTGGTGAGATGTTGATATCTCACTGTGTGTTGTGTGTTTATTGATGGATCTCAGCACCCCCTCATCTGGTGGAGAAGCCTCAGGATGTGCAGAAAGCCATTGATGAATCTCTGCTGTGGGAGTGTAAGGCAAGCGCCAAGCCCAAACCCTCCTACAGGTGGCTGAAGAACGGAGAGCCGATCGAGTCGTTTGAGGTGAGTGATGCTGTCTGTTGTACCTTTAGTGCGCTTAAAAGACCAAGTTAGCAGATTCAGGAAGTTTGGAAGGAAATCTCAACATACAGTTGTGCTCAAAATTATTCATACCCTTGGTAAATGTGTCCAAAGAAGACTGTGTTGTTAATCCTTTTGATCTTTTATTTTATAAATTTACAAAAATCTAATCTTTCATTGGAGAATAAAAATTTTAACTGGGGGTTAAATCTCATTATGAAATAAATGTTTTTCTGTAATACACATTGCTCACAATTAATCATACCCTTTCATTCAATACTTTTTGCAACCTCCTTTTGCCAAGATAACAGCTCTGAGTCTCATTCTAAAATGCCTGATGAGTTTGGAGAACACCTGACAATTATGAGTTCATTTAGTTCAGCTGTGTCTGTTTAATTATCTCGTTTGTGTTCACTATTTAAGTCGCAGTCTTTTCAGTTCTCATTTGTTTGGTATTAGTACACTGTCTCACCTGTTAGTGTATGTTTCTGAATTGAGAATAAATCCTTGGTTACCTTTCAATCATCTTTGGCTTCCTTGATCTTCCTGGGATACCACAGTCCATGACAGAATACCAGACCTCAAAAAATGGATTTGAAGACGACTCAGAGACTGCTAGATCTCCAACAAGATGGATGACCTTTGGAGACATATGTGGAGAAGTTTGTTGAGTTGTCCCACCTGGTGAGCTGGAGCGATCAAATGCTCAATGCATGTTTTCGGGATGGTCTGGATGATGAATTGTATTAGCTTCTTTCTCTTGAGAGATGCTATGTAACCCAGATTGACTTTATTAACTATGTCCTCTGGTTTAATGGTTCTACTTTTGTAGTTGATGCTGTTAAGGAGGACAATTACTATCATCCAGTCCCTCACTGAAAACATGTAGACACTCCAGCTCACCCTAAGACAGCACCCTCCACATGCCTCTCTAAGAGTTCCATTCCCTCCTGGCCACCTGTGTTTCCCCGAGCCCGGAAGCTGATATCAAACAGTGCTGACCTGGGAGCGAAGGTGGCGGATCCTGCGTTTACCTCCGTAAGGGCAACCATGAAGAAATCAGCCTTCCTTTTCCAGTCCCCAGTTTCAGAGTTCAGCCCCGAGATGACCACCACCATACCAGAGCCAGTGACTAATCACTGGCTGATTAGTGATTAGTGACTAATCACTGGCTCATACACTTTTGGACAGAACCGTCTCCTGTCCACGTCCAGCGTCCAGAGAGGGCTCCAGCCCGTGACCAGCGTCCAGAGAGGGCTCCAGCCCCTGACCAGCGTCCAGAGATGGCTCCAGCCCCTGACCAGCATCCAAGATCCGTTCCAGGCCATGACCCCATAGCTCCGCCCCAATTTTTTTGGGGGGGGCAGTAGGTACCTGGCTAAGGCCACGGAGGCCATGCCTCTCTGGCCCCCTGAACTTCCTGCACCGCCATGGTCTCCTGAACTTCCTGCACTGCCATGGTCCCCTGAACTTCCTGTACCGCCATGGTCCCCTGAACTTCCTGTACCACTATGGTCCCCTGAACTTCCTGCACCACCATGGCTTCCTGAACTTCCTGTACCACTATGGTCCCCTGAACTTCCTGCACCACCATGGCTTCCTGAACTTCCTGTACCACTATGGTCCCCTGAACTTCCTGCACCACCATGGCTTCCTGAACTGCCCTAGCCGCCATGGTCCCCTGAGCTACCTGGGCCGCCATGGCCTCCTGAACTTCCGGCCCTCCCTCCTCCCCCCCCCCCCCCCCCGGTTGGAATCTTTTTGGCGTGAGGTCGCGCCTTCCGGGAGGGGGGAGTAATGTCAAATGTTCAGTCTGTTTTGCTTGTTTGATTTGCTCCTTTGTTCAGTTTCCCGTCACTCCTTTGTTTCCATGGTTACTGTCATTATGAGTTCATTTAGTTCAGCTGTGTCTGTCTAATTATCTCGTTTGTGTTCACTATTTAAGTTGCAGTCTTTTCAGTTCTCATTTGTCTGGTATTGTTTGTGTGTAACAGTGTCTCACCTGTTAGTGTATGTTTCTGAATTGAGAATAAATCCTTGGTTACCTTTCAATCATCTTTGGCTTACTTGATCTTCCTGGGATACCACAATCTGTGACAATAGTGCTTATATAGAGGTTGCAAAAAGTATTAAATAAAAGGGTATGATTAATTGTGAGCAATGTGTATTAGAGAAACTTTTTTTTTTTTTTTTTTTTTTTTTTCCCCCAATTCTTCACCAATGAAAGGTTAGATTTTTAAATCAAAAGGATTAACAACGCAGATTTATTTTCACAGCCGCCTTTGGCCATATTTACCAATGGTATGAATAATTGAGCACAACTGTAAATGAAATCTAAATCTCTAAACAACTATAAAGTCTCTCCCTTTTGTTGTCTTGCTCAAAGACTTTTTCAAAATTTTACTCTATAATCTACCCAGCTAACAAAAATATGGGTCACACTTTAGATTAGGGTCCAATTCTCACTATTAACCATGACTTTTACCTCTGTAAACCCCTAATTACTGCTTATTAGGTAGTAAGATAGTTAAGTTTAGGTATTGGGAAGGATTAAGGGGTGTAGAATATGGTCATGCAGAATAAGTCCTTAATATGTGCTTTATAAGTACTAATAAACAGCCAATATCCTAGTAATATGTAATAAGCAACTAGTTAATAGTGTGAATTGGACCCTAAACTAAAGTGTTACCAAAATATGTTCTTAGAATGTTTTACTAACATTCCCATTCAAGATTCAGGTATTTCTGAATGTTCTATGAACGTTCATAATGTCCATTTTTAAAAAATGTTTTTTCTTGGTTGGAACATTCCAACATTAAGGGAACATTCCAATTGATCTTTTTTTCAAACATTATGGGATCGTTTTGAAACTAGTAACATTAAAAAAAACAGGTGAACAGCCAACTAAACATTTAAGGTAAAATGAATTATGTATAAATAGTGTTAAATATGTTCAAAACATTTGTTCATAACTTTGAGAGAAGTTTGAGAGATATGTGTTATAGTTGGCAAGACGACATTTCTAATATTTTGTTTTAGATTTAACACAAATAACAAATGGAACATTGGTTGTTGTAACATTAGGGGACCCTATTTTAACGATCTGAGCGCATGGTCTGAAGCTCATGGCGCAGGTGCACTTAGGGCGTGTCCGAATCCACTTTTGCTAGTTTAATGACGGGAAAAACGGTCTGCGTGCCAGGCACATGGTCCAAAAGGGTTGTACCTAGTCTCTTAATTTATTCCTTTTAAAAGCCAGTTGCACTTGCACCATGACCAATTCGCTATTTACATAGCGGAATTTGCGAGCGGAAAGGCTGAACGCTTCTCCAGAGAGGAATCCTTTTATTTTTAATATTTAAAAATGTTTGTGTGCTGCTGTGCATCCCTGTGTGTGTAATAAGCAGAGTGTATGCGCGTTGTGCACCCGCCTATATGCGCATATTACTAACACGCCCTTTAAATAACACAAAAAAGTTGCCTCAAAATAGCAAGCGCCAACAATGCGCCTGAACACACCTTGTTTTCAGACCTGCGCGCCCATGGGCGAACAGATGGGCGTGAGTGCATTTGCTATTTAAACCAGCAAAAAACACTTGCATCACGCCTGGCGTCGCATTGTGCCGGGTGTATGATAGGGCCCAAAGACTGTTGAGGTACATTGAAGCAACGTCACATGTACGGCAATTCTAAAAACAAGAAGTGAATAAAAATAAAAAGAGGGACAACATGACTTTATATTGCCTTGCTCGTTATTACAGTTGTTTATTTTTATGATTCTGCATATTTCCAGAGATCTGGTTTAGGTTCCTCTTAATTGATATAAGGTTCACAGTAGTCCTGTTCTGTATTATAGTGTCATGTACAAGAGCTTGTTTCATCACTCTGAGAGATAGCGAACACGATCTCAGTGTGTGAGCCTGCACTCTTAATGAGCTGAGGTGTTACCATTTTGTAAATGTCACCATCGTCTACCTCAGCATTTGATCAATCTCCAGACCAAAGGTCATCAGTCAGAAGAAGAGAAGAAAAGTGTTGTTTGTTATTTGATGATTACAATGAATAGACAGAGGCCCTGCATTCCCTTAACAGCCACCATCACCCAAATACAGTATTCAGAGCACATGACTAAAGCTCCATATACACTTATAGAGAGTAAGTAGTAGTAGTAATAAGTAGTAACTGTACAGTAGAATTATGGGTAACCCTTGTATTAACTAACCGTCCCACTGGTGGGAAGCTTGGAGCTCTTTTTTGACCGCCTTTTTTCATATCCTATATTTTAGTAATCATCATAAATTAGGCATCATTCGAAAGCTTAACTCAAAATTCATCCTGTGAAAACCGCTTTGAAATCGGACGTTGCGTTACCATGGAAGCGGTACTCTAAATTCTTCTAGCGGGCTCCTCCACTAGTGGGCGGTGTCAGGTTTCATATTACAAAATTTATTTTAACTACTTTATAATCAAAACCTTTTCTAATCTTGACAAAACACATATCGTCGGAAAGGTCTGAGTCTCAAGGTTCCATATTTGGTGACTGTTTTTTTGATAGAAGTGATATTTGGACAGAAATTTTGTAATTTGTTACAGGAGAATGTATAAAAAAAAATCAATGGAATGTGGATGACACTCGGTGGTTTATTTTGGTACAGCACCTAAACAAAATCTCATGGGAACTTCAATTTTTATGATATCTTCAAATTTGGAGCACAACTTGGCTAGACCTATGGTTTTGATTTTATAGTAATTTTAGAGTAAAATTTTTTTTGTAAAATATATATTTTATATAAAATAAAAAATATTTAGTACAGTATGTTTAATTTACAATAAATTTAAACTTCCATAACTTTTTCATACTTTCATTTTTTGAAGTGCTTCAGTAATCTGCCGAGTGTCGTCTTTGAAACGAGACCAACCTTAGGTCTATATTCTAAAGGATCCTTGAATTACAGCCATTTAAGTTTGGATAGTGCATTTTCGTGTCTATTCTCAAAAAGGGGGGTGACAGGAAAGGGGTTAACTAAGAATGAGCAATAGATTTGTTCAAGTATTTAATCTTTGTTCATGTATAAATACATTAACATCTGTTTATCATCTGTTAATATCTGTTAGGTCATGTTAACCCAGGTCCATTAAATAATATTAAAATATACAACCTGTGATTTTAACAATGTATTACTAAATTTTGAAATTAACAAGATGCCTACATAGAAAATAGCTGCCCTAGGCGTTACCAAGATGGCTGTCAAGTAAAATAACTTGCCTTAAAGGCACTTTGTCTGTACTGAACTTCAGCACAGCTGTGATTTGCCAGTAGGCATGAGGCCGCAGGCTGAAGAGACATTTCAGACACAATATAGTGAAAGTGTATGTGACAAGTATATGGTAACCCATATTCGGAATTTGTTTGCATTTAACCCTCTGGGGTTCTTCGGTCACTTCTGACCGAAAAGTTTTACATAAAAATGTTTTATGGTACTTGGTATATGAACAAACAAAAAAATTGGGGGCTGGATTTGAAAAGGCTAAGTGGTCGTAAAAAAATAGTCACACTCTGGGTCTTCACGGTCAAAAGTGACCGCCATAGGAAATGAATGGGAAATTGGCAAAAATACGCAAATACAGATTTTTTTTGTGCGTACAATCTACAAAAAAGTACACAACAGTGAAGGGGTGAATCTCTAAAACATCAAGAGTGCAAAACAGACAAACACACTCACACACACACACACACTTATATACACATAAACATACACACACACAAATTAACGTGTGTTACTCTAAAAGCAAATTTTGGGAAATGTGTGAAATAAAATCAATTATTCATCCACAATGTAAGAAAAAAAGCACACAGCAATGAAAGCATGAGACTGTAAGCCATTAATATTGTAAAATAGACACACACACACACACATACACACACACACATAGAGAAATATGAGACTGGTGAGACTGTAACAGAGAAAATTGAGAATATGTGAAATAAAATCAATAAGAATAAGGGGAAGACATTGTAACATATCCAAAATACAAAAGTCACACACTGTGTCTCTCTCTTGAACACTCACACACACTCGCACACTTTTTCAAAGGTGCTTGCCAAGGGATGTAAAAACAAGCATAATTTGCACAAAGTGCAATCATCCAATTTGCAACTCAGTTGTGATCTATGACATGTGCAACAAACACTAATTACAGTTAGTATGTAAATAATATGCACATAATATGTTGGGATGATATTTAAAACACTTATTTTATTTTTTTCTCTATTTTCCATTTACTGTTTTATAATTATTATACTTTTGTTCATAATTGCTGTTGCCTTTTGAAGATGAGTTACTGTTCATTGAATTGTACAAAAAATAGATTTAATGAAAACATTTATTATAAAAGGTTTATAAAAAGTTATAACTGAATGAATTGCATTTTTATTAAATTAGAATTAAAACAATGGGTAACAAGATGCTTTCCATTTCTTCTCTTTCTAACACAATGTTCAGGTTTGACTGTATTATAAAGTAAAACTGGCACTTCAAATTACCATTTAAACCAAACAAACAAACAAAAAACTTGACAAAAGTGGTCTTTGAGAATCTCTAAATATATATTCAAATCCACAACCTGAAAAAAATAAACAAATATGTGCAAAAACAACTAGGGAATTCACAAGCCTTTCTATATAGAGCTGTACATCCGTTTAGTGGTTATACTATGATATTGCATGATATTCATGCTCACTGCTCTCACCAGATGGCACCAATCTGACTTCAAAAATTGGATTTTAAAGGCCTAGTCTCTATTTTAACCTGAAATACAGCATTAATTGAAAAATAATAAAAATTATATATATATATATATATTTTTTTTTTGTATTATTTTCAATGGGAAAAAATGGATCATAATTATTGCATAAATATTCATTATTACCATAAAATTCTCTCAAAATACAAAAAAAAAAAAATATTATTGAACAAAAATATATTACATTGATTTTACTGGGGGAAAAAAATAATTGATTTCAGGGGTCCAGTCACTTTTGACCGCGAAGGTCCTAAGTGTGGCTCCCAAATGAAGAACCCCAGAGGGTTTTAACCCATCCAAGTTAGTGCACACACATTAGGAATAGTGAGTAGTGAACAGACACACGCTGCAAACTGTGGACACACACGCCCGGAGCAGTGGGCATCCATTTTGCTGTGGCGCCCGGGCAGCGATTGGGGGTTAGGTGCCTTGTTCTGACTTTAACCATTAGGCCACGACTGCCCAATATAGGCAATATAGTATGTGGCAAAACGAATGATACAAACAGTGAAATGTTCCAGTGCTATTACAAACCCGATTCCAAAAAAGTTGGGACACTGTACAAACTGTGAATAAAAACAGAATGCAATGATGTGGAAGTTTCAAATTTCAATATTTTATTCAGAATACAACATAGATGACATATCAAATGTTTAAACTGAGAAAATGTATCATTTTAAGGGAAAAATAAGTTGATTTTAAATTTCATGGCATCAACACATCTCAAAAAAGTTGGGACAAGGCCATGTTTACCACTGTGTGGCATCCCCTCTTCTTTTTATAACAGTGTGCAAACATCTGGGGACTGAGGAGACAAGTTGCTCAAGTTTAGGAATAGGAATGTTGTCCCATTCTTGTCTAATACAGGCTTCTAGTTGCTCAACTGTCTTAGGTCTTCTTTGTCGCATCTTCCTCTTTATGATGCGCCAAATGTTTTCTATGGGTGAAGGATCTGGACTGCAGGCTGGCCATTTCAGTACCCGGATCCTTCTTCTACGCAGCCATGATGTTGTAATTGATGCAGTATGTGGTCTGGCATTGTCATGTTGGAAAATGCAAGGTCTTCCCTGAAAGAGACGGCGTCTGGATGGGAGCATATGTTTTTCTTGAACTTGGATATACCTTTCAGCATTGATGGTGCCTTTCCAGATGTGTAAGCTGCCCATGCCACACGCACTCATGCAACCCCATACCATCAGAGATGTAGGCTTCTGAACTGAGCGCTGATAACAACTTGGGTTGTCCTTGTCCTCTTTAGTCCGGATGACATGGCGTCCCAGTTTTCCAAAAAGAACTTCAAATTTTGATTCGTCTGACCACAGAACAGTTTTCCACTTTGCCACAGTCCATTTTAAATGAGCCTTGGCCCAGAGAGAACGCCTGCGCTTCTGGATCATGTTTAGATATGGCTTCTTTTTTGACCTGTAGAGTTTTAGCCGGCAACGGCAAATGGCACGGTGGATTGTGTTCACCGACAATGTTTTCTGGAAGTATTCCTGAGTCCATGTTGTGATTTCCATTACAGTAGCATTCCTGTATGTGATGCAGTGCCGTCTAAGGGCCCGAAGATCACGGGCATCCAGTATGGTTTTCTGGCCTTGACCCTTACGCACAGAGATTGTTCCAGATTCTCTGAATCTTTGGATGATATTATGCACTGTAGATGATGATAACTTCAAACTCTTTGCAATTTTTCTCTGAGAAACTCCTTTCTGATATCGCTCCACTATTTTTCGCCGCAGCATTGGGAGAATTGGTGATCCTCTGCCCATCTTGACTTCTGAGAGACACTGCCACTCTGAGAGGCTCTTTTTATACCCAATCATGTTGCCAATTGACCTAATAAGTTGCAAATTGGTCCTCCAGGTGTTCCTTATATGTACATTTAACTTTTCCGGCCTCTTATTGCTACCTGTCCCAACTTTTTTGGAATGTGTAGCTCTCATGAAATCCAAAATGAGCCAATATTTGGCATGACATTTCAAAATGTCTCACTTTCAACATTTGATATGTTATCTATATTCTATTGTGAATAAAATATAAGTTTATGAGATTTGTAAATTATTGCATTCCTTTTTTGTTCAAAATTTGTACAGTGTCCCAACTTTTTTGGAGTCGGGTTTGTATAAAAAATATCAGCAACATTGTAACCCCACTTATTGAGTCAAATTAGTGCACTGGAACCAACTGTTGCATAGTCTATATTTATGTAATTTTAGTTATATTATAAAAGATTGAAGTTTGTAGTTCTCCAGCTAAAAGGGACTGTTGCCAGAACTTAAGCTAACCTCCTTCAATGTTCTCTCGAAGTTATGTACAAACGTTCTTCCAGTAATGTTAATAGAATGCTCTTTCAAAGTTATCTGATCTTTAATGATGCTCCCAAAACGTTTGCACAAAAACATTATTTATACATCGTTCAACTTTTTTTTTTCTGAAATGTTTTAGGTGGATGTTCATCTAACTTTTTTAATTGTTTCAGAATTGTCAGAGAACATTTAAAAGTAATGTTTCTATAATGTTTGAAGAATGATAAACTGGAATGTTTCCTTAGCGTTTGCATAAACAAGAAAAAACGTTTATAAGAACATATTAGAACATATATATATATAGTTAGATTTTCTATCTGATACCACACCAAATCATACTGTGCTTGTGTAAACATTTACTTCAGCAACAATATTTCGCATGCCAAGCCAATACCCATAATGTTGGGGTAATCTTTGTGATGTCTATTCAGGTGGGCAACTTAATCAGTCTGGTGCAGCAGAGCCCACTCAAATGCCGCTCTCCCGTTGAGGGGGAAAGTGCTGATTTCAGTGGAATGTCACCCCTAATTAATTACCCCCATAAAGCTGATTTATGCCACCATTTGTCTTTGCTGCTGGAGGCTGTACTGATCTTCTCTAGTTTACCCCAGTCAACACCACACATATGAAGCGTTTTGTTTATGATATCTGTTAGATTGCTCCATGTTGGAGCAGATCATATGGGCAGAGAGTTACACCATTTTCCTAGCTGAACTGTTACAATGAAATTCAAGTGGCATAAAGCTAATGCCATCAGACTCTGAAATGCCCACATGCACAGCGTGAGTGCATATATCTGAGCCCTTTAAATCTAAGTTCATTCAACCTGAATGCACCATTAAAAAAAAAAATTCGCACTCAAGTGGGCACAATGGCAGCATAACAGGGGCTTTATGAATAAGTGTTTGGCCAGGATAAAAAAATTATAGACCACCCATCAGCAGAAATCCACAGCTACTGTGAATTAAATTCAGTCAGCCTAAACACTATCTTTCTCAACCATTCTTCCACCTGTCTCTCTGTCCTGGATATGCTGCTTCTGTCATTATCACCCTGTAGCCCTGTATAGCCCAAGACTGGTTTCCCACTGAAGCTAAGCAGGGCTGAGCCTGGTCAGTACCTGGATGGGAGACCTCCTGGGAAAATGTCTTGGGTTACGACTGTAACCCTTGTTCCCTGAGAAAGGGAATGAGACACTGCGTCTAACAACACTTTGGGGACGCTCCCTAAGCGTAGCACGTCTGAAGTATGAATGAAATCTCACTCCAGTCCTGATTGGTGTTGCGTCATGACGTAGTATGTGCTTCCAACACACGGAAGCTACAAAGGGACACCGGCACATAGTACAGACAGCTTCTCGATGAAGCAAGCGCTCCAGGCCTGACGAGGTGTGGCGACGAGACGCAGTGTCTCATTCCCTTTCTCAGGGAACAAGGGTTACTGTCGTAACCCGAGACTTTCCCTTTCGAGGGAACTCGCACTGCGTCTAACGACACTTTGGGGAACGAATACCCACTATGCCACACCGAGGCTCACGCCTCTTCTCTAGCATGAAGCTGGAGACCAGGCACACTTAGGACGCGAGCACCCTAGCGCCAGGCGTCGCAGGGAGTTGCAGACTATAAAATCTGATGAAGGTGTGCGGGGTGGCCCACCCAGCCGCCTCGCAGATCTCCTGAAGCGGGACTCCAGAAAGGAGGGCCACCGAGGACGCCATGCCTCTGGTGGAATGAGCTCGATGTTGCCACTCGATGGCACCTTGGGCACATAGCCCGGCCTAGGATATAGAATGGCCTTAACTCCTCCCGGGGCAAACTCCAGGCAGGTTGGCGTTATCGCCAAGGCCTGGAGGTCCCCCACTCTCCTCAGAGAAGTGATAGCCAGGAGAAAAGCCACCTTAAGGGTCAGGTTCTTTGCCTCTGCCGACTCGAGCGGTTTGAAGGGAGCCACAGACAGCCCTTCGAGAACCACTGCCAGATCCCAGGTTGGGACTCTGGAGTGAGTCGCAGGCCTCATCCTCTGAGTTCCACGGAGGAAACATACAACCAAATGGTGCTTCCCCAGGGGCCCATCACTTACAGGAGCGTGGAAAGCCACAATGGCAGCCACGTACACCTTAAGTGTGGACGGGGTAAGACCAGCAGAGAAACGATCTTGGGTTAACTGGGTCCACCTCACGCTCTCTACACCAAGTGGAAAACACATTCCACTTTAGGCTGTACAACCTCCTCGTGGAAGGATCCCTGGAGCTATGTATGGTCTCGACTACGCCTGCCGATAGGCCAGCCTCTAGGTACTGGGCCCCCTCAGGGGCCAGACCCAGAGGCTCCACAGCTCTGGCTGGGGGTGAAATATTGTGCCCCCTGCCTGAGACAGCAGGTCCCTCCTCAGAGGGATCTGCCATGGGAGGCCTGCTAGCAGTGCTATGATGTCTGAGAACCATACTCGGGTCGGCCAATAGGGTGCTACTAGAAGTAGACTGATCCCTTCTCGGCGGACCCTCTCCAAGACTCCCGGGAGCAGAGCGATCAGGGGAAATGCATACAGACGCAGTCTCGGCCACATCTGCACCATGGCATCCAACCCCAGCGGGGCTGGATGCGTGAGAGAAAACCACAGTGGACAGTGGGACATCTCTCGAGACGCGAATAGATCCACTTCCACTGGGCCGAGCCTCTCGCACATGGCCTTCACCACCTCTGGGTGAAGTCTCCATTCCCCGGGCCTCAGCCCCTGCCTCGACAGGACGTCTGCTCCCTGATTTTGGTCCCTGAGGACGTACATCGCTCTGAGAGATGACAGTTTCCCCTGGGACCACAGGAGGATCTGGTGTGCCAGTCTGCATAGAGGGCGCGATCTCAGACCCCCCTGATGATTCAGATATGAGACTACTGACATATTGTCTGCCCGTATCAGGACATGGTGGCCGCGAAGGTCCGGGAAAAAGCTCCTCAGAGCATTCTAGACCGCCAGCATTTCCAGGCAATTTATATGCCAGGAGGAATGCCGGGCCTCCCACAGACCTCTCGCAAAGCACCGTCCATGACCGTGCCCCAACCAGTGAGGGAGGCGTCTGTTGAAACGGTCTTCCGGTAACATGACGCTCCCAACACTGGGCATTGGGACAGAAACCAAGGTTTCTTCCATATGGAAAGGGAACGAAGGTATCTGCGCATTACCCTGATCATACAGAACAGCTTTCCCCTCGAGGAAAACCCCTTGGTTTCCAGCCACCACTGTAGGGGTCTCATGTGCAGCAGGCTAAAAGGTATTACGTTGGACGCTGCTGCCATGAGCCCCAGCAGTCTTTGAAACTGCTTACAGTGATGCTGCGGCCTAGCATCATTTTGGAGACCATCGCCCGTATGGACTCGATACGTGCGGGAGACAATTGTGCCCGTATCGTGGTCGAATCCCATACGACTCCCAGGAACGTGGTTCTCTGAGAAGGCGTCAACACGCTCTTTTTCGTGTTGAGTATCAACCCCAAGCACTGAATGTGGCAAAGGACGACATCTCGATGCCGAACTGCCATCTCTCGTGACTGGGCCAATATGAGCCAGTCGTCGATGTAGTTCAGTACACGGATGCCCTGGATTCTCAGTGGAGCCAGAGCCGCATCCATGCACTTGGTGAACGTGCGAGGGGAAAGAGCCAGGCCGAACGGAAGAACCTGATATTGGTACGCTTCGCCCCCAAAAGCGAACCTCAGGAACTTCCTGTGACACGGAAGGATGGATACATGGAAGTATGCGTCCTTTAGATCTATTGTGACAGACCAGTCCTCGAACTGGATCTGACTTACAATGGTTGGAATTGTGAGTATCTTGAATCTGAATCTCCTCAGAGAACGATTCAAGTTCCTCAGATCTAAAATTGGACGCAACCCCCCATCCTTCTTGGGAACTATGAAATACCGGCTGTAGAACCTGGACTCCCTGTCTGGCGGAGGAACACGTACTATGGGCTCCTTTACCAACAGGGAGTGAACTTCCTGTTCCATAACATCAGTTACTGCTCTGGGACCACTGCAGTCCAGACCACCCCGTTGAACTTCGGGGGAGGGTAACCGAATTGCAGTTTGTATCCCTTCTCTACAGTACACAGGACCCATGCAGATATATTCAGAAGGCATAACCATGCGCCGAGATAATCTACTAAGGGGAACCAGCCTCTCGAGGCTGGCCTCGGGTGTTTTCCGAACCTCGTTCCCGACCCCCTGAAGCGGCTGACCGGAGGATTTTCGGTGTGCGGACGCGTTCGCTGCCCAGCCACAAGTCCGTGAGGCAGATGGAGCAGCGTGCGTTCGCAGGAAATAGGGTTCGCACACCTTCATCAGATTTTATAGTCTGCAACTCCCTGCGACGCCTGGCGCTAGGGTGCCCAAGAGCTCCGCGGAGGAGGCAACCTCGATCGCTCCTTCCTGGGAGAGGGGCTGGCCAGCAGGGGCCTCATCTAAGGGAGCAACTTGACACGGCCGCAACAACTTTGGGCGGACACTGCGATTAGCAGTTGCTGGAAACCGATGTGTCCCGCAGCGCATACACCCGAAACGTATGACTGTACACGTCAAGATATTTCTCAGTGAACACAGCCAGCACCCTCAGGAGCTGACTGTGCATGCCTCACACCCAAACAGTATCACATGCACACCGATCGCATGTGTCACTGTTATTGCAGACCCGTGATCTACGCGCTGCCTCAGCAAACGCGAGATCGAGCCTTGTATTATGAAGTGGCAAGCTCTCGTTTACTACTTCAACTGCCTTGATGCTGAGCACGTCTAATTCCTCGGAATCAGACAGCTCAAGCATCGGGTTCTCCACCCCGGGGGAAAAAGCCGCAGCGCGGGCTTCCACACGGGGAGGGAGAACATCAGAACTGTCAGACGAGGAAGGAGAAGATGCCTCGGCAGTCTCAAGTTCCCCTGACAGATCCATCTGCGAGCCCCATGATCTGAGCCGCCGCCCTGCCTCAGCAGACGCGGGACCCGAACCACAGGGCTCGCGAGCCTGGCCGGCCTCATCGAACGCGGCCAGGTGGGAACACAGCACTCTCACACTCACCGCAGGCAGCTCCCTCAAGAGCTGCCCGGGCGTGCTGCATTCCCAAACACTGAACACACAGTGGATGTGCATCCGTACCCGGAAAGTAGTGTGGGCACGGATGCACACACCTCCTGAATTGTTCACTCGCCATTTCACAGACTTGTTATTAGACAAACAACACCAAATAAGACAAACAGTAACACAGAGCGCTTGCTGAAGAGCGAAAGCTGTCTGTACTATGTGCCTGCGTCCCTTTGTAGCTTCCGTGTGTGCCGTCACATACTACGTCATGACGCAACACCAATCAGGATTGGAGTGAGATTTCATTCATACTTCAGACGCGCTATGCTTAGGGAGCGTCCCCAAAGTGTCGTTAGACGCAGTGCGAGTTCCCCTTTTGAAAGGGAACTAGGTAGCTGCTGGTAGAGGTGTTAGTGAGACCAGCAGGGGGTGCTCACCCTGTGGTCTGTGTGGGTCCTAACACCTCAGTATAGTGATGGGGACACTATACTGTCAATAAGCACCGTCACTGACGCTCTTTAATGTGGTGACACATCAGTGTATAGGCGCGTCAGTTAAAGCGGCAGTGCGCCGCGCGAGTGAACGCGATCATCGCTTCCTTGTCAAAGAATAAACATGAATTAACATCTGAAGGTATGAGGATACATTACAACTTACTAAAACGTATCATATGTCGTGTAATCGCTCAATCAGTGTTTCGATGGCGGAAAGACGTCAATAAAACAGCTTGTAAACAATGTCACGTAGCATTACATTTACCTCAGGGAAGTCATTCAGTGTCCACAGCTGTTAGTTCACTAGAGAAATTAACCTTCACTAAATATATGCACTATATTAGCCTATATATTCATTATATTATACTTAACCTGTTAGTGATGTCTTGATTATTTAATGTATGTTTAAATAAATCTGTCATGAAAATGACAGCCACCGTGTATAAATGATTATATTTTAACAACGAATTGTAGAAAAAACTATTTTATAATTAGATTTAGAAGTTAATGCAAAAACTGCCTAATATGAAGTTTACATGTTTGCATACAATGTTATTTGAGTGTTGATTATTATATCTAAAAATAAATAGCTACTGAATTTAGGCTAATTTGGGCTCTGTTGTTATGTGCAAGTAAGGGCTCCCTATATAGTTTACACTTTACAGCATTAGCAGAGAATTTTTTTTATCTTTAAGAAACTTTTAGTTATAATTGAATTAACACAATTTGTTCAGTAAACCACTGTTTAATAAAAAAAAAAGCTATTTTATATTTAGTTTTCTCTCCCCTGCTGTACCGAACCCGTACCGAACCGTGACTTCAAAACCAAGGTACGTACCGAACCGTCAGTTTTGTGTAGTGTTACACCCCTATTGAGGAGATTCCCCCCCTTCCATGTAAAGTACTTTGAGTACCCAGAAAAGCGCTATATAAATGTAACAAATTATTATTATTATTATTATTAAGAGAGGCATCATATTATTTCCCTTGGCATTTTACTGGGTCTTCCTCAATTGATGGTATAACCTCCCTCTGGACTTGAAGTTGGAACTTGCTAGTCACTTTCCCATTTCTGATCACCATACTTCTTGCCCAATGCTGCCACATCACCAAGTTCCTTTTGGATCTACCTAGCTTCCTTAATTTCCTTAGGGCTGGTCAACTTCACGGATCTTGCTTCTCCCAACAAAGTTCTGGTGAACCTAAATGGGTCTTTTATAAACTGAGCTCAGTGATTTCTCAGAATTAATTTCTATGTAGAATGTACATGTAAAATAATTCTGGAGTTAGTTATGTAACTCAAGTTACTTCTCTTTATACCAATGCAGTTAACAAGAAAAATTTTCATTAAACTTTTTGTTTTAAGTTGCACTGTGGGATTGTTATGTTTCCAGGACAGAGTCCAGGTGGTAAACGGGGCATTATCCATCAGCAGTCTGACCCTTTCAGATACTGGGATGTACCAGTGTATCGCTGAGAACCGTCATGGCCGGGTGTTTGGCAACGCTGAACTCAGAGCCATTGGTAAGGGATCACTAAATTCAAATTAACTAAAGATCAACACAGGCTCATTGGAAAAACATGCCTCTACCTACATATGAGTCACAATAAAAGAGCTCAAAGACTTGTAGCAGCTAAAATGGCATGGTTGCCTCAGCAAATGTGTTTTTATTGCACATTTTATATCTTTTGTTCACACTATCGGGTATGTTTAGGGTTTAGTGTAGGTGGGAAAGCATTTTAAACACGATAAAGCATTAAACTTTTAATGCCACTCACCATACATTTCCGAACTGCCGCAATACGTACAACAACCAATGTAATAAAACGTTGCTAGATTCACATTCATCTGTTTCAGATAAAACTGAACACACTTTTAGAGCCAACATTTTCAAAGTGACGCAGCGTAACATTTTACAGAAATGTCGCCACAGGCACGTTTTTACAATGAGCCTGGGTTCCTAACGATGTAGCCCCTCAACTGTTCTTATGCTCTGAAATATGTAGCCAATATGCAGTTGGTCATATGCCGTTATACAATATGTTTCCGAATTTGTGTATGCACGATATGAAGTTTATTTTGGTTGGGAGCAGCAGTGCTGTGTGGCAGCACTTGGGTTTTGTTTCCTCATAAGCTCATTCCAACCACATTGTCAGTGAACGCCACCACCCATTAGTCTTACTACACCCTTTTACGCTGCATTTAAAAACAGTTGACCTGCTATTATGAGGAGCAGAATAACTTTTGACAGGATAAATGATCAAACCCATCTCTATGGTGAAGATTAAAGGAGTTGACGTTCAAGGCCATTTCATCATGCGGCAGATGAGAGAAGTGCTCTGTTCCCTAGTCCTGTCATTTGTCAGCACAATGGGTGCTTTGATGCTGTCAGCGCTGAGTGCAGATGGATGCCAAACAGGCAGGAAAGTCTAGTATGCTGAAATTGCTGCCTGGGGGAGATGTGAGGTAGACAGTCTTCGTACTTTAGAGCCTTTAGATTTGTGCTGGCTGGCTTGACTCAGTTTGACTTAGTGGTGTGTGGGGGATAGTGTGAGGTCTTGAGTGTGCTCTTAAATGAGTATATCACATTAAAAACATCCTCCTCGCCTGCTTCTGGAAAGTGAGACGACGAGGAGATTTAGCTAAGAGGGAACCAGATAGAGATGCAGACATTTGACAGGTTGTGTGGAAGAAAGGGGGTCAGTGACATAACACTAATTGTTTTGTCCTGTTTATTAATTAATTCAAAAGAAAGAAAAAAAGAAGAAAGAAATAAATTACTACTTTTTGTCAGCAAGGATGAATTAAGTTCATCAAAATTGACTGTAAAGACTTTTATAGACTTTTTATAAAACGACTCGATTTCATATAAATACTGTTCATTTTAACTTTCTATTCATCAATGAATGCTGAAAATAATGTATCTGTCACAATCTGGTCCATGGATGAGCAGATGGCCTTCGAGAGCCCTGAGCACAGCGGGAGGCAGCCAGGACGAGGGTGACCCACAGCGGAACTGATGGAGGGAGGAGCCAAGGTAGAAACTTGAGTCCCGACTGTGAAGCCTGAGGGATGTAGGAGTCCGATGAAGCCGTAGGGGTGAAGGGCTGGTGCTCAGCAGACAGCCCAGAAGTCTGCGGCGATGGTGTGGCGAAGATTGACCCAGGTGAAGCTGGTGGGACGATGGAGCACGGTGGAGCCAAGGAGCCAGGGCGAAGCCGATTGGTTGACGGTCCGAGGTGGAGCTGAGGGCTCGGCGGGACGAGGTGGAACCAGGGAATCCCCATGACACGGCAGACTCGAAGTCCCAAGGTGGAATTTGTCTGTATAGTGGAGCCATTGGATGAGCCGAAGGGCTGAGGAGAGCCAGCAGAGGCGGGGTTGAAGGAATGGCTGGCTCCAGTGGAATAAACAGGGGAGGAAGGTTGGGTGCAGAGACAGACTTGAAAAGGGACAGGGATGGTAGCGGTGAAGCATTACCTCTGCACTCCAGTCTATCAGCCATTCATCCTCCTCCAGCTCCACTAACACTTCCACTGGCTTTGATGTGATGGCCGGCTCACACACCTGGTCAGCCGGGACCTCTGGATTCACTCCGTAGCAGGCATTGGCTGGGCCTCTCGGTCTGCGGTGGGCTGTGGCTCCATCTCCACAGTGGGTGTGGGCACTGGGTCTGGCTCTGGGGTGGTGGTGGATGGTAAGAGAGGCTGGACGCTGGCGGTGGGATCCTCATCTACCTGACCCACTGTAAAAGAAGATCCTTCCACCCATAAGGCAAAGTGTCCAGCAGGAGTTTCCTCTCGGCATCACCATCCGGCATGACGTCGCTGCAGGTGGCACAGTGGCAGATGCTCCTCCATGTACTCCTCCATGTCTCTGCCTTTTTGAAAAATAAACTTCCCTATCGGAGATACATTTATGGAGGCAATCTCCATTCTTTTGTGGTCTGGTATTTTGTCACAATCTGGTCCAGAGGAAGATGATGAGATAGGTTCAAACAGGTTTCCATAAACAAAAGGTTCTTTAATAAAGCAAACTTAGGTAATCCAATTGGTGGAAGGCAGCGTAACAGCGTGTTTCATACATACACACAAACAATACCAGACCACATCTGAATGAAAAGGAGCAACTTAAATACACATGGTGATTGAACGCAAATGACGAACAGGTGATGAGTCAATTAATCAGAAACCATAGTAACAAAAACTAAAAGAGTAAACAAAAGAGATTTTAGTTACACTTTATTTTAATGTGACATTGTTCCAGTTCCATATAAATAAGTACTTAGTAGTTTTAATTAACTATACTTACTATAGGATAAGGATTTGGTTTAGGCTTAATTGCTTGTAATTAATTTACAGTTATTCCTATAGTAAGTACATGTAACGTTTAACTACTTTACCTTAAAATAAAGTGTTACAGAGACTTCTTTCAAAAACATTTTTTTTTTAAAAACAACCGACCCCAATCTTGGGTAATGTACATTAAAAATGCACTTCATACATCTGTGACTTGAATACATATCTTCTATGATGAGCATGTTTAAATTCCTGAATTAAAATTTGATATTATTTTGGGTGAAACGGGGGAAGGCAAAAATCATTAAATGTTTTGTTTGGTCACTGGTGTTGAGCTGTTTTACATTAAAACAAATTTTTTTATATTTTTCTTTGTAATGCAATGACATTTTACATGTTTTTTAAGGACTTTTCAAACACTTTTAGGAGTCAGTCTATCTATCTTTCTCTCTGTCAGTTTTGTAAGATGCTTATTTTTCTGTTCACATCAGCAGTGGCACCAGATTTCTCCAACAGTGTGCTAAAGGCACAGACATTGGCTCGGCAGGGTGGAGATGTTTTGATTGAGTGCAGGCCTCGCATGTCCCCACGCGGGATGATCTCCTGGAGGAAGGGCAAAGAAGCCTTGCGAGAGAGCCACAGGTATTTTTACCAACCCATTTCCCTTTGTCTGCCAAGAACCTGTTTATTAAAGTGATACAGACAGAGAAATATGATTCAGGTCAGGCTGAGGGTTGTTACTGATCAAAGACTTGATTATTCACATCAAAATGTCTCAACACAACAGCCGCTGCATTTGCATTTACTTGATCTAGAAAGAAAAAATAAATATTTTTCAGGTCACAGAATAGCATCAAGAGTGCATGAACAATCAACCAAACATTGATCACTGAAGCTGTAGTTTCATAAACTATTTGAATATAGTAGAAAATTTGGTAACGCTTTAGATTATAGCCCAGAAAATACTGTGTAAGTAAAACGAATTTACAGCATAACTTTCAGGTAATTATAGTGTAACTATAAAGTATTTGTAGATATAAGGGAACAATATGTAATATTTGGGGAATAAAGGGGTACTACCCTTTAGTATTAGAATAAAGGGAACTACCAGGAAAATTAACAAATTATTTATACTGTAAGTATTTTTTAATTAAGGGGTAATTATCCGTGTAGTTACAGGGTAAGTATGAATCTATGGGCTGTAAATTAAAGTGGTTTTTGTTACCCTCTTGTTTCATGTAGTTATAGGGTAAGTATGAATCTATGGGCTGTAAATTAAAGTGGTGTTTGTTACCCTCTTGTTTCATGTAGTTGTAACAAACAAACCCTGTAACTACATGAAACAAGAGGGTAACAAACACCACTTTAATTTACAGCCCATAGATTCATACTTACCCTGTAACTACATGAAACAAGAGGGTAACAAAAAACACTTTAATTTACAGCCCGCAGATTCACAATTACCCTGTAACTACATGAAACAAGAGGGGAACAAGAACCACTTTAATTTACAGCCCATAGATTCACACTTACCCTGTAACTACATGAAACAAGAGGGTTACAAACACCACTTTAATTTACAGCCCATAGATTCATACTTACCCTGTAACTACATGAAACAAGAGGGTAACAAACACCACTTTAATTTACAGCTCATAGATTCATACTTACCCTGTAACTACATTAAAAAGAGGGTAACAAACACCACTTTAATTTACAGCCCTCAGATTCACACTTACCCTGTAACTACATGAGGGTAGGTCTTTGTACACCACTGAAAACATAGTTATGTATATTATATTGCATTTCTGTCAATAGATCCTCATAAATACTACACACTGCACCTTTAATGTGTCTTTGTTAAAATAATTATACATTGTATAAGTACTGAGTAATAAGTAACTACATGCACTTACTTAGTATAGGATTAGATTAGGGTTTGGTTGAGTTTAGGGTTAATTGCATATAATTATGCATAATTCATAGTTATTATTATAGTAACTACATGTAACATATGTAACAATGACACTGTAAATATCCTTGTAAAAACTGCATTATTTTATTTGAAATATTCTTAGAAATAGTCAGAACTTTTGTCAGCCATTTATGTATAAATTTATATATAAATTAAAACAAAATGGCATATAAAGACATAGACGTCTATTCAGTGGTTTGCGTTCCTGTCACACATCATACATGCGCATTTCAATAAGCCGATGGAACACAGGCAAAAAAAAAAAAAGGAAAACAGGTTAAGGCGTTTACATGACCACATGCATTGTCGGCCTATTAAGCATAATAGGGTTAAAAATGTGCATGTAAACGACTGGGTAGAGCCTGAAAACAGCTTTGAACCTCCTCTCAGACACTGTTAATGCAGTGCATCACAGAATTCTCATTAGCATACACTGTAGATGAATCCTTTGAGTAATAAAGCAGTATGGCACTGTCTCCATGGAGAGAGTACCAGTGAACTCTTGACTCTGGAGCCGCTGTAAGAAAATCATTAGTAGACATCACTGTCCATCAGCCTTGTGCTAACATCCACCCACAATCTAGAGCCCTGGGTAGGAGAGGGACAGGGTTTCTCATTAAACACTGCTTCACTACTGGGAGTGTGTTTGCGAGAGAAGAAGAGAGAGCCAAAGAACAGCTTTTCAGACTTCTTCTATAATGATCATGCGGGAAGGGAAAATGTTGCTTTCATTTCTTTATGCCCAATTTGGCTTTTATAATGTAGCACTTGTTAGAAATCTGCTGACTGTACTATGCAAATATGATTGTAGGCTATTGCAGTTTCCAGCTTTTCACATTTGTGCATAAGTAAAAGTTGCACAAATTTATTCATGCATAATTATACTTTTTTTTTCCACTTTTCATCAGGATCCTGTAGCTTTGGCTGACAGATTTTAAAAATGCGCTGCAATGAAATTTCTGTTACAGTAATGTTCACATTAGTCAATGCATTAGGTATAGCAACAACAATTTTTACTGTGTTTTTAAATCTAGGTTTATGTTACTCTATAAATATTGTTAATTAATATTTGTTCATAATACATTAAACAAATAAAGGTATTGTTTGTTGTTATTTCGTGCTAGATATTGCATATTACTATAGATAAAACATATTCATAGTTTTCAGTTTTTGGAGGGCAAAACCTTCATAGAACCGCAGCACAGGCTTGTCAATTTTCCATCTGAATATTTAGATCACCTCTCAAAAGAAGAAAAACAAAAATATGTGAACAAAATGCAAGTTTTGGGAACTTGTGATCTATAAACAGCACCTGCTGCAGTATTTCAATCACTAAAAACAGCGGGACATTCTAAAACGCTTAACGTGAAAAACATCTAAAGTGCCTTAATGTACTAAAACAGTAATGTTAAAAGAGTAAATTCAGTATGCACCTTATTGATGATGCATATTATGTACAGGCAAGCAGATGAGCCCAGAATATGAACGCACTAACTGGTTAAGCGTTTTCATTATAATGGTTTTCTTTGGAAAAACACTTAGCGAAAAACTATGTGTTGCGTTTAAATTCAGGGTTCATCTGTTTGCCTGTTTATAGTATGAATCATCAATAAGGTATATACTCTTTCAATATCACTGTCTTACTACATAAGTACTTAGTATAATCCTGGTAAAAATAACTGGCGGGCAATGGAGGAAAGCCCTGTTTTGCCTTCCAGGTGTAAGGCTGTGACGTCAAAAGCACACGTGATTTTGAATTTTAGCCATCATATATCAAAGGGATTGTCCCTTTAGTAGAAAATAGATAGATAGCTTTTATTTTACATCACAACCTTGTTCCAAGATTTGCTAATTATTGTGCAAGGAATATTTAGTGGTATAGAGGGATGAAGTCAAAACCCGGTAAACTTCGCCACTGGTTCCCTCAAGATTGTCCTATGGGGTTTTATAATGTTTTCTTTTTTTTCAGTTTATGAGTAAAATAAGGTTTGTGGTAAACATAAGTTGACGATACTTGAACGTTTTGCTTTTTTTTTTTTTAAAGTGTATGTGTTTAATAAGTAACTAGATAAGAATGTTTGGGGTGTGAGTGTGTGCAGTAAAAGTTGTAGAGCAAAACGTTCAAGTATCGTCAAGTTATGTTTACCACAGACTTATTTTACTCATAAATTGAAAACGCCCATTGTAAAATCCCATAGGAAAATCTCAAGGGAACCAATAGTGAAGTTTTCCGGGTGTTGACGTCATCCCTGCAACACTCTATTAGGGGAATGACATTCTCATTCTAGACAGCATTTGACTGCACAAAAATTTGGATATGCCAATGAGTGCAATAAGAGTCTTTTTTTTCTAAAAGAGATAGAATGCAAATTTTAAATTAGCCAACTTTTATAAATGACTTAGCACATGTACAGTATGCTAAAAGACATGAACGACAAGCCACAAAACTCCAATTTCATGGTGTTCGTTAGGACATATAATAAAACGGCGCTTTCATATACACGTTGACATTAAGCAATGCGTTCTCTATGGCCGCATTTACATCACATGGTTCAAGTGACCCAATTCCGATTTTTTTTCCTCCCATGTGGCACAGATCGGATATGACCCACGAACATGTAAGCAGGAAAAAAGCACACGAATTCCAATATTCTCAGATTGATTTCAGGCCTCATTTGTATGTGGAAATAAATCTGATATGAATCTGTTTATGTGCATTTGGTTCAGCCATGCAAGCGGACAGATCAGATTCAATGCGAGTCATGCGTCATTAAAAAAGCGATGGCGTCATTAAAAAAACGACGGTGGCGAATGACCGCCGCGATCATTGCTACATCCTTTTCGGCCTAAGCTTTTCCGGGTCAGTACATCAACCTTGGGTTGATTCGCCAAGTGTAAATGCAGATATCGAATATGCAGATATCGGCCACTTTTAAAAAAAGATACTGGTCATCAAAAAAAAAAAAATCAGCTATAGTCAACAAATTGGGATTGGGCATCAAGACCTGCAGTGTAAATGCGGCCTATTACTGCTTCTTTTAGCAAAACATTTTGATGGAAGAGTAATTTTGGCCTCAACTAGAGTAAAACCATCAAAGATAATGCCACAAGACATTAAATGACATGCCTGCTGAAAGCTCTCATGTCAACACGCTTCCATTTCTAAAAATTCCACTTACTAAACTCTTGGCATGTTCATAAAAAATGTCTGTTTGCCATGGTGGTGGGAGCAGACTTTCCTCCCCCAGCAGTGCTGTGAAGAAGACCATGCATAGTGAAAGGTCACAGTGTAAATGCAGCACATCCCGTGCTCTGTCTCTATTTTTCATTGCTTTGGCCCCTGTACTACTATGAATAAAAGTTAATTTTCACTTTTTCTTCTGCACTTGTAGCAGAACATGAAATGTAGATTTTATTAAGCTTAAATTGGTATTTTGGAAGGAAAAATATAGAGAGTACCATCAGTCTGTTTTTCAATTTTATGATTCTTTTATGGTGCTTTTTTGTCATTTTGGAGCTTGACCTTTCCAGTCAAAAAAGAAGTTCACCTCTTGTGTTTCACAGAATAAGAAAGTATAATATGGGTTTCGAATGACATGGAGATGATTAAATAGTGACAGAATCGCCAGAGGGATGTTGTTATGTGATGTGGAAAGCCTTAGTAGTGAAAGTAGCAGAAGTTGTTACTGAAGAATACTTTGAGGAAAGAGCTTGAAAGTGAAAATATCAGAGCTGTTTTAGCAGAGTAAATTTGTTTGTTCAATTCACATGATTGTAAAACATCAAATACCCAATAATCTGAGATACAATATTGAAATATACATATACAGTACACCGATCAGGCATAACATTATGACGGTGAAGTGAATAACACTGATTATCTCTTCATCACGGCACCTGTTAGTGGGTGGGATATATTAGGCAGCAAGTGAACATTTTGTCCTCAAAGTTGATGTGTTAGAAGCAGGAAAAATGGACAAGCGTTAGGATTTGAGCGTTTGACAAAGGCCAAATTGTGATGGCTAGACGACTGGGTCAGAGCACCTCCAAAACTGCAGCTCTTGTGGGGTGTTCCCGGTCTGCAGTGGTCAGTATCTATCAAACGTGGTCCAAGGAAGGAACAGTGGTGAACCGGTGACAGGGTCATGGGTGGCCAAGGCTCATTGATGCACGTGGGGAGCGAAGGCTGGCCCGTGTGGTCCGATCAAACAGATGAGCTACTGTAGCTCAAATTGCTCAAGAAGTTAATGCTGGTTCTGACAGGAATGTGTCAGAATACACAGTGCATCGCAGTTTGTTGCGTATGGGGCTGCATAGCCGCAGACCAGTCAGGGTGCACATGCTGACCCCAGTCCACCGCCGAAAGCGCCAACAGTGGGCACGTGAGCATCAGAACTGGAAGCAGCAATGGAAGAAGGTGGCCTGGTCTGATGAATCATGTTTTCTTTTACATCACGTGGATGGCCGGGTGCATGTGCGTCGCGTACCTGGGAACACATGGCACCAGGATGCACTATGGGAAGAAGGCAAGCCGGCGGAGGTTTGCGATGCTTTGGGCAATGTTCTGTTTCCAAGGGAAACCTTGGGTCCTGCCATCCATGTGAATGTTACTTTGACACGTACCACCTACCTAAGCATTGTTGCAGACCATGTACATCCTTTCATGGAAACGGTATTCCCTGGTGGCTGTGGCCTCTTTCAGCAGGATAATGTGCCCTGCCACAAAGCAAAAATGGTTCAGGAATGGTTCAAGGAGCACAACAACAAGTTTGAGGTGTTGACTTGGCCTCTAAATTCCCCAGATCTCAATCCAGTCGAGCATCTGTGGGATGTGTTGAACAAACAAGTCCAATCCATGGATGCCCCACCTCGCAACTTACAGGACTGCTGCTAGCATCTTGGTGCCAGATACCACAGCACACCTTCAGGGGTCTAGTGGAGTCCATGTCTCAATGGGTCAGGGCTGTTTTGGTAGCAAAAGGGGGACCAACACAATATTAGGTCATAATGTTATGCCTTATCGGTGTAGTTAAAACACAGGTTTTAACTGCAGATTATTTTATAATATAATGTAAATGTATAATACAAATTATAAATAAATCTATCTAACATGTGAATTTGAAATCGGATAATGTCCTGTGTAATTGTTTAATGATGTCTTAATATTTAACACTTATTGCCTATTGATCTCTGTGTCCAGACTACAGTTCATTGATCTTCAGTGTAATATAATAACCAGTTTTTATATGAATTTTCAGTATGTATAAATGGTGTTGCAAGGCTTTCATCATGTTACTTTGTTGTCTAGAGTCTCCGTGCTGGATAATGGCAGTCTCCGGATATCCAACATCACCAAACTAGACGCAGGTCTTTACACTTGTGTGGCGAGAAACCAGTTTGGAGTGGCAAGCAGTGCAGGCACACTAGTGGTGAAAGGTATGCTGGGACATTTTTGTAGCAAGGATGCATTAAATTGACAGCAAAGACTATTACATTGTTATAAAAGATTATTTCAAATAAATGCTGTTCTTTTGAACATTCTATTTATTAAAGAATACTGAAAAAAACAATAACACGGTTTCCAAAAAAAATATGAAGCAGCACTGTTTTCAACATTGATAATAATAAGAAATGTTTCTTGAGCATTAAATCAGCATATTACAATGATTTCTGAAGGATCATGTGACACTGAAAATTCAGCTTTGCCATCACAGAAATAAATTACATTTTAAAATATATTAAAACAGTTATTTTAAATTGTAATATTTCACAATAACACTTTTTTACTGTATTTATTATCAAATAAATGTATCCTTTGTGAGCGTGAGAGACTCAAAAAACATTTTTTAAAAATCTTACCAACCTCAAATTTTTTAACGGTAGTGTATATAATAAAATGTTGAATTACATAATATTTTGTATGACATAATGATAAAATAATGATTTACTAGTCTTTGCCCCTATAAGGGTAAAGGACAAGCTCCTTATCTTATCTCCACACTCTCTAGATGAACTGTGCTCGTGGTTAATGGGGAATTGATTTATTCGGTGAGCATTAGGGATGCATGATATGTGTGGGAATAACTGTGTTGGGTTTCATTAGAGCTTGGATCCATCTAAAACAGCCTTTTTTGCAACTTTCTTCATTCTTCACCTGTGAACAAGATGACGTGAACAAAACCAGCATTCCATTAGAACAGCAGTTTGGTGAACCCTCTTGTTTTTGAAATTGGTTTCTATAGAAACGCTCTGGTTTTGTTCTCTCGTTCTCATTTTCACTTGAAAGCTTGAATCCTGAATACATGTTCAGTTGACGTTAATTTGAAAACAGTTTAAGTAAAATGCTCCAGCAAGATTCACGTGTTTGCCGTATTAAAAAGACATCTCTCTAAGAGGTTCACAGCACAGTGCGTGATAAAGCATGAAGAATTCAGCACAGGGGAATCCAGAGATTACTAATCAGTAATGATTCATCCCTTAAATTAAAGATAAACCGGCTGTTTTATTATTATGCAATATTGGGTAACACTTTACTTGAAGGGGTGTGCATAAAACTGACATGACACCTTCATAATCATGACATGACACGTCATGAATATGAAGGAGATTTTATGCATGTTTATGACAACTGTCATTAAGTGTCATTCACTCAATTGTCATTTTTAATGCAAAGATGACATTATTTGAGATGTCTTTATGACAACTTGACATAAACCAATACATCATAACCTGTCAGTGTCTTTGTCATGACAACTTGACATTACCAAGACAGCATAACCTGTCATAAACATGACATAGCAGATTAATTATCAAACTTAAAGGATTAGTTCACTTCAAAATGAAAATTTCCTGATATTTTACTCACCCCCATCTCATCCAAGATGTTCATGTCTTTGTTTCTTCAGTCGAAAAGAAATTAAGTTTTTTGAGGAAAACGTTCCAGGATTTTTCGAAGGGCTTCAGAGGCTCTGAGCGATCTCAGACGAGGAATAGGGTCCGGCCTGAAGCCCTTCAAAGGACTTTGAAACTGCATTGATTTGGACCTTCAACATTTTGGTTGCCATGGAAGTCTATGATGGGGAGAAAAATCCTGGAATGTTTTCCTCAAAAAACTTAATTTCTTAGCTTTATGGGTTAACATTACATTAAACTGTCATGTGGTTGGTTTTGACGTTGGCTGTCATGAGGCCATTATAATGTCATGATTTTTTTTTTATGACCACTTTTTTTCAGTGGTACAAGTTGAATTTGTCATTAAAATGTCATTAAGTGTTAATACTCTGTCAAATTATTTTATAACAGAGTCATGAATAATTTTCAGTTCATAATTTTTTTTTTTTTTTTTAAGTTTCCTCCAACAGCTCCAACAGAAGGTCAGATAATAGACAATTTCAAATGTCTTAAAAAGATGAATAGGTGTTAGAGAAATAAAAACAATCATCCAATAATAATAATAATTAAAATGGATAAAATTATATTTCATTGTACATTTTTGTCACCCAAAATGAAATGAAAACAGTACAATTGTGGGTTAAGCCATGCAGCGTTTGGTCCATATCACTGCAAAAACAGTTAATTACAGCATCCCACACATTTATATTTTCTTGAAATGCTTTTTTACATCATGGATAAGTCTACCTAAGACACACCTAACCAGTGGTGCCACTCTATCATTTTGAGTTTTCAATGACTCAGGAGTACGATTTCCTCTATGACACCATAGTTTAGGTCAAGAAAAATATTTATGACACTGTTATAAAATAATTTGACAGAGTATTAACACTTAATGACATTTTAATGACAAATTCAACTTGTACCACTGAAAAAAGTGGCCATAAAAAAATTCATGACATTATAATGGCCTCATGACAGCCAACGTCAAAACCAACCACATGACAGTTTAATGTAATGTTAACTCATAAAGCTAAGTAATTTCTTAAGTTTGATAATTAATCTGCTATGTCATGTTTATGACAGGTTATGTTGTCTTGGTAATGTCAAGTTGTCATGACAAAGACACTGACAGGTTATGATGTATTGGCTTATGTCAAGGTGTCATAACAAAGACATCTCAAACAATGTCATCTTTGCATTAAAAATGACATAATTGAGCGAATGACACTTAATGACAGTTGTCATAAACATGCATAAAACCTCCTTCATATTCATGACATGTGTCATGTCATGATTATAAAGGTGACATGTCAGTCTTATGCACACCCCTTCAAGTAAAGTGTTACCCAATATGGTTATTTTTGTCATCTTGACCCTTTTCTTTGACAACCCTTAAATAAATCAACCTCATCAGAGGAATATCAAACAGGTGTGGTGATATAGCAAATATTTTGTTGTGTTTTTTGATAGATAGATAGATAGATGTAGAAGTCTGTCATTTTTATCATAGGTACACTTCAACTGTGAGAGACGGAATCTAAAACAAAAATCCAGAAAATCACATTGCATGATTTTTAAATAATTAATTTGCATTTTATTGCATGACATAAGTATTTGATCACCTACCAACCAGTAAGAATTCCGGCTCTTACAGACCTGTTAGTTTTTCTTTAAGAAGCCCTCCTGTTCTCCACTCATTACCTGTATTAACTGCACCTATTTGAACTTGTTACCTGTATAAAAGACACCTGTCCACACACTCAATCAAACAGACTCCAACCTCTCCACAATGGCCAAGACCAGAGAGCTGTGTAAGGACATTGGGGATAAAATTGTAGACCTGCACAAGGCTGGGATGGGCTACAGGACAATAGGCAAGCGGCTTGATGAGAAGGCAACAACTGTTGGCGCAATTATTAGAAAATGGAAGAAGTTCAAGATGACGGTCAATCTCCCTCGGTCTGGGGCACCATGCAAGATCTCACCTCGTGGGGCATGAATGATCATGAGGAAGGTGAGGGATCAGCCCAGAACTACACGGCAGGACCTGGTCAATGACCTGAAGAGAGCTGGGACCACAGTCTCAAAGAAAACCATTAGTAACACACTACGCCGTAATGGATTAAAATCCTGCAGCGCACGCAAGGTCCCCCTGCTCAAACCAGCGCATGTCCAGGCCCGTCTGAAGTTTGCCAATGACCATCTGGATGATCCAGAGGAGGAATGGGAGAAGGTCATGTGGTCTGATGAGACAAAAATAGAGCTTTTTGGTCTAAACTCCACTCGTCGTGTTTGGAGGAAGAAGAAGGATGAGTACAACCCCAAGAACACCATCCCAACCGTGAAGCATGGAGGTGGAAACATCATTCTTTGGGGATGCTTTTCTGCAAAGGGGACAGGACGACTGCACCGTATTGAGGGGAGGATGGATGGGGCCGTGAGATCTTGGCCAACAACCTCCTTCCCTCAGTAAGAGCATTGAAGATGGGTCGTGGCTGGGTCTTCCAGCATGACAACGACCCGAAACACACAGCCAGGGCAACTAAGGAGTGGCTCCGTAAGAAGCATCTCAAGGTCCTGGAGTGGCCTAGCCAGTCTCCAGACCTGAACCCAATAGAAAATCTTTGGAGGGAGCTGAAAGTCCGTATTGCCCAGCGACAGCCCGAAACCTGAAGGATCTGGAGAAGGTCTGTATGGAGGAGTGGGCCAAAATCCCTGCTGCAGTGTGTGCAAACCTGGTCAAGAACTACAGGAAACGTATGATCTCTGTAATTGCAAACAAAGGTTTCTGTACCAAATATTAAGTTCTGCTTTTCTGATGTATCAAATACTTATGTCATGCAATAAAATGCAAATTAATTACTTAAAAATCATACAATGTGATTTTCTGGATTTTTGTTTTAGATTCCGTCACTCACAGTTGAAGAGTACCTATGATAAAAATGACAGACTTCTACATGCTTTGTAAGTGGGCAAACCTGCAAAATCGGCAGTGTATCAAATACTTGTTCTCCCCACTGTAGATAGATAGATAGATAGATAGATAGATAGATAGATAGATAGATAGATAGATAGATAGATAGATAGATAGATAGATATTTTGGTTGGGCTTATTGGAGATTTTTTTATGGGGACATTAAGAATCGTTGCTTATATGAGGCATCATTTCTTTCAGAAGATGAAAATCTAACAGCATAGTGACATCTAGTGGTGGCAGAAGTGTGCTGATCGATGCACCGCCTGCCTTAGCTCAAAAGAACCGGGTCGACTAATGGTTAACACATGTGACATCTTGAGCTACCAGCTCTTTTTTAAGAGCTTGGTCATAATATACTTCAATACTACAACTGCTTTTTTATGCACCAAGCTACTGATAACTAGTAATGTACCATGATAAATGTATTAGCTGTTGACCATCTCATTGTTATTTCAGAGCCAACCATCATCACTTCTAAAGCCACCCAGCTGGATGTTACAGTCGGAGAGAGTGTTGTTATTCCATGCCAGGTGTCTCGTGACCCCTCCCTGGACGTGAGATTCACCTGGTTTTTCAACGAGCAGTTGATCAATTTTGGAAGCCATGGGGGATATTTTGAAAAAGTTGGTGGGGTACGTGTCATTCTTTTAGCATGATATATTTTTACTTTCTGATATTCATGTTTGTAGAATTTGTAAAGACACTGAAATCTGAATCTAACAGGAGACAACAAAAATTGTCTTAAAACTGTATATACCATTGTGTGTTTGCTCACAGACATCTGCTGGTGACATTATGATTCGTAACATTCAGCTAAGGCATGCAGGAAGGTACACATGTGCTGTACACACTAAAGTGGACAGTGCGTCTATAGCAACAGATGTTGTGGTACGAGGTAATGTTTTTCCAAACAAGATTTCATACACAAAACCCTACTAGGATTAAATTTAAAAGTATAAATCCCACTAGGTTAAAACCCACCAAGACTAAAAATAAAGAAATTGGTCCCACTTTATATTAGGTGTCTTTAACTACTATACTTACATAAAAAAAATGATAAAATATATTGAGGTTGAGGGACAGGTTTGGAAGTATGGTTAGGTTTAAGTAGTGTTGGGGAAAGTTACTTTTAAAAGTAATGTGTTACAATATTGCGTTATTGTGCTTATTGTGTTAGGTACTTTTTATGGAAAGTAAAGCATTACATTACAAAGCATTAATTTTTTAATAACAACAACAACAAAAAAACAAGTTTTGGCAAATTTAAATCTTATCTTTCACACCAAAAGTGAAGTGAATAAGCCGATCAGGCTGAAGGAAATGCTAATATATGTCTGTACAGTAGAGGGCGCAGCTCAAACAAACCTGGATTTCAGAAGAATAGGGCGCAGGAGAAGAAAATTCAACACTTATGCTGCATTCCAGACAAGGTTGGACGTGGGAATATCCCAAATTATATGTCCCACTTCAGATCTCAGTGAGTTCCAGGGTATCAGACGTCACGTTCACATGTTGACCACACGATGTCGCCACGACACAACGAGAGCATACAGTGTTTTGTGTCAATTATGGCAAAAACATAATAAAAACAACAAAAAAATTGCTTTGAAAACAGCTGACGAAAAGGAATTATTACATAAAGTCTAAAGTTAAAGTTTGTTTTTACGATTATGCTAATTGGAAGTGAGGTACCCCGAGTTCACAGATCGAATGTCCGACTTTATTATTTCCAAGAACGAGATGGGAAAAAACATCACTTTGTAGGCCAACCGGCAGTTAGCATCGCACTGGTTCCCTCGACAAAAATCCAATAGACTTTCCATAGACTTTTGGATTATCGCAAAAAAACAAGCTCTGTGATCAACAAAAGTTTATGATACTTACACGTTTTGTCCATCAAAATAATTTTCACAGATGAACACAACTTTTATAAGGCCTAAATGCAGTCGTCAGAAGTAAAAAGCTAATGATAGGCTATAAACAAACTACACCACGGTCCCACGAATTCAACGTCACCATCACTAAACTTCCGACAACTTTTTCAGTTTTTATCTAAAAACATTTTCCCAGAATGTTTGAGTTAGAGTAGTTTATAAGAGCACAATAATAAGCATAATGAGGCTGTAAAAGCGGATTGAGTATAACCTGTTCGTCGTGATGACGTTTAATCTCCTCGACAGCCTCTGTAGTGCCATTTAGCCACTTGTTAGCAACCGCCTTTTTCAAGACACATAACAGCTTAAAAAAAAATCACGCGTGGGGTAATACTGATGTATTTTATGTCGTAGAATAAAACGTGAAAGTGTCTTGAGCTTGTGTTCACCACAGACCTTATTTCAGCCATTTAAACAAAACCCCATTAAAAAAACCCATTGACTTTGGGACAATGGAACCGGAAGTGCTAAATGCTAACTCACTTCAGCGTTTTGGCCTACAAAGTGATGTCATACCTGCACCACTCTATAAAAAAGTAACTCAGATATTTTGTTGTAAATTTAAAAGTAAAGAGTTACTTTACTAGTTACTTAAAGTAATCTGATTCCGTAACCTCCGTATTACCTCCAACACTGGTTTTAAAGGTGTAATTAGAGATGTAATTACAGAAAATAACTACAGCTGTACTACATGCAGGTATTTTTTAAATATAAGTACAATGTAAAAGCGTGTGTACATAAGTAAATTGTATCAAATAGTTAATTTAGATGTTACATTTTTGAAGTTTCAAAATCATTTCTTCACAGGTCCCCCTGACCCACCGCTGGACATCAAAGTTGATGAAGTGACAGAGACAACATCCT